>JAMJFZ010001789.1:4717500-4722500 GCA_026225945.1 Cricetomys ansorgei
AGGTCACCAAGAGTGAGATCACAAAGTAAGGCAGAGACAGAGTAGCTGGATCACAGCGGGGAAGGCCTGTCTTTGAGAAGGATGGAGACTCTAAAAAGCAAAGCGAAATGAAAGAGGTCTGATTGAGCAGGCAAGGGAGGGTCCATAGGACTGGCCGATCAGTCTTCAGCTCCTGAGAGTGACTGTTAACCTTTATAGGAGGCTTTACAGGGGTTGGGGTCCAGAAGGCAGAGAGGGAAGTTGGTGTTGAGGAGAACATGGAAGGTCAGAGGGGAAGCGGAAGGCACAGGCAGGAGTCCGCTGAGACTGGAAGGTATACCTGGATCTGCCTGGAGAGGTTCGATGCCCATGTCTCTCCGCCACAGAGTCAGCCCCTGGAAGAGCCGGCACTGGCAGGCAAGATCCCTGTTCATGTCTTCATTCGGCTCAACGGATGGCAGAGCTGGGTGGCCTCTGTGAAGAGACGATGGTGCGTTTACCGTGCAGTCACGCACTGTGTGATGATAGCTTGGCTAACGAGGGGCTGCGTACAGGAGAACAGTTCCACGAGACCGCAGTAGAAAGAGTCACGATGCTTAGAGAGGTCACAACATGACGCATGCGCGCTGGTTGTGTGCGAACCAATTGTATACATGTACAGCAGGACAGCTATGTATGGAACACATGGTACAGAACACCTGATAACCACAGCTGACCTTTGACTGTTTCTGAGGTCACGCTCCTCTTTTTTTTTTTTTTGAGATGGTGTCATTCATAGCTTGGACTGGCCTTGCTATAATAGCCAAGAAGTTCAAGGCTATTCTTGAACTTCTGATCCTTCTGCTTTTACCTCCCAAATGCTGGGCTACATGTATGAGCTCTCATACCTGGCTTATGTGTTGTTGGGGACTGAACCAAGGGCCTTGTATGTGAGTTATATTGCTAGCCCTGGGCTTTTTTTTTTTTTTTTAGATGGAGTCTCATACTGTAGCTCAGGCTGGCCTTGAACACTCCATCTTCTTGCCTTAACCTTAACCTTTTGAATGTTGAGATTACATGGTACTACCATGCCAGGATCACATTTAATTTATTGTCAGCATAAAAAGAGGCCTTTTGTGTGTGTGTGGTGGTGGACGTCTGCTATTGCAGTAGTCAGGAGGCTGAGGCCACAGATTGCAGCAAGCTGAAGGCCAGTTTAAGGCACCTAGTGAGTTCAAGATTAGTCTGGGGCTGGAGAAATGGTTCCGCAGTTAAGAGCACTTGCTGCCCTTGCAGAGGACTTTCTAAAACTTTTCCCCCCAGTACTGGAGTTGAGGCTAGGGTCTCTCACGAGGTAGGCAAGTGGCTCTTCCACTGAGCCACAGTCCCAAGCCGGGACCTGTGTTTGGTTCCCAGCCAAACCACCATATCAGGTGGTTCACAACATCCTGCAACTCCAGGGGATCAGATGCTGCCTTCTTCTGGTTTCTATGGGGAACACACACACACACACACACACACACACACACACACACACACACAGTCTTAAAAGGGAAGATTAGCTGGGGGTGTATAGTTAGGCCCTGTCTTATAATAAATAGGCCACGTGGAGTGACTGACCTATACTTAGGTTTGTGTAAATACACTCTATGATGTTCCCACAGTGAGCAAATCACCTAAGGATGCATTTATCAGAACACAGTCCTGTTGTTCAATGGCACATGACTCCCCTTCCCTCCCTCCCTCCATCCCTCCCTCCTTCTCTTGGTGGACATAAAGACTCCATCCAGATCAGTGTGCACCTGTGAGTACCTATTCAGAATTCATGGAGGAGAGATCCATTAGTGACAAACAGGGCAGATAGGAGGGAAAGAGGAGCCAGTTAAAACCGGGCAGTGATCGGGTGTCGGGATCTAAGCAGGTGCAGTGAGGTCCTCGGTGTCACCTCTGAGGCCTGTTAGGTGAGGCTTTTGGAACGGCAGGCAGCCGGAGGGGCAAGGGGGCTACACTGGGCCACCCGCCTCATCCCTTACCTCAGCTTGTTCCTGGCAGACAAGGCCTGAGACACTTGCCTTTCCCAAGGTCATCTGTAGCAGGGGGATGCTCAGAATTTAACGGGGAGAGAGAATTCCAAGATACCTCCCTCCCCTTTCCCAGCAGATGATGAGATGTGTGGCTTTCTGAGCTGAAGCCAGAAGAGCAGAGCCAAGCTCCTACAATTTGAATTTTTATGAGTCTTATTACTATGGTGGTGTTATAAATGATTAATAAAGCATTTGAATTGACCAGTGGAGACAAGGGAGGAAGGAAGATTAATACTTCTTGAGAACGACGTGCATCAGGATTCTGGAGTGCTCACACACATTACGTCACATAATTCAATCTAGTTGACATTAACTCCTTAGCTCCCATGGCTGCTTTATCTCTGCTCCACCTGGGCCTTTGTAAGGAAGGGTGGTATTTCAACATTAGTTTTTGTCCCCAGGAGCTGTCTGGGAGTGGGAGCCCAGGAACCGCAGGAACAAGTTAAGTTGTCAGGAGTTCCTGGCACCAAGTTGAAATGGAGAGAACAAAGTCAGCTGGAGGCTTGTGGGGACAGGCCTGGAGGGGAAGGGGAAGGAGGAGACAGAGGGAGAGGCAGTGATGGACATGATGACATTTTCTCTGATCATCTTTCCCACTAGCCCAGTGACCTTTGCTCTTCCCTCCTCCTCTTCTTCTACTCCTCCTCCTCCTTCTTTTCATTGTTTATTTTTTTTAATTTTCAAATTTCATTTCATTTACTTATTTATTGTGATGTGGTGAGGACAGAACCCAGGACCTTGTGTGTGCTAAGCAGGAACTCTACCACTGAGCTACATCCTCTGCTCTTGCTTTCATGCTTGACAATCCCCTCTCTAATAAGCAGTCATCACTCCAGTATTCTCCCCTCCCCAGGGTAAGACGAAAGAGTGGGGTCCTAGGGCCCATGCCTCCCTTACTTTCTCTAGCTCAGGGGCCCTTTCTCAGGCTTAGCTGATCCTATTGGAGGGGAAGCTGTAGAATGTAAACTCCAGGAGAGCTGGGTTTTTCCTGCTGTGTGCACATCTGTTCCCGGAACAGCGCTTGACACATAGTAGGTACCCACAAAATACTCACTGGATGAGTCTCTGGCCCTTTCTTCTGCAGAGACATCCTTATCTAGGAAACCCAGATCACTCTGCCTTGTATTTTGCTTGGGTCCATAATGTGAGAGGGGGTGGAGAGGAGAGAATCCTGGCTTTTCTCATTCAGTTTCCCCAGGTTCCTGACTCCCATCATGCTCACCCGGCTGCTGAGCAAGCACCAGTGTGTCAGAGTGCAGGAGTGTGGGGGGAATTCTTGTAAGCAAACTTCTGACATGGTCAGGTCACAGGTCAAGGGAGGCCAGGCTTCTGAGAGTCAGTAGTCACAGGACAAAGCAGGTGTGGTGGAAGGTCAGGAGAGAGGAAGTGAGAGAGGAGGAGGGCGCAGGGGCGGTCTGCCATCTTCCATGGAGGCTGTATATTACCAAAAACAGATGTTCCCCCTCAACCACAGAATCTTTAGCAGTGGCCTGGTGGGGCACAGGAAACCTCTTAGAGGCTTGGCTGTTCACTGGGGACACCAGAGCACAGAAAACCTTACAGGCTTGACTGTTCACTGGGGACAGGGCGTGGCTCCCTCCCCCTCCCTGCCCGGTCATGGCTTGGGAAGCAAGTTGAACTGAAGTTCAAGCTCTCTCAGGCAGAGGTGGTCTTCTGAGGCCAGGGTGCCAGAGCCATCACCACCAGCCCCTTCCCGCACATCCTTATTTGCCAGTGGGGCAGGCAGGGAGGTCCGTGTGCTCCCAGGTCAGTCTTGTATGGTCTTTCTAACCAGGTCAGGATGTGAGCAATAAATCCCATTGCAGAAGAATAAACACACTCCTGGGCTTCTGGTGACCCCAAGACCCTAGGCATTTGCAACATTGCCTTTGGGTCCCAGAACCAGCATTATGGGCAGAGGCCTGAGACTAGGACCAGAAGCAACTCTTTTAGCTAATGGTGGGCTGGCCTCTCTCTCCCCTAGAGAACTGCAGATCCAGCTCTCTTAGGCAGAGGGAGAATAAATGGCTGTTTTCCTACATGATATCCCAGGGTAGTCACCTTAGAAGGGCTATAGGCATCGACTGGACTTTCTCTCCATGATGCTTACTTTATCACAAACGTGAAAACTAAATCTGGGTTCCTAAAACTTCTTTGTTCATTATTAGCATGCACGATCCTGTTCCCACCCCACCCCAAACCTCTGGTCTCTGTACCACCAGATTGTCCAGCTCAGAGGAACTGTAGGCTGGGAAATTTTCCCTAGGGGCTCAGGTGGTGCAGCTTTCTATTGCTGTGATAAAACACCATGATCAAAAAGCAACTCGAGGAGGAAAGGGTTTATTTTAGCTTACAGCCTGTAGTACTATCCAGGGAAGTCAGGGTAGGAATTTGAGGCAGGAACCTAGAGGCAGGAACGGATGCAGAGGGGTGCTACTTACTGGTTTGCTCTTCATGGCTTGCTTGACCTGCTTTCCTATAGTATCCAGGACCACCAACCTGGGAACAGCACTGACTGTGGTGGGCTGGGCTCTCCCACTTCAATCATTAATCAGTAAAATGACCCACAGGCCAGTCTGGTGGGGGGCATTTTCTCAATTGAATTTCCCTCTTACCAAATGATTTGGCTTGGGCTGTGTTGACATATAACTAGCCAGCACAGGTTGGATTTTCCATCCCATTAGCTCTGACTTGTAACTCAAAAATCTCCCCAAGTGGGCAATATGTCAAGAGCTGCTCTCTGACTATCGCCTGGGCCCGGGAAGGGCGGTCATATGATTTTCATTGACTTTGGTCCAGTGCGGACCATTTCCCTGTTCCTTGAGGGGTTCCCTCTTCCTTAACCCCCCTTTCAGTAATTAACAGGCCTGGAAGGGCATCCTGCCAACAGACGGCCAAACGGCAGAGCAGACAGCTGTGGCAGTGCCAGCAAAGGACAGGCTATTAAAACAAGATGAT
>JAMJFZ010001789.1:4727500-4730000 GCA_026225945.1 Cricetomys ansorgei
TTGCATTTACCATTTTGTGTGTTGTCCCTTTTACTTTCTTTCCTTGGCTAGCACAGCCTTCAACACTGAGCTCAGTGGGTCCTTCCTCCAGGCTGGGGAAGCCCCTGCATGGCAGTTTCCTTCTCCCAGTTCTCCTCCTCCTCCTTCTGTTTTTTTTTTTTTTTTTTTTTAAGACAGGGTTTCCCCGTTGTAACTCTGGCTGTCCTGGAACTCACTCTGTAGACCAGGCTGGCCTCGAACTCACAGAGATCCCTCCTGCCTCTGCCTCCCGAGTGCTGGGATTAAAGGCCTGTGCCACCATCACTGTGTTCCTGTATGGTATTCTTGTTGCATCACATTCAACTACCAAATCAATGTCTACAACTGTGGGTTTTGTATATCTCTCTGTTACGATGCTGCATACTCTGGAAGACAAAGGTTTGTGTGTCTAATAGCCATATGCTTTCAGGTCCCTGGTACCCTAGCACAGTGCCTGGGATGGCAGAAGGTATGTAATACATGTTTGATGAACTGAAACAGGCACTACTTTCTGTATATCTGCCCCTCTGTCATAGTAGCAAGATTTATTCTGTGCCTTAGATTTCTCTACCTGTATTTCCATTCCAGCCTTTGGCTCCTTGGCTTCAGCCCTGGTCTTCCTTCCCTTCTTGATCAACATGCCCAGGTTTGGAATTCACACACTTCTGGTGCCCCTCTCTCTTCGTTCTGCTTCTTCCCCTCTATTTTTAGCAGCTCTGCCTACCCTCCTATACCTTTCTAGATGCTTCTCCCAACAGGGGAGGTGGAGCAGTCCAGGAAGTGCCAGCCCACTCCTGGTCCAGATATCTGCAGCAGGCCTTTGTGTAATTGCCTTCACAATGGGGCTTAATGACTGTAAAGCAGTTTGCATCTCAACCCACGCGATCCTGGGTTGACTGCAAATGATTACTGTTAAATGCAGACCCCAGCAGGCCCCTCTCTGCAGAAGGTACATCTTTTAGAAGATGTACCTCACAGCCCTTTGGTGAAGAGGTCATTTGCTAACTACCTTTCTCTCTAATACTTTTAAGTGTAAGAATCTAGCCTCACCGCTTGGTTCTTGGCGTCTCCATGGTGAGGCTGCCATGCAACCCACTCAGCCAGGCATTTGACAAGTTATAAGCTGAGCTTCTACCATGGGAGGAGTCTCACATAGACCTACATAGTTCATTCAGTAACTTACTCCCTGAGCTCTCATAGGGCCACCCACTGTGGGTCAGGGAATAGTAGATACAGGACAGGGCACATTCTAAGACCCCCAAAGAACCTCTTAGTCCAGTGAGGAATACAAACATGAAGATAAGATAGTCCCACAAGTATGCCTTGGTGGAGATAAACACACCAGGCCTATGGGGAGTGGTGCATACCTGAGCAGCAATTACCTGTTGGAGGTGGATGTAGGCATTGAGGAACAGGTCCAGCCTTGGCACCCCATCACGAAGCTCTGCCACATAATAGAAGAGTTTCTTCCCTTCACCAGCATCCCCTTTTCTGACTTTTGAAGCTGATGCCTATGGCTTTTTTTTTTTTCTCCTCGAGACAGAGTCTCACTGTGTAGCCCTGGATGTCCTGGAGTTTATTGTGTAGACCAGGGAGCCTGGAACTCACAGTGATCCTCCTGCTTCCACCTTAAGAGTGTTGAGATTAAAGGCTTGTGTTGCCATGACTTAATTTCGAGCAGACGTTGGCCTTCTAGACAGGACCCACTCCAGGCTGGCCGTGAAAAGCTCTCTTCACCATCCGTCTTTTCCCTAGTCATCGATACAGCAAACCGTAGGCCTCCCAAGAAAAACAATCCCAGGGTCTGGGAAGATGGCTCAGTGGTTAAAGCTGGGATTCCCAGAGCCCACAGGAATGTTGACATGGTGGACCACCTGCAGTTTCTAGATTCAGGGAGCAGAGACGAAATCTCTGGAGCAAGCTGTCTCAGGAGACGTGCTATTTCACTGAACTCTGGGTATGAGAGACCTTGCCTCAGTGAATAAGGTGGAGGAGGAGCGATGGGAGATGATTCCAGAAATCAATGCATACACACACACACACACACACACACACACACACCCCACCAGGCTTTTTGGCTGATGTGTGGCAAGAGGCCCTTTGTCCTCAGCAGCTCAGCCACACTGTACCAAGAGCAAAGCTGAACTGGCAAGCAGAACCTCGGATGATTTGACCTTGTCGGTTGACACCCAGAAAATGCTTGAACTTGCCATGCCGTGGAGCAGCTGTGAGACTGAGAGAATCTCAGCGCCCTTCTCGGGGTCACACATGGGACTGGTTCCCCGGGAATCATCTCTAGGGTGGCCTGCTTTGCTAGACCCTCTGGATGAGGTGGTGGGGACCAGCAGACAGTGGACTGCTGGGTGGCACTCACACCCCATCAGCTCAGCAGGCTTGGAGGAGAGGAGGATGGAGGCACCATGGAGCATGTCTCTTCTTGGGGTGGCCAGGATGGATTATTTTTCTAGTTTGTTTCTTATTT
>JAMJFZ010001789.1:4732500-5085000 GCA_026225945.1 Cricetomys ansorgei
CCCCCACTTCCACTCCTAGCCATCCTGAACTTTCTAAAAATTTGTACAACTAGAATGATTGAGTCCTGTTCTCTAGGCCTGGACATGAATGGTCTCTCCCCACCCCCACCCTGCATCTCTCTCTCTCTCTCTCTCTCTCTCTCTCTCTCTCTCTCTCTCTCTCTCTCTCTCTCTCTCTCTCGGCAGCTTTCTGGAACATTTCCTTGGAAAATAAATTGTCCCCTGAGCTTTTTTTTAGGTGGAGTGATGTCTCCTCCCTTCAGCCCACCTCACTCCATCCTGGGGAGCTCTGTGTCCTTCCTCTTGGTCTGCCCTTGACACTGACAGGGAACAGCCTCTTCCTGACCTGCACCTTTCACAGTACTCGCCTGGCGTGGATCCGTCTTTCCAGATTCTACAGAGACATATCTCTTCCCGAGAGAGAGCGTGTCAGAGGCTGTTACGAAGGCAGCGCTGAAATGCCCTTCTGAATGGACGGATTTGCCATTTTCCTCTGTGAGCCACCTCGGGTGTTAGTTTCTGTGCCTTCTTCCTCTCCGACCTCAGGGCCGGTGAGTAGTTGAGCTGCAACTCTTCCTCCCTCAGCCTTTAGCCACCTGCATCTCCATCAGCCCTGCACAACGACGCATCAGTGAACGAGAGAGCTGGGAGGACATGTTCCAGGTGGCATGGCCATCAGTCACCGGAGTGTCAGCACTGGCAGTCATTACTGTGATAAATTGCTCTCAAGCTCCCATCGCGAGTGGCAGGGCAAGAGGGGGAAGCCAGAGCTTACCGGCAGTCCCTACTGTGTTCGCCCGCTGTTGGCATTTTAAAGCAAAAGGGCTCCAGCATGGCACGATTCGATTTTCTTTTAGAAACAAGGATGACAAGTAGTTGAAGAGGCGTAATCGAAGGTTTGAACAACTCTCGCCCCATCTCAATCTGTCAGGTCACTAAGGTTATAGAGCTTAGGACTCAGGTAATAAAAACCTGTTCTGCCCAGGGACTGCTGAAGGGTGGATGAAAACAGAGCAGCCAGGAACAGGGCCCTAGGGACGGGGAGTGAGTGAGTGAGACGGCATTCCACAGACTGACTGTCGTGTGCCCTTTCCAAACATGGATCTCACCTAGAGGCCAGGATGTAGCTCAGTGGTGGGGTACTGCTCTAGTACACTCCAATGAATTCGATCCCTTCGATCCTACAAGAAGGAAAACCGAAAAAAAACATGACTTCCACCTACGTACAAACAAACAAACAACAGCTATTTTTGTCAGGCTCTGTGATATGAATTGCATGTGTTACTATGTTACGTTTTCATCACTGACAAATGTCCATAACAAACATTTAAAGAGAAGGAAGACTTATTTTGACTCATGTTTTCAGACTCCTTTTGAGGGTCATTACTCATCCCATAACATTCCAATCTTGGCCCCCAAAAGGATGACGTTCATCTCATAATACAAAATGCACCCAGTCTCTCCCTAAAGTCTCAATAGTTCCAACGCTGCTTAAAGGTTCAATTTCCCACCAGGCCGTGGTGGCACACACCTTTAATCACAGCACTAGGAAGGCAGGGGCAGGTGGAACTCTGAGTTTGAGGCCAGCCTGGCATGAAGAGCAAGTACTAGGACAGCCAGGGGCTACACAGAGAAACCTTGCCTCAAAAAACCCATGATGATGATGATGATGATGATGATGATGTTAAATTTCAAAGTCGTGAAAGTCAAGACTAACTTTTAGCTTTGACATTCTAAAAAATTAAAAACTCAGAATCCATACTTCTAACAAACAATGACAAAGGGTTAAAGAGTCCCACCTTTTGCTTTGGTTTTGGGTGTGTGTTGTGTGGTGTGCGTGCATGTGTGTATGAATGCATGCACAAGTGTGGGTGCATGTGCATGTGTGCTTGTGGAGGCCCAAAGTTGATGTCAAGTGTCTTCCTCCATCCCTTCTATTTACTGAGGCAGGGTCTCTTACTGAACGCAGAGCTCATTAATTCTAGAAATCAGCTGGCTAACTTGCCCCAAGGATGCTTTGGCTCAGCCTCCTGCATTACGGGTAGCTGCTGCGTCTGCCCAGCTTCTCTGTGGGTTCTGGGGATCTGAACTCCAGTTCTCACACTTGCATGGCAAGCCCCTTATCCACTGAGCCACCTCTTGGGCCACATTCCCATTCTAAAAGGGAGAAAGGAGGAGATGAGACCAAAGTAAGACCACAACCCATCAGGACAAATGTTAAATCCCATAGCAACCAATGAGTTCAATGGGAGCTCCAAAGGGCTGGACACCTTCGCTTTTGAGGCCCCCCGAGTTGCAGCCCACATGGCTCTCTGTTGGGCTGACTCTGATTGCTGCCTGTGGCTCTCCTTGGAAAGTCTTCCACATTGCTGACGTATTTGGTACCCGGGAATCTCCAGTGTACCTTCAGCCTCACCCTCATAACTTTCTATCTCCCTTTTTTTCTACATCCCCTTTATTTCTTCTCAGGAGCTGCCTACCTGGGAAGCCAGTACAGTTACACATTTCCTGGTTCCCCAAGTTTTCCTTTTAAATCTGAGTGGAAGCATCTGTGACCCCATAACTCTTCCATTCTACATGCCAGCAAACTCAACTTTGCCTGGATGACACCGAGATCTGATGCCAGGGGAGCAGTTGCAAGACTCCCTTCCCGCATGGACCTCTGAGTGCCTGGATGGCTGGTCATGAATCCTGAGGAAACAAGTTCTTAGGTCGTGTTGTACAAGCAGGGTGTCTCTGAGGTGCCCTCTTCTTAAGGGAAAGTCTTTATGTTTATAATTTTATGCCCTGGAGCTTGAGGAGGTTGCCATTGTGGTTTCAATAAGAAATATTCCCTGTGGAATCATGACTTTGAACACTTGGTTGCCAGTTTGTGCTGTTTGGGGGAGAATATGGACTCTTTTGGAGGTGCAGCCTTGCCTGAGGCAGTACATCATTAGATGTGGGCTTTGAGGGCGTCTAGCCTGGCCCCATTTCCTGGCTTGCTCTCTCTGCTTCCTGCATATGGATGAACCGTGGCCAGCCAGCTTCATGCTCCAGCTCCCGTGCCCTCTCCACTATGGTGGCTCTGGCTCTCTGGAACTGTAAGCCAAAACCAACTCTTTCTTCCTTATTTGCTTTTGGTCACGGTGTCTGATCACAGCGACAGAAAAGTAACTAGCAGAGATGGGGTCTGGCGGGGAGTCAGAGTCCTCAGGACATCTTTCCTGTACTTCTTTAAAGCGACACTGATCCCTAAGAGCTGTACCTTTCTGGCCCAAAGTATTTTAGACACCCCTCTTCTGGTCAGACTGCTAGTTTCTTCAAGTCTTTTCATTCTGCTTTTTTTTTTTCCTCTCCTGATTCTTAAAATAAGGCTGGCTAAAAATAGGCAGCAATACCTACCGATTCAATAGTCTTGAAATCTCCTTTGTGAGATTAGTCTATCACCTTTAAACTCAGCTTCCTTCAAAGTCTCAGTAGACTAAATGTAGACGAGTTCTTCGCTACAGTGCTGAACAAATAGTCTCCAGTCCAAACCAACAAAGTCCTCTTAGCACGTGAAGCCACGTGAGCCCAGTCTCAGCTGCATTTGGTCTTCTGAGTTCCCATTAGCATCATCCACCGAGCTCTGCGTACAACATTCAAGGTGTTCTCTGGTCCTGGTTCTTTAAATTGTTCCAAACTTCTGCAAACCAGTTCAGAGGCTCCCCAACTACATCATCAGGTAAAGTTAACATTAATGGCCCCCCTTTCCTCCATACCGATTGTGGTGGTTTGAATAAGAAGGGCTCCCATAGGCTCATTTATTTGAATGCTTAGTCATGAGGAAGTTGCACTCTTTGAAAAAGATTTGGAACTGTGGCCTTGTTGGAGGAAGTGTGTCACCGGGGATGGGCTTCAAAGTTTCAAAGCCTACACCAGGCCCAGAGTCTCTCTCTTCCTGCTGCCTGAGGATCCAGATATAGAACTCTCTGCTACTTCTCCAGCATTACATCGACCATCATGCTGCCATGCTTCCTGCCATGATGACAATGGACTAGACCTCTGAAACTGTAAGCCAGCCCCAGCTAAATGATTTCTTTTATAAGTTGTCTCGGTCATGGCATCTCTTCACAGCAATAGAACACTGACTAAGACAGCAATCGTATGTATTAATCAGCTCTTTGTTGCTGTGATAAATACCTCAGATTAATCATTTAAAAGGAGGAAAGGTTTTGTTTTTGTGCTTTTGTTTGTTTGGTTTGGTTTGGTTTTTTTGGCTCATGGTTTCAGAAGGTTCAGCCCACGGGTTGTTCACTGTATTGTTTCTGGGCTGTGGTTGGGCCAGGCAGATGTACCAGGGCAAATGGCTTGGCAAAGCAAAGTTTTCTCAGCTCATGTGGCCAAGAATTAGAGAAAGAAAGGGTGAGGTGGAGGTGGGGTTGGGTAGAGGAAGGGACCTAGGACCCCTAAAACATACCACTGACCTACTTCCTCCAGGGAGGCTGTATCTCTGAATGTTCTCACCACACATGCTAATAATACCATCAAATTACTTTACAAATAACACATCAAATTACCATCAAATCTACAAGCGAATTAATACACTTGTATTTAATCACAGACCTAATGATCCATTCATATCTTAATGAGTGGCTTTACCAGACTTCAAGATGTGACTGAAAGATCATCTCAGTGTGTGTGTGTGTGTGTGTGTGTGAGAGAGAGAGAGAGAGAGAGAGAGAGAGAGAGAGAGAATGTGCACACACTTGCCCATGCAGACATGTGTGGAAGACAGAGATTGATATCAGAATATCTTCCTTAATCACTCATCTCAGTAGGGTCCTCTGCATGTGTCAGGCAGAGAAATGAATGGCAAAGAGCTGAGAATGAAAACTTGGTTCATATCGACTTCAACAACCTGGATCAAACTTCAGGGAGTCTGATGCCAGGTAGTTTAGTGCCCAGCATATTTAAACCCAGTATAATTTGGAAAAAAAAAAAGTTTCCTGATATAATACAATCCCTGGTGCATAAGGAAGCATAATTACGTCAAAAGGCAATTCAATGCAGATGTCATTTTCTTTTTTTTTTAAGAAGATGGGTTCTAGAGATAGGCTTCCTGTGTTAGCTTAAGGGCCCAAGGAAGGATTTGGTCTGGTCTGGGTCATGCAGATAGTGTAGAGGTCATTTGAGCCATTAGCCACTTCAAGTCCTGGTTGTGGGAGCTTAATATGGCCTGGCCCAACAGATAACACAGACCACCAGGCTGTTAACCACCTCTAATTCCTAGCCTTCTGGATGGAAGAACAAGTTATACATCCATTCCTTTGAGAGAACAATCCTGTGTGCTTAACATTCCTAGTTTCCCTGGAGATCTATGGGCTCAGGGACCTTCATGCTCCTAACATTTATCTATCTTACTTCTTTGAGAAAGTGTCTCTCGCTGAACCTGGAGCTAGCTCTCTGTTTCAGCTAGACTGGCTGGCCAGGAAGCCAGCCCCGTCCCCATCACCTGCCTCCCAGGATCTGCCTGTCTGTCTCCTAGCACCGGAATTACAGATGCACATTGCAATACCCAGCTTTTATGATGATGTTGGGTATCCAAATCCGCTTACAAATCAAGCACTTTACCAAGGAGCCATCTCTCCAGCCCTCCCAAACTCTTTTGTTTGTTTGTTTTGTTTTTCGAGACAGGGTTTCTCTGTCTTGTAACTCTGGCTGTCCTGGAACTCACTCTGTAGACCAGGCTGGCCTCGAACTCACAGAGATCCACCTGCCTCTGCCTCCCGAGTGCTGGGATTAAAGGCATGTGCCGCCACTTCCTGGCTTTTTTTTTTTTTAAATAAAATTTATTTGTTTCCACAAAATCTTTTAATTATTTTTTATTTGTGTATTGCCTACATGTATGTCTTGTGCACCATGTGCATACCTAATGCCCAAGGAGGCCAGAAGAGGGTGTTGGGGCCCCTGGAACTGGAATTACAGTTGGTTGCAAACCACCATGTGGGTGTTAGGAACTGAATTTGGGTCCTCTGGAAGAGCAGCCTGTGCTTCTAGGTGCCGAGCCATTTCTCCAGCCTCTGTCAATTTTGAGTGGAAATTTTGCCAAGTTGTCCAAGCTGACCTCAAAGTTAATTCTTCCGCTGCAGTCTCCTAAGTAACTAGGATTGCAGGTGTGAATCACTACGTTCAGTTATAGCTTGGATCTTGAAGGCCCTCCAAAGGCATGTGTTTAGGATTTGGTCTCCAGGAGCCACACTGTTGTGGGGTGTGTACGTAGAACCCTTAAGAGCTAGGGCCTACTGGAAGGAAGGAAGTCACTGATTCTGTCCCTGCAAAGGGAAAATTGGATCCCAACCTCCCCTCTTCTTTTCTTAGTTCCTGGCTTTGTGAAGTGAGCAACTTTGTCTACCGTGTGTTCCAACCATGATGTACTATGTTGTCGCAGACCCAACAGAAACCTTTTAAATTGTGAATCAAAATAAGTCTTTCCAGAGGCTGGAGAGATGGCTCCGTGGTTAAGAGCTCTGGCTGCTCTTCCAGAGGAAGGTTCAATTCTCAGCACCCATATGGCAGCTCACAACTGTCTGTAACTCCAGTTTCAGGGGCTCCCACATCAATGCACATACAATAAAATTAAATAAATTATTTTTTTAAAAAAATCTTTCCTCCTTAAAGGCTGATTGGTGAGCCAGGTGTGATGTGTGTCTGAACCTGAGCACTCAGGAGGAAGAAGCAGGGAGATCTTGAGTTCAAGATTTGGGCTATATTACAAGACTCTTTTTCAAGAAAACCAGCAATCCATCTGACCAACTGAAAAACTTCTAGTTCAGAAGGCACAGTGCTTTGCTATTCCACATTCACATCCCCAACACTACACAAAACCAGACACAGTGACTCACACGTGAGATCCTACCACTGGAAGGCAGAGGCAGGAGAATCAGGAGTTCAAGTTCATTCTCTACTATCTAGCAAGTTCTAGGCAAGTCTAGGATGAATTAAACCCTGTCACAAAAACATTAAAAAAAAATTATCTCAGGCAAAGGACACAAATCAGGCTTGGGTGGGATCAGCTTAGTGGTAGAGAACGTGTCTAACATGCATAGGGCCCTACATTTCATTCCCGGAACTGAAAAACAAAAAAGCAACAAAACCAAACCAAAACACACCCACAACAAACAAATAAGCAAACAAAGCAACCTCTCACGTATTTTCCCCTCTATAAGGGAAAACTTACAGACAGTGATTATCAGTTATAAACAGAATGTTAGTTTGTACCACGCACTGAGTCCTTCAAAGTCAGGGACCAAGTCCTCAGAACTCAGCCCGATATCAATAAATGTTAACTGTGCTGGAATCGAAGGTGTTCACCACCATACCTAGCCCAACAAATGCTAACTGTATGAGTGTAGGAGTGAATGAATATTGTGAAGGGCTGCATATTTACCATAGATTAAAACTACAACGTCTAGAGAGTTCACTTCTTGACTCAGTGAACTGGAGTTTATCTGAGTCGTGTAGAAGTCTCTGGAGGGTTTTGGAGATTAAGGAGCTCTTCTTTAATTTTTTTTTTCTTCCCAATCTGGCTGCCTGCTTATCCTGGCGTCTCCCTTCCTGGGTACAGTTCTCCTACTGCCGGACTCTTAAGTGACCTCAGCATCGACTCGTGGTGCTCCTCAGCACTGTGTACACCCTGTTCCCAGTCTTGATAATTCAATATCCAAGTATAGCTGGTTATTTTCTGGGCCACTAATCAGACACTCCTTCACCTCAGCCTGCCCTCTGAGTATGCTGCTGCCTCGGCTTCCTTCTGAAGACTGCATTCTGTAACTGTCCTAGCTAAGGTTCGCTGTGAGAAAACACTGTAACCAAAAATCTTCTTGGGGAGGAAAGGGTTTATTGCATTGTATAGCTTGTGGTCTAGAAGTCAGTTCAGGAACTCCAGGCAGGAACCCGGGTGTAGGACCTGAAATAGATGCCGTGAGGAGGTCTGCTTACTGGCTTGCTCTCCATGGTCTCAGCCACCAGAACCACACACCAGGAATGGCATTGCCCACCATGGTATGGGCCCACCCACACCAATCATTAATCAAGAAAATGCCCCACAGACTTGCTCAGAGGCCCGTATGGTGGGAGCATTTTCTCAACTGAGATTCTTCCTTCTCCAATGTGTTAAGTTGACATTAAAACTAGCCAGCGCAACTGACCCCTCGTCAACTTGACATACAAACATCACTGCTAAGCCATAACCTTTCTGTTCTTATTCATTCTTAAGATCTAATTAACACCACAATATCAAACAATGAAACTTTAAACGAGATTTATTTATTTATTTTGTATATGGTATGTGTCGAGTGTGTATGTATGTGTACCATATGTGTTCAGGAGCCACTGGAAGTCAGAAAAGGGCATCAGAGCCCCTGACACTGGAATTACAGTTGTGAGCCACCGCGTGAGTGCTCTCAGCTGCTGAGCCATACGTATAGCTCCACATTCCAACTTTTAAAAGTCTCATTGTCTTTAAAAATTCAAACTTTAAAAGTTCTATCTCTTAAAACAAACAAACAAACAAACAAACCAATAAAAAAGCAGTGTGGTGGTGGCACGGGCCTTTAATCCCAGCACTCGGGAGGCAGAGGCAGAGGCAGGTGGATCGCTGTGAGTTCGAGACCATCCTGGTCTGCAGAGTGAGTTCCAGGACAGCCAGAATTACAACAGAGAAACCCTGTCTCAAAACAAACAAACAAACAAACGAAGGTTTATCTCTTTAAAACATCCAAAGTCTCTTTCAAAGTTCAAAAACTTCTCTAAAATATCTAGTCTCTTCAAAAGTCTCTGACCTGTGGGTTCTCATAAAATAAAAAATAAGTTCCATACTGTCTTATACCAAGAGTGAAAAACCATAACATAGTCACAACTAAATTGAGGCAAAACCCAAATTCAGCAATGTAAAAATTCGATGCTTGGCGTCTGGGACCCACTCACGGTCCTCTGAGCTTCGAAAGGTCTTGGCCAAAGCTTTATCATAGCACACACAGCTGGTCTTGTAGGCTCAGGCCTGGTCCACCCGTGATACCAACATCTCCAGTGTGCCAGGGTCTTCAGTACAACTGGCTTCATCATCCGATAGCCTCTCCTGGGCTCTCTGCTGGGAGCCCAGCCCTGCCACACAGTGCCAAGCCTCGGCTGCTTTCCACGACCTTTTCATGCCTTTAAAACCAATACCAATTGAGCGACTCTTATGCTTCACTAAGTTCAGCTGCCAGCATGAGATGCAGCCTTGGCCCCTTCTAAGTCACAGCTCCTGTGTGCTGAGCCTGGGGAAATATTCTCAGAAGATTTCACCTCAACAAAGCTGGTCTTTTCCTAATCAGATCCAGCCAGCGAGCATCAATTGTCCCAGCAAAACAAAGGTTTCACTTTAGTGGCTCTGGTCTCTTGTTAATCACAGCTGTTTCTCCAGCCCAGGTGACCTGAACCACCGACTCTTAATTCAGAATATCCGTCCAGCAGCCCCTAGTCTTCCCTTTGAAACTTCATGAGCCAGGCCTCCGTTCCCACAAGAGCTCTTTAGCTCTGAGTACTCAACGGAGCCTCTAGCCCAAATTCCAAAGTCCTTCCACAATCCTCCCCCAAACAGTGACAGTCCACTTTCTGGCTCTGACTTTTTGTCTTTGTTAGGGTTTCTACTATTGTGATAAAAAGCAATTTGGTGAGGAAAAAGTTTATTTCATCTTAAGCTTGTAGCTCAGGAACTCAAGACAAGAAAGTAAAGACCGTGAGGGGGGCTGCTTAATGGCTTGCTCTACCTTTTTTTGTTTTGTTTTGATCTTTGAGACAGAGTTTCTCTGTTTAGTGCTGCCTGTCCTGGAACTCACTCCGTAGACCAGGTTAGCCTGGAACTCAGAGATTCGCCTGCCTCTGCCTCCCAAGTGCTAGTATTAAAGTCCTGAGCCACCACTAGCCAGCATGCTTTATTATACTATCTAGGACCATCTGCCCAGGATTGGCACCTCCCACATCTATCCCTACTTCTCTATGGCCCAATCCGAGCAGTGAGCTGTGGTGTATTGCCCCCACCCCCACAGAGTGGGACCCTAGATGAGGCTGCCTAGCGGGAATTCTCCACACTCTGATTCAGAGGGGCTTCAGGGACAAGCACATACCTAACCAGAATTGACCAGTCTACTTGGAGATTTTCTACATCCGGAGACAGAGAAAGGTCTTTCTTCTGAGTTTGGAAGTTATAAGGATGCTATAACCAGGGAGTTCCTGTGTCCACCCCCCACCCTCTCTCTCCATGGTAGAAGAGCTATGCGATTGAAGAGAATAAAAACCACCCTAAAAGGCATAGAGACAGAATCACAGCTGACATGTTGGGGTGCTGACTTTGGGCTAGATCCTTTTACAAACATACTGTGTGGAGAATCTCCTTTACTTCCCACAAAGGCCCTCTGAGGTGAGCTGCTTATCGTAGCCATTTCACAGAAGGAGACACAGGGGCTTTGCCCAGCATGCCTGAGGCCCTGCATTCCATTCTCAGCATCACACAAAACCCAAGAGAAAGTCGTAAGGTGAGAATATGAAATGTCTCCCCAGTGTAAGAGGTGAGAAAGGGCCCTGGAGCCCCAGGAATGAACCCCAAGTCTGCTGTACTTGTCGGGAAGAAGTGCTGGCTCAACCCAGGGAAGAAGAAAATCAAGCAGGAGAATAAATAGTTAAGCACTGGGCTTAACACCACCCACGGAAGCAGGTTGCTGGAGCCAGGATTTGAACTCAGGCTGTGGGATTGATTCCAAAGCTGTCGAGCTATGTTGTTCTATCTATAAACCAAGATGAAAGTTAAGGGAGCTGAAGGATTTACTCATTTATGAGCAAGTGTGAGAACTGACAGCACGGTAGGAGTGCCTGGCTCTAGCTGAGCCTGGAGTCAGCTGACTCGTGTGCTTTCTAGTTAAGTGAGCCAATGCATTCCCTGTTTTGCTTAAAATAGTTTGTGTATCATCAACCTTCTGAATCGGTTGTTATGACTTATCTTAGAGAGAGCAGTCTTCACACTCTTAGGTCGCACCCTGGCACTCCCCTTCACACTTGGACAAGGCCCTTGACCTCTCAGACCCCCTGCAGGTAAACGACAGGGTCCCCAGGCAGCTATGACTGGAGATGAGATTACGTGTGAATGCACTTAACACTCCGCTAATACAATTTAAGTAGTCAATAATTGTTGGAGCTCCCTCTTCCCTCTCCCCATTAGGAGTGGGTGCTCAATTGCGTTTGTTGAATTGAATTAAGTCCTCTGGAGGCTGCAGGAGGCTGCCTGAGTTTGAAAGCAGTTATAGCTGCTGAATCACCAATCAGGAGGAGGCTTCTCGGTCTGAGTGGTGCCTAACAGCTCTATTTGGCTGTTAAAAAAAGAAAAGAAAAGAAAAGAAAAGAAAAGAAAGAAAGAAAGGAAGGAAGGAAGAGAAAGAAAGAAAGAAAGAAAAGAAAGAAAGAAAGAAAGAAAGAAAGAAAGAAAGAAAGAAAGAAAGAAAGAAAGAAAGAAAGAAAGAATCTGCGATTCCCTTCTGTTTCCCTGGTAGCCTCCTCCTCCTTGACAGGAAAAATAAAGTGTCTGCAGTCGGTACTCTGAGGTGGCCTGGACCCTCCCATGGCTTTGGTCTTCTCCTCCTCATCTCCAGCCACTCAGCCGGTCCTACTGATCAGTTTCTGGATTTTTCTGAGCGCTGCCTCTCTTCCTTCTCTCTTCCATGCCCTTGCTTTCATGCTTCTCTTTTCTGTATGCTTTTAGCAGCTTCCTCACCGGCCTCCAGCCTGCCAACCCTACTTAGAAGAGCCAGAGACGCCATGCTCAGAAGGACCAAACCTCTGTTAGCTTAAAACCGCCTGCAGGATGATGTCAAGCCCTGCGGATGTACACAGGCCTCCTCAGTAGCCGGAGCCGCCTGGGTGGCCAGGCTTAGTTCTGCCTTGCTATTTCGAGCCTCCACACTTGCTCACGCCTTTCCTTCTGCCTGAACACCCAGGGCACCCCCACCCTCTAATCTTACTCATTCTTTAAGAGCTCCTTTCCTTCTCCTTCTTTCTCCTTCTCCTTTTTTCTGGAGATCCTCACTAGGCTCCTACCCTTTCTCTCTGGGCAGAGGGTGCTTCCTCTCTGTGCTCCCAGGGCGCCTTACACGGTCTGCCTTCTCATCCTGTGTTGACCTGATCACACTGTCGTTGTTAGAAGCACCTTGAGGCCTGTGGTGATGAGCACCCCTGACCCTATACAGCACTCTGCACTCAGAATCTCCCACCTGGCAACTTGCAAACTGTAAGCAAAGGGACCAGGAAAGAAAAGGAAGAGGCTAAATTTTAGCAGACTGGACCTCTGCTTGATTTTCTTCATACCTTGGCCCTGTCATGCATCCCCTGTGGCCCATGCCTCTCAACCCTATCGCCCCCGCCCCCCCACTTACACAGCAAATGCAGCAGGCTTAGGGTTAATTCCTGAGAATTCCCCAGGCCCTTTCTTGCCTTGCAAAATTAGGAGGGGTCTCATTGCCTCACTTAACAAGCTGAGAAACTTCTAGTGGGAGAAGAGTTTCTTTTTCTCTGAGATGCCCTGGGGCTGTTCAATTATTCAAATTATTGTGTGTCCCTCCTCCAGCTTTGGGTGCATGATACTTGAGGAGGAGACCTTTGACTACCTTAAGGCAGCCCTCGTTTCAGTTTGAAAAAGGCACTTGAGAGACATGCAGAAAGCTCTTATTGGCCAGCAGCTGGCTTTAGGGCTTTCCAAGAATTAACGGGACTCCGGAAGAGCTGAGGTCAGGGCCATCACGAGGGAGTGCCCTGGTGGTCCTCTCATATATAACTAATACGTTAGGGAAGATTGAAGGTCATTCCTCAAGTATTGGCATTCACTCTTGAAGAGGTGAGAGAAGGATTTGGACTGTAGGTAACAGGCAGGAAGCCTGATGTCATGTGCATGAAGGATGTGTCCTTCCCAGGCATGGGTACCTGTAGCTGTATGCTGCTGTGGTGGCTCACTAAGGAAGACACAGAGACATTTTCATATGTGTAATCTCTGCCAGACCTCAGCAGAGGAAACCACCATCCTGGCCGGTGCCATACTCACAGCGGAACACTGAGCATCTGAGCTCAGGTATTTTATTGATTCAGAACTCCTTAAGTGTTCTACTGATACCATGTGCAGGTCATTAGCAATTAAACATCCCCCACAGACATCCAACACCTGCAGACAATATAAAATGCCCTAGACAGCCCCTCACCCAACAGTGCATAAAACAATTATATTATATATAACTAAAATAAACTTCTGCAGCAGGGGCCCAGACTCCCCTCCATTCTGGAAGTTTCCTGGGAACCAGAGCAGCAAGGAGCCTCAGCGTACATCATCAGCACTGTCTGCGTGCTGTCCCTGCAGCTTTGTAAAGTGTGGCTTTCCAGTCAAGCCCTAGGGGTTAGCAGTACAATAAACCAACTGGAGATTTTAGCCACTCTCCTAACACTGAGCAGTGCTCCTTATTAGAGCCCCAGGAATAGGCCTGCCACATTGAGTAAATAAAAAGGCGGGCCACCCAGGCACATTTGAATGTCAGATAACTGTGAATGTGTAATGCTGAGCATGGCCCATGCACTGACTGCATGGCAGGTGTCTGGCAGCCCTTCCCAAGAGGGAAGATGTTCCTCTCATCTCTTTGGCTGACCTTGAAGGCATCTGCCTGTCTTTATTCTGTTGCCGCTTTATCTTCTCCTTGAGTAAATGGCTTCTTTAGGAGGCAGATAATTTACTAGAAGATCGGCCCAACAAAGGCACCCACACAGAGTAGACCAGCCAACCGAGCGCCACAGGGTTTTTCAAACAGGAAGAAAGAAATGAGCACTCTCGGGCCTTGAAGTTGCTGCTTGGATTTCCTGCGTGTGGACAGAACTAGTCTTTCTCAATTTCCTTTCTCTTTTTTAAAAATTTTCTTAAAACAAAACAAAAAAGCCAAAACTCTTACAGCATAGCTCAGGCTAGCCTAGAACTCATGATCATCCTGCCTCAGTCTCCCAAGTGTGGAGGTGGGGCTGGGGTCCTAGGGGTGTACCACCAAACCCGCCAGAGCTAGTCTGTATCAAAAGAACAGCATGTTGGAAGAAG
The DNA here is from genome assembly GCA_026225945.1 of Cricetomys ansorgei. Classification (NCBI taxonomy): domain Eukaryota; kingdom Metazoa; phylum Chordata; class Mammalia; order Rodentia; family Nesomyidae; genus Cricetomys; species Cricetomys ansorgei. The sequence goes on from JAMJFZ010001789.1 coordinate 4,746,617, forward strand.
CAGAGGACAAAGAGAGAGCATTCGGATCCCTAATTCCAGTTACGCTCCAGGTCTGCCTGTGTTTTCTGTGCTTTGATTATGTTTTCTCAGATTCCACAAACTAAATCTTTTCCGCCCAAGGGCTGAGATCAAAGCAATGCGAGTTGCCACCTTACTTCAGTGTGCTGGCGAAAGCTGTCCCACTTGGTTTCTCTGGGGTTTGCGAGGGACATCGCCTTTCATCAGTTCCCACGCACAGCAGCACCATGGAGTCTGAGCTAAGTTAATGAATGACTTGGCAGGCTTGGGGGTCAGCAGCCTGCACTTAGCTGATTTCCATTCTTCACGGGAACCTTTAAGCACTCACTGAAAACCTCTTCCCCCTCTGCCCCTCCTCCCTGCGCACCCCACACTTGCCCACCCCCAACTGGCCTGAAAGAGAGCAAGGCTGTGTCTGGGAATGCACATTCACCGAGAGAAGTACAGAAGACTTCTTGGTAAGACTTTGGTTCCTGAAACAGACAGGTTTCAAATGCTGCCCCGTGCATTCTGTGGTGGCTGTCTTCTAGACAGAAGGCACTCCAGGAAGTCCTTGGGGCTTTCTTTTTCTTGTTTTTTTAAAGATTTATTTTTATTATTTTATGTGTATGAGTGTTCAGCATACATGTACATCTGTGTACCAAATGTGTGCCTGGTGCAAAAGGAGGTGGCGAGCCTCCATGTGGGTGCTGGGAGTCGAACCTGGGTCCTTTGCAAGAACAAGTGCTCTTAACCACTGAGTCAACTTTCCAAGGACACTTGGGGCTTTCTAACAAGGCCCAGGCCCTTGGTGTCTGCTCCCAGACTACTCCATGGGTAGAACTGAGAAGAATGGGGAAGGGACCCAGATGGGCTCCCCAGGGGGCTGCTGTCACCGGGACGATCATGTGCACAGTATATTGGCCCTCAAACCCCGACATACTCTGTGATGCTGGAGGATCCAGGCTCAGGCCACACCAAATCTAGGGCACTTGGAATCAGGACACACAACCCTCAGTCTCCAGACTTGCAGGAAGATTGGTCAGCTCGCAGCTGAGTGCCAATCAACTAGGTGGAATGGAGGAGCCCAACAGGAGACTCGGTGTCCCTGGAGAGCAGTAGCCCTGGATTCCAAACCGCAAGATGCAGAATGAACTCTCCACCTGTTGTCCCCACCCCCACCCCGTTTTTGAGGAACTCCACCATTTCTGTAGGAGAATTTCAGAGCTGGCAGAGTTTGTTTGCATTTTCACATGTTACAATGTTGCTTTTTGTTAGACCAATTTGCAATACAAAAGGATGGCCTACCATTCAATTACGGAGAGAGGAAACAAAGCAAACCAAGGCTTTCCAGCATCAAAGTGAATATTATCTTTGGCAAAATGTAAAGAGATGTAGGGAGTGGGGGAAGGGCTTCCACAAGTTTCTGCTAATAATGGCTTGTTGGGCCCTGTCGAGGAGGCCCCTTTCCCACGCTGCTCTTCTGCGGGCTTTGGGCTTCTTTCCTGTGTTTGTTGTGTTTTCTCAGTCCTCTTACCGCGTTTCTCCGTCTGCTGGCTTGTTTGTGCTCTGCCTGTGGAGTTTGCATGTTGCGTTTTCCCAGGGAATGGGAATTCTGATACAGAAGAAGGACGCAGTGTCCTGTAGTGTGCAGGCTTCTTCCTCCTGGCTGCCTTACACTGGGAGAGTTTACCCCTACCCAGAGCGGGGCAGTGGAGTGTCTTCTTGTCCCCGTTCCTTGGAAGAATAATCAGCGCTGCTGCCACCACCCCACAGGGCCTGTGCCTGTGCCTCTGAGCTCCACCCTACTGTTGAACATCACTTCTTCACCACGAACCACATGGTGAGCGTCATTCTCAGTACTCCACACATACCATCTCACTAAAAATTCTTTACACCCCTACTAGATGTTCTTCCCATATGACGGATAAGAAACTGAGTCCTAGCGTTGTGAGGTCACTCGATTGACGTCCCACAGCCTCACCAAGTGGCTCCGCTAAGGTAAGGACCCAAATCTTCCTGACATTGGAATCTGAATGAAATTGTAAAGCTGGTTCACTTCTCTGACCTACTTCCTTGGAACTCATTTGGTAGATCTGGGCCTGGCCTAGCCCGGTACATTTCCCTGAGCCCCTCAGCTGCCTGGGATGCGGTTCCTCTCCGGGCTGAGCTCCTCTGGAGCCCAGTGCAGTCTCCTGGTGTAGACCCTAGGAGCTACCCCACCCTGTACTGAAGAGGTTAGACCCTAGGAGATACCCCCACCCTGTACTGAAGAGGTTCTTTGGAAAGGTGTCAGGCATTCTCCACTCATGCCAGTCTGAACTCCAGACCCCGTTGGAATGTCAGGCTACGCTCACAGTGAGATGCAGAGAACCAGGACAAATCAAAGAAGTTAAGACTGTCCCCCTAATGGAAATGTGCTGATATTTGGATACTCTGAGAAACCATCTCCCCACAGCAATCTCTGCTCTGCTCCAGCAGGGCGCTGCCTGCAGTCATTGTCATTGGCCCCTTCCCACTCTTTCCGAGCGACATCGGCCATGGCTGGGGATTTAAAAGCTGCACACATCTCTTGAGCATTCATGGGGGAGTCGCTTCAGTAGGGCAGGAGCACTCTGCATAGAGGCTTCATAAAGGCTTACTCGTGCAAGTAAGTTCACCAAAGAGCAGGAGGCAGCCTCAGACCTGTAGGCCCCATAACTTTGATGGCAAACTGGAGGACGTTTGTTTTTTCCTGCCCTGCCCAAGATCACCTAACCCCATTTGTCTCCTTCATATTCCTGAGAGGAAGTTGGTGGGATGCAAAAATTGATGACTCTTCTTCTCATGTTTAAGACCAGGCATATTTTCCCCTCCTTCCTCCCTCCCTCTCTCCTGCTCACTCTCCCCACTCCTACGCCTGCCACTCTGTGTGTGTGTGTGTCTGTGTGTGTGTGTGTGTGTGTGTGTGTGAGAGAGAGAGAGAGAGGGGAGAGAGAGAGAGAGAGAGAGAGAGAGATTTTCTTCCCCCTCTCCCTCTCAAGGTTTTGGGATGGAGACACTTAGAGTCCCTGACTTACCTTGAACTGGGAAATTCTGTGACTTTGAGGCTGAGGCAGCTCTGTGGAATTTTTGGGGGGTGCAGGGTGGGTACATATGTCATGGCACATGTGTGAGGTCAGAGGACAATTTTGTAGAGCTGGTTCCGGAGAGAGAGAACTTTACATGGGTTCCAGGAATCAAACTCAGGTCATTAGGCCTGCCCAGCAAGTGCCTTACCTGCTAGGACATCTCACAAGTCTTTAATTTTTTTAAAAAAATAATTACTTTTTTTTATTGTTTTCTTGTGGGTTTTCTATGGAATAGAGGTGGTCTGTCAGGAAGTGGGTCTGAGAGGGAAGAAAGAAATTGCCGCTTCCTGTCTTTCCAGAGTTCCATTGTTTCCTGTTCTTGGTTTTATGAAACACCCCCAGAATCTGTCAGTGAAGCTCCTTGTCTGCTAAAATGAGCTCAGATGAATTTGATTCCCCGCAATCCAATGACTCCTCACAGCAGGGCTTTCCAAGCATCTCTACTATGTGGCAGAATCTTGCACAAGCACATGGCACATGCACTCGGGTCATTCATGCCCCCACCGTATTTGGGGAATTTTACTCTAAGACAGAATAGCACGAGGAAGATATTTGGAGCCTGCAAACTGCTGAGAGAGCTGAGAGCGTGAGCGTGTGAGCTCATGCTGAGCTAGAATCCAGATGTGGAGATTCCTTCCTTCGAGGGCAGGTAACCAATGGACCAGCCAGCAGTCCCGAGTCCTCTTCTGCCTCGTGGTCTGTCTCCTTGAGATCAAAGCTTTGAGGAGAGGGGATGGTCACTGCAGGGCGATGGCTGTGATGCTTCTTCCCATGATGCTCCTCCCCTGCAGCCCTGCACTGAGCGCAGCCAGAAAGCTGTAGCTCCGGGCTAGGCTGCGGGCTGGAAGCACACAGGGCGAAAGCCTGGTCAGTCTCTTTGTAGGACACCTCTTTTCCTCTATCAGTACTCGGGGCTACACAGGCCGCCCTGAGAAATTATTTATTCATTTCACTAAATTGCAGCAGTTGAATTCTCTGCCAGGCCCTTTCTGTGGCTCAGAGTAATGTCTAGATTAGGAAAGGAAGAAATCCGCTAGCTGGGAACGTGTGTAAGTGAGAAGTGGGAAATGGGGGGGGGCTCTCTAGAGAGCTCCCCATGGCACAGGCTCCAAACAAGTATCACATGCACCCCACCATCAATACCTCCTCTGACTGTGATGACTGTGTGGAGAGAGCAGGGTGTCGAGCTTGAATGCAAACCTGAGAAAGGAAGTCTGGCTCCTGCAAGAGAATACGAAACAAAAGGTAAAGTCGGGTGCAGCCCAGTCGCTGCTAAGCAACAGAGATCTTGCGGAAGTGCTTGTTCCAGATTAAATAGGTCCTGTTTCTAAACCACTAGCTAATTCTTTCTTACATTCAACAGCATTTCGTGAGCAGAACTGCCAGATAGCCCACCATATTCAAATGAATGCCGTGGGAGCCCTATCTTCCCGAGGGTGGTCAGGCACCCGGCAGTAGAGAATGACTACCTGCTGGAAGCAGAGCATGAATGCATCTGTTTGCAACATAAAATACGACTCCAAATTTGAAAGTTTGGAGGAGAAAATATGGAGGAGAAAAAAATACAGAAGACAAAAAGAATGACAGAAGACCTTAAAACCTACTCTAAAGCTACAGAATTAAAACAGTATGGCATTAGGATAATTAGTCCCACTACTGGGCACAGAGGACCCCTGCATTCTCATGTGTCCTGTGGCACTTTTAATAACATCCAGGACCTATGGGTTCGCCAACCAACGAGTACATAAAGAAAATAAGGCACACACGATGGGATACTATTCAGCTTTAAGAAGGAATGAAGGCCTGTTACTTATGGCAGTATGATACTCTGTGAGGTGAGATATGGCAGTCAACAAAAGACAAACAGTGCACGTTTGATTCACAATGGTGGGACCTTTTAAAGGCTGACTTCATCACAGACATAGAGGTTAGAAGAGGCTGGGAAGGGAAGAGGGGAGAAGGAAGAGACAGGTTAGTTAAAGGGGGACCAGGGATGTAGCTCAGTAATTGAGTGCTTGCCTTCTGTGTGTGGGGCCTGGTTCTATGCCCAGAACTGCAAAACTAAGTTCTACCCTTCTATAACAGAGGGACTATAGTTAACAATAATTTATTGTATATTCTAAAATAGTTCAAAGAGAAGATTCTAGATACTCTCAATAAGTACTGCAAGGGATAGATATGCCAATTACCCTATTTACCAAATATATATTGTCTGTGTGTATCAAATACCCTGGACCCATATATACAAACAATTATTGTGTCAATAAAAGTATAAAGTACCATATTACTATCAAGTAAAGCAATAAAGGTTAATTTAAAAATAAAATAGTATATGATTTATGCCTCATACTATACCTAAAAATAAAATTCCAAATTCCAAATGAATTATAGAGCTATATATAGAGAGAGGAAAAACCTCCAAAACACAAAAGCCATGTAAGAAAATAATATCGAAATAGGGAAAGTTCAGTCATAATACAAGAAATCATAAAGTAGAGATTATCAAATTTTATGGTATAGAAATATTAAACTTCTTTTTGAAGAAAGACATTATTATTTTTTTAAAAACCCCAAAACAACAACAACACAAAACAATGGGGTGGTGAGATGTCTCAGTGGGAAAAGGTGCCAACTACAGAGGCTGAAGAGCTGAGGTCAACCCCTGGGGACCCACCTGGTGGAAGGAGAGAACCAATTCCTGAAAGTTGTTCCCTGGCCTACACACACACACACACACACACACACACACACACACACACACACACAAAGTAAATATAATAAATAACAATTTTATTATTTTAATATTATAAAAATAATAATAATTATTATTCTTGGTTTTTTTGAGACAGGATTTTTTTGTTGTAACTCTGGCTGTCCTGGAACTTACTCTGTAGATCAGGCTGGCCTTGAACTCACAGAGATCTGCCTGCCTCTGCCTCCCAAGTGCTGGGATTGAAGCTATATGCCACCACTGCCCAGCTAAATTTTAATACTTTTTAAAAATCAAGAGACAGCACTTGTGGCAAGGGAAGAGAATTGCCAGTTCAAGACCAACCTGGGCTACACAGTGAGACCTGGTCTCAAGAACGCAGACCAAAACCAGGCATGAAAGCAAAACAGCCACAAAGAAACCAAAACACAACTGATAAACTACAAGAAAGTGTTTGGACCATATTAACTAGAAAATAGGTTACTATCAGTTATATAGAAAAGTTTGTTTTTTTTTTTTACAAATTAATAAGAAAACAATGTACTTCAAAGATAATTTATAATAGAAACTAAACTGGAAACACCTACCATCCATCATACTGGTTAAAGATAAAATATAGGATAGTACATTATCAAGGCTTTGAGAAATGAGCTCTCACACATATACTTTTATTTTTATTTGTGTGTGTGTGTGTGTGTGTATGTGTGTGTGTGTATGTGTGTATGCGTGTGTGTGTATGTGTGCATGCATATGTGTGTGTGTGTGTGTGCATGCATATGTGTGTGTGTATGTGTGTATGTGTGTGTGTGTATGTGTGCATGCATGTGTGTGTGTGTGTGTGCAAGCCTATGTGTATCTGTGTGTATGCGTGTGTGTGTATGCGTGTGTGTGTGTGTATGTATGTGTGTGTGCGTGTGTGTGTACGTTTGTCTGGAGGCCAGAGGTTGACCTTAGATGTCTACATGAGGGGCTCTGCTCCTTGTGTTTTTAGTTCATGTTCTCTCACTGAACCCAGCGCTCACTGACTCACCTAGATCGGCTGACTGAGAGCTCCAAGGACACACCAATGTCTGTTCCTGTGTGGCCGGAGTTACGGAAGCCTGCCGTCACTCTCAGCTTTACACGGACGCTGGGATATAAACTCAGGTCCACGTCCTTGCTCAGCAAGCTCTTCAGTGTCTGAGCCATCTCCTCAGCCCCCTCCTCCCTTTTTGAGACAGAGTCTGTAGGCTGGCTTCATCCTTCTGTGAGTCCAGCACATGTGAGAGAGAGGTTCAGATTCTGAGGCCATCTTGAGCTGCACAGCAAGACCTTGTCTCAAAGGACAGCAGCAGCAACAGAAACAAATACCAAGCCCATAATTCCCCCGGGTGCGGGGCTACAGGCGTGTACCACCATACCCAGTTCACACATATATCCTTGTTACGAGCAGAAATACAAATTAGTAGTAGTTTTGGAAGGCAATGTACAGTACCCATTGTACACATGCAGATTTGATATGCAATATATATTATGTGTATATTTTGAGTTTGGGTTTTGTTTTTGTTTTGTTTTTTTTTGTAGTCTAGGCCGGTCTTGATCTCATGATCCCCGCACCTCTACCTCCTGAGTGCTGAGATTAAATTATGTGCTGCCGTGCTTAAGTTAACTTCTAGCACTTACTATATTTTAATTCCATTTCTAGGAATTCATCTTGTAGAAAGCCATATACACGCACACTCGTAAGGAAGCGGGGGTGGTGCCCGCATTTTTTATTGACGCGCCAAGGGCACTGTTACTGGTGTCTGAATATTTACTTCCCTTAGTAGTTTGTAGGAAAAAAAAAAACAAACCTAGGTTATTACCTATCCCTGCCCATCTTTCTTCAGAGAGTAACTGACTAAGTTTGCACTTAAAATACAGATCTATCTGGAATTGCAGCCAGTTAATTCAAATGAAAGTCCAAGGCACTTCCAACCTCTTTGGTCACATTTTCCTGAGCACGTTCTGCCTTTACTGTACATGAGTCTTATTTCTTTAACTCTCAGAGGGCAATCTCGCTTTTAATCACCCATATATGAGCAATCAAAAACGGAGACAAAAAAAACCTGGCAAAATGCCTCATGAATTCAGACTATTATTAACTTCATTTCCCAATCTCATGGAAAATGACTGAGGCCGAGGAATCCTGAATGGAGAGTGGGGATGGGGAGATGTAGAAAGGAAATTAAGATAAGAGTAAGTGCCTGGTACCATACAAAGCATAGATCAGGGGGCTGGGCAGAGAGCTCCGTGGGTAACGTGCTGGCTGAGCAAGCATGAACACCTGAGCTTGGATCCACCGGACCCGAGTGAAAACCAGGTCTGTAAGCCTAGCACTGGGAGGGCAGAGACAGTCAGATCTCAGGGCCTTGCTGGCCAGCCAGTCTAGCCAAGGCAAGCTCCAGGTACAGTGAGAGACTCTATCTCAAAAAAGTCAAATGGACAGCAATAGAAGAACCACCTGCCATCAGCCTCTGACTGTATATGCCGTGTGGAGACATTTTTACTGTCACATGTGGAAGCCTACTGCTGACATCAGATAGGCAGAGGACAGAGCTGAGCACCCTACAGTGGCAGGACATTCCCCTCTACAACAAGGCGGTCAGAACAGATGGGCAGCGACAGTACCGATGCAGACTACTGGTGCTTTCTGGTTTAAAAAAAAAAAAAAAAAAAAAAAGACCCTTGTGTGGATTATCTTACCATTATCTAACTCTACAAGGTAAAAACAACAGTGTAGAGGTAGATTCACGCCCAACGTCTTAGTACTGGAGCCCCAGACCATTTAAACCTCTGCACAATCTAATTTACCTCCGAGACTTCCTGCTGACTGAGCCACTCTTGACCAGCTCCTTCTGAACTCTCACTCTTCTGATTCAACTCACTCTTCCTGTCTGATATTGACTTCTTCTGCGGAGCTCTGCTGTGTCTCTGTGCTTCTCCCTCAGCTCTCGCTGCTCCACCCTACCTCTGTAACTGACTGCTGTAACTGATTCTGTAGTTCGTTGTCTGAGCTGACTGCTGTTTAGACTGACTAGCCCAGTTAGCTGATGTACTCCAGTAGATCATACGGAATGATATCTGTGGTTCAGGAACCACCTAAGACTAGCTGCTCTCCAGAGCTGTTGACACCTTTCCCATCAGTGATGTGCTCACCAAGCTGCTTTTGTTTCCAGACTTGGAAATGTTTTTATTACTGCCATTATGTAACTTGGTCATATATTACATAAATCAGACTTTCCCAATCTTGGTATGGACATTAATCAGTGAAATTCGAATGCAGAGATAAAGGAACGGTGACAGCAGACAGCCGAGACGGAGACGGGCCGTGTCCTCACAGTCTTGGCTCCTGTAATCCCTAGGCCCACAGCTGGACACTTCTCAGAACTCTGAGCTGGCAGAGAACGCGCTGCTTCTTGCCATTGGAGTGTGAGCAGAAGTCATCTGTGTCACTTCCAGAAATAGAGTGCCTTCTCTATCTTCCCACTTCCCTTCTTCTTCTCATTTGATTTATCCGGAAGCAGCTCCTTGTGTTGGGTGTGGCGGCACAGCACCTGGGAGGCAGCGGGGAGAGATCGGTGTGAGTTGGAGGCCAGTCAAATTTACATCAAGAGTTGTTGCATAGCAAGACTTTGTCTCAAAAAGGAGCAGTGCCTTGGAACCCACCCGTGGAGATTGCAGAACCAAAATAAAGGAGACCCACTTGCCAGTAGTAGTAACTTAGTAGCAACTACTCAGGCGTTTTCGTACAAAATCCCCCACGACATCTACTGTTCTTGAACCATTATGCATGTTTGGCCTTGAGTTCTGGGACAAAGAGTCGTTGCTTAACTACTATTACTGGTTGACAATTTTGGAAATATTAGTAGGAGTTCCTCAAAATTTTCCATGAAACACAGGTTTGGTAATAGTGCCCACCTATAAACCTAGCAAGTGCCTTTCTTTCCTCCCAGGAGCTCAGAAGCACCCAGCACACGGCCCGCTAGCTCTGTGTGCAGGAGAAGCCACTTCGGCCTGCCAGAGGCACGGCCCAAACACGGGCAGCAAGCACTCCCACGCAAGTTGCTCACTTGGCACATACCTGAAGCGGAAATTCACCGTATGTATGGAGAAAGGAGCCGAGGGCTGTGGGGCAGAACATCTGTCTAACACGCACTGGGCCCTGGATTCCATTATCAGCGTGGGGTGGGGGTGGGGGTGGGGTACTTGGTGGCACAGACCTGGCAGTCCTGCTCAGAGCACAGGCTCAGAGCACAGCTCCCTCTCAGCACTCTGGATGGGCTTCCTCTCACCAACAAGGAACTACAATTCACAGCAGCGTTCTCACAGGTTGTTTTGTTCGAGCCTCTCAGCCATCCTGTAAAACAGGCAAGGAACATTCAACTGTATCTACAGAAAATCGAAGCCGATGGCCGTGCATCAGCGACAGAGATGGAACCCAGTATCGGATGCAGGGCTGCATTTGCGGACCTGTGACCTAGGAACGGTGCGTTCCCCTCTCAACTGAGGGGGTGTGTGGTGCCACCCCTGACATTCTGCCTCGCCTTTATATTCATCGGGTACACGTCCGTCTACCATGAGTCCCCCTTGGCCTTGTTTTATGATTTTGAAGACTGCTCCTGCCGAGCTCCAGCTTAGGATCCGTTACTGCAAACTGCCCCCTCTGCCGTGTGCTGAGCTCATTAAGAGTGTGATCTGGAGTAGGCTGTTTGTGGAGTAGAAGTGGGTTAATTATAATTCTCAGAGAAGTTACAAACACTGCTTGCTGGGTTGGGGCTCTAGCTCAGTAGTAGTAGAATGCCTGCCTAGTATGTGCAAGGCCTTGGATTTGATTCCCAGTTATGAAAGGAAAAACAAACCAATAACAAAGAAAATCCCTTAACAATGCAGTAAGAATGCAGGTCAAAGGTCTGCTTAACTTACCAACAAGGAAACTGACGGTATGCTAAAGCTGACTGAGTGTCTAATGAGGGACTGGAGAAGTGGCTCAGGAGTTAAGAGCACTTGCTGCTCTAGCAGAGGACTCAGGTTCAGTTCCGAGCACACACGGTACCTCATAACCATCTGGAACTCCAGTCCCAGTGGATCTGATGCCCTCTTATGGCCTCCTTGGGCATGGCGCACACGCGGTGCACAGACAAGCAACTAGGTACATGAAAGTAAATTTACAAAATGTTCAAGGATTAAAAGGAGCCTCTGATGAACGGAGATTTATATAGTTAACCAGGAAGGAAATGCCGAAGCAAATGTATTAAATTAGATGCAAAACCAGTTATTACCCTACAGTGCGACGAAGCTGCACCCTCTGCGTTATTTACTGTACTAACAGAAATCATTCGCATTTCTACCAGACAAGTATCTATGAATTAACACATAATGAGTGTTCCTGGTTCTGGGCCCTAATACATGGCCTGTGTGAAGTCAAGCAAAACCCGGTTCTTCTAGGCGACTGTGGACTTCTGGGTGGGCCCAGTAGACAGCCGTTCACCATGCTGTGCAGAAAACAGGAAGTCATCCTTTTTTTTATTTTTTTGCAAGTTTTAAATAATATTGGATTTTTTTTTTTTCAGCGCTGGGGCTTTTCACAGGCCAAACAAGAGCCCTGCCTCTGAGCTACATCCTTACCTCAAGGGGTGTTGTGTCTCCAGCCTCTCCCGTCCCAGTGACATGCTCTTCCACGTGCTGTTCTCCACCTGTGAGCATGCTCATGCATCCTCACCTCCTCGGCTGACTCTGACTGGGTGATGGCCTAGATCTCTTTGCCTCCCTCCGCCCTCCCGCCGGTCTAGGAGGCACCATGAATTCAATTCCCAGACTATAAACACATAGGGGGAACAGACTATTCATTTTCTGCTATAAATTTGCTGAGATGCCAGTTTAATAAAGAAAACAAATATCTCTTCTCGGTGTTTTCCTTCATTATGAATATGTACGAGCTCTTATATTTTGGGGACGAGGAAGGCTTGTGGGCTTTAAGACCTGGCTGGTAGAGAATCCAGAGGGCTTGTAGCCTCTAGCCTTCACCCCGTTCCCTGTGCCCTCCCGGGACTACTGAAGAGGAGAGGGGACACGGTGCCGAGTCTCGGAGTCCAGCCAGCCGGTCAACCTCTAGCGCATGCTTGCTGTTTGGGATGCACAAGGTGATGGCTGATGCCATAAAAAGGTGGCCAAGACAGACTGCTTCGGTCTCTTAGAAGTTCACAGTCTTCTAAGAGAAAACCTTTAAACAAGCAAATTACAAATGCGAGATAAACACAGCAACAGAAACACACGCATGATATAGGGGGTTGTTTGTAAGTCAGAACAGGGGTGGGGAAAAATTCAGAGTGTGCAAGCAGATACACTAGCATCAGATTTCAGCCCTGCCACTCACACGAACGCTTTAGACAGCTTATTTCTGAAATGGGACCCACGGTCTTCCTTACGGTTCTGTGACTATTGAATAATGCATCTAACGTATTCAATATAGGGGCCTGCACCTAGTTGGCACTTAATACATTATAGCTATTAATGAGAGACTTTTTTTCTAGCTGCAACAAAATAGCTCATGGTAGAATTGCCCTTTGAAATGTATACAGCGCTCTCAGATCCATTATCTCAACTCTAGGAAGAAGGGAGGCATTTCTGGCTCCTTCCAGCCAAGAGAAATCTGTGGCAGAGAGAGATAAGGTGCCTTGGCCAAGGCCACAAAGCTAGGAAAGAACTGCTGAGAAGGAGTTGAGCTGGAGTGGAAGAGAGACAAGGACTTATCAACCAGAGGGCAGGGACCCTTCTCTCTTAGTGTGCATTCATGCCTGGGACCTGAGAAAGACGGGCAGGAGGGGTGAGGGAGGTGCCGTGATTGAGCCTGGACTGTCACCCACAGGTTTATTTTTGTGCACTCAGCCCACGGCTTGTGGAGCTATTCTGAGGGCTGTGGAACTTTTAGGAAGTGGGGCCTGGTTGACACAGTTAGAACAGGAGGAGCGGACCTTTGAAGGTTGTGCATGTCTTAGTTTCCGGTTGCATTCTGTTCCACCTGGTCTGCAGTGGTGTGAGCAGCCTTCACCACAAACTTCCATTGCCCATGAGTGGCTTTAGTCTTCTTGCCATAACAGATTGAAATCCCCCTGAAACCGTGAGCCAAAATAAGCCTGTTACTTCTTACATTGCTTCTGTCGGGTGTTCTGCCACAGTGACGATGGAAACAATGTTCTAGAAGTAATAGGTGTGACTGGTGGTCATGGGATAAGCAGAAGGTCGGGGAGGCTGTGGAGCCTGCTGGGGCACTCCAACGACAGGGTGGGAGCAAGTGAGCCTGCCATATTCTCTTGCTATCTCAGGGAAGAGATTAGGCAGGGAGACCAAGATGAGAGTGACAGTCACAGACTTTGCAAGTGTTGTCCTCTCTCCTCGCTGGACCATTCTGCCACCTCCCTTACACCCTCAAGTGATGAAAACTGAGCTCCCCACAAGGGACATCAGCTGTCTTCATGGCTTTGGGGTTGCAAGGAGCTGGAAACTGGAGGAACAGCATCCTACTGTGTGGAAAGAGAGGCATCCCAGGAGCTAGGGGGCTGGTGGCAAGTTCTTAGGGCACAGGTAGCTGCTGAACTGCTCGTTCATTCTAGAGCAACAGTTCTCAATCTGTGGGTCATGACCTGTAGCTTCAAAAATCCGGCGGCCTGCTGCGGTGTTCCAGGGTGGGAAGCCATGTGGCACGTATCTACAGTCCAAGTAGTCTCAGATCAGAGATCTGGGAGCCATGAGAATTCTGGGGAGATGGTGGCAGGGGGTGAGACTCAACTTTATTGGGGGAACAGGATTACATATATAGCCAGAGGAAGGGTTTCTGGTATCCAAGGACGTCAGAGGAAACCCATTGGCTTAGGACAGGCAGCCCTGTTTGCATATTGGGGGTCACAGCCTGGACCTAGGTATTTTCCTGGGACCAGAGGGCCTTATATGGCTACATAGGGAGAAGTGCTGCAGCTCCACATAAACAATCCTGCCGGGTTGCATACCTTTGAGGGGGCGGCGGTGCCTTGCTGTGAGCAGGCGGCTTAGCTTGTGTCCTGTCAGAGCTGCAGCGAGAGAATCAGTCGAACAACTTCCACTCTCAGAAATGAGAATTCCAGGGTTCCAAGCTCTACTACCTCACCTCAGCTCCGGGACAGTTGCACACCGACCATTGGAAAACACATATTTCTGATAGTCTTAGGAACTGGGACACTGCTCAGTAGGAAAATTACCGTTATGAAGTAGCAATGAAAAGATTTTATGGTTGGAGATCACAACATGAAGAACTGTACTGTAAGGTCTCAGCATTAGGAAGGATGAGAACCACTGTTCCAGAGGCTGGAAAAGAGAGGTAGGAAGAGCACAGGAACCAGCCAGGGACCAAATGGGGTCTCAGGGCTTCAGGACAGAACAGATTGCAGACTCCTTGTGTGCAGTGGGACTGAGAAGAGACGCCGGGGAACCCAGACCCACCTCTACCCCACACGGTCCTGTAGGATCCTTTCATGGAGAAAGGTGCAGAGGAAGGCTGGAGGCAAGGTTTCGGAGAAGCCCTGAGAAGCAGCATCTACAGTGGGCCAGGAGGACAGCCTGCAGACCAGAGCTGAAGGACTGGCGGGCACAGTGGTACCCACAGAAGCTACCTGAGCAGTAAGGCACTGCACGGAGCCACAGCACTGTCTAGCCGCACAGGTCCTAGTTCCCACACCACCAGTGCTAGTCCTGCATTTCTGTGTCTTCCTTTGTACGACGGGAGCATTTCAGGATGTTCCAAACAAGAACCACCTAAGGTGTAGTTGTAAAAGAGCACCAAAGAGCAGCACGAGCTCTGATGGTCTGGAAGGGAACTTAGTGTGATCTCTTATTTTGTATCTGTCTGAGTCCACTGCGCTGCCTAGCTGATTTGGAACACACTGATCCTAAACGCCCATTTATTCCACATCTGGACTCGGCTGGCAGAGGACTAGAGCTGAAGTCCTACTAGTCTCTTTCATTTCTGCCCCTCTCTCAGGCTCTGGTGTCCAGCCTTGATGGAGAACTGCCTGAGGCTGTGCTGCATGTTTGTGGTACCTCTGATTTTCTTCAAGCATGAGCTCATTGCCTTCTCGGGGCTGGAGAGTGTGTGTGTGTATGGGGGAGGGGGTTGAGCTTCCATTGTCTAGGCTGTAGAATGTTAGAAGTGCATGTTTATTTGCAGCAATATGGATTTAGGTTAGATTTTACACAGATTAAATTAGCCAGGAGGCCTGATAAATGAGAAAAGAAAGGGAGAGATTTGAGGTTTTGTTTCTGTTTTTCCTCTTATGTACTTTGGAGTAAATCACAAACGTGATTTTTCATTTCTATATCAGTCTGTCTCTGAAGCATTATTAGAGCTGTGTATTTTTGTTCATTTTTCTTTATTTTTTGAGGTGAGGTCTCACTGTGTAGACCAGGCTATAACTAGAGAACCACCTGCCTCTGCTTCCTGAGTGCTGGGATTCAAGGTGTGTGTGCGTGTGTGTGTGTTTTCACCCATGCATGCCATATGGTGCATGTAATGTATGTGGTGTGTACCTGTGCATTGTGTATTTGATATGTGTGCATGGTGGTTTAGTTTATGTTAGCATGTATGCAGTGCATGTCTGTATTCTGTATGCACATATATAATGACACATGGTATAACATTGATCAAGTGTGTGGTAGGTATGTGGTATGGATGAAGTGTGTGTGTGTGTGTGTGTGTGTGTGTGTGTGTGTGTGTGTGTGTGTGTGTAGGGAGGCTGTTCTTAGAAAAGAGGCAGGGGAGTGCCCGTGTTTGTTTTCTTTGTATTCATCCTTTATTCAGTCCGAATCTCGCCAAGCCAGGGTGGGAGATTCCCCGGGGCCTGGAGAAGGTGCAGGTGGGAAGACTAACTGAGGCAGCCTCTTCTGCTTCTCTTTCTCACCCCTCTTCTCCAAGACACTCAGTATCCATTGCCATGAACTCCATAATCTCTCCCGAGAAAGTTGGATGAAAATTGAGATCTGAGTCCCCAAATTGCAAATCAATGCATTCTGAATTAAATATTGATTTCCCCCCTTTCCATCCAAGGAAGTTTCTTGAGAGTAATTGGCTTGCTGCTTTTTTTTTTTTTTTTTTAATTTTCCATCCCAATCCTTAAACACACCACTGAAATTCTGCAGGAAGAATTACGGCTTCCAGAGCCCACCTTCCTCAGGGCCCTCTTCCCTTCCCCTCTCTGGTAACTTTCCTCTCCAAAGACAAAATGTCAGGAAGTGGGGGAAGTGGCTCATAAGAACATGACTGTCTGCCATCGGCCTACGGAGCGGTGGCTGAGCAAAGGGCAGCCAGCCGCCTCCAATGCCCCTGGGCCTGGACATCGAGTTCCAGAAGGGAGGGTGAGGGGTCATTGGGCCAAATGAGAGATACGACTGAGCTTCGCCAAGTGCTTGACTTCCTGGGATGCACTCAGCTCTCTTTACTCTTTTTCAAGTAACATTCCTTGATCTGAACCCCTAAACCATGGGCACCTTCTTTATGCATCTCCTCTGGGTCTACCAGAGCCAGAGTAAGGTATTTATGAGGTCCCGAGGTTTGTAAAGATTACGGTATGTGACCCCGTCCATTGATGCAACATGAATTTCAACACGAACTAAATTAAGGCAAGGAACACCAAAGGAGTCTTAAGTTTCCCGTGAGGATAGTAGAATGTTTTTTAGTCTGTGTCTGCTTTGCTGGGTCTCTGTCAGTGGCGGGCCCGTTTTTGAGGAGAGACTAGAATCCGGATGTGCTTGCACCTGGGTCTCCCCAGCATACCCTGAGAGCCTTGAGAGTCTCACGGTCAGGCTATAGGCAGCATGGTGCTCTTCACCACCCCAGGAACCACTCTCTCTCTCTGAGCAATGGCAGCTTCTGGGCCTCCTGAACTTTCCAATCAGAAAGTCAGCTACCAGCTCTGGCAGCAGAGAAAGAAAACAGGTAGCCCTCTGTTCCCAGAGGCCCAGTCTGGAAAGGAGGCAGTTCCGGGATGCTCTTGTTAGCAGAGGAATTTAATTACTGCCCTTTCACTAGGCTGAAGTCTCCAGCTCTGCCAAGCCTCCTTCCTGAACTTGCTGGAGTGTGCGGGTCTCAAGGAGAAGGCTTAAGATGGAAGGAAAGTCATGGGCTGGGCTCTGAGATTTATTTCAGAGCTGGATGTATTCAAGAGGAGGGTCCAGGACCCTGACCTTGTGTGCTCTGTGCTTTGGTCCCGGTGCTGGAAATGCCTGTCTGGATTCTGCTGTGGGCCACGTCTGGGTTTGAATGGCGAAGATTGTGTTCATTCATTCACTGCACTCGTCTCTAACTGACCAATCTTGTGCCAGGGCTGTGACAACAAGTCAGTGGGGATAAAAAGCAAACAACAATGACAGCAGCAACCAGCCTGTGATCTCCAAGACACTAGCTGCAGCACCTGGCCTCCATTACAGTACAAAATGCTCTGTGTGGCATACTGGGGGTGCAGCGGGCCAGGGCTTGTCCTTAGGAATGACAAAATAGAGGAAAATGCTCTAGGTAGAAAACGTGGAGGAGGGGTGCTGGGAGATAGCTCAGTGGGTAAGCAGTGTGGACCCCAGCATCCACATAAGAGCCTGGTGTGGTCGCACACACGCCTGTAACTCAAGTGAGTCCGGGCAGACATGAGGATCTTGGGGGCCTGCTGGCCAGCTGGCATAGTTGAAAACTGAGAGTCCCTGCCTCAAGAGAATAGGCTGAACAAGAAAGACACCTGATATCATCCTCCTGCCTCTACACGCACATACAGACACATGCACACTCACACATATACCACACAGAGCACAGACACACACACATCTGCATACGCACAAAAGCAACACCCCGAACAGGGAAAGGAACCAGTACAGAGCAAAGAGGAGGGAGACTCTCTTAGGGGGTTATGTGATATCGATGCAAGGGGGTACCTGATGCTCCAAGATACAATGAGGCACATTGTTGTGGTAGTTAATTTTCAGTTACGTATAAAATAATCGTTTTGTGCACTGTTGGGAAAATGACTGCCTAGGTCTTGGTGTTTTGTATTGTCTGCAGGTGTTGGGTTTATATGGGGGATGTTTGATTCCTCATGATATACTTGTACTATCAGTAGAACACCTAAGGAGTTCTGTATCAATAAATACACCTATGCCCAGGATTCCCCTGTCCAGGATGGCTCCTGCCGCCATGATGGTGGTTCCCTCAGTTGTGGTCTGGAAGGGTAGGCACCAGTGAATTGCCTCCTTGTCTCCCTTGGTGAGCCGACACAGCAGTGTGCAACTACAGCACAGAGGCAGGTCTGGGCATCAGATGCCAGAGGCAGAGTGCTTCAGAGGGCTCTTGGTTCTCCTGGGCAATCTATACCATGGAACCAGATGGGACCAGCTTCATGGCAAGGAATCCCAAAAGAGTTCCACAACACATCTAGTCTGACGTAGTTGACCCTATTCCTGGTGGGAGTATGACCTTGCAAATGTTATTTACAGCCCCTACCCTCGGCTCTCTCATCTGTAAAATGAGGGTTTTGGAAAAGTCTATTCAACTGGAGTAGATGGAGAGAGGCTGTCCCATTGACCTTGACTCCCCAGCTCCTAAGGCAGAGCCCATGGCAGATGCTGGCCTCTTACCTTCCTTCTTGTTTCTCCCCCTTCCCTCCAGAGGCTGCACGCTCTCAAAGGGAAGCAGCTATTTGTTTTCCTGTCAGCTCAGGGTGCATTCTGCCCTCTATTCAACTTCTGAAAATAGATGCGGCTCCTACTTCAGCGAGCTCTCCACTCAACTTTCTTTGCCACAACTTGCTTTCCGTCTAGCAATGACATATAGATCTGCTTAACGAATTAGCAGTGCTCTTAAAAGAGATGCGTGGTGTAAAGATCGGGCCTTCTTATACACTGTTAAGATAATGTTTCAGACTGAATGTACAAATTACTAAAATCCCTTAGGATAACTGACTGACAGCATACATGAAAAATACAGAAATACTAATGTATTTTTTTTCCCTAGTAACTTTTTCTCCAGTGCTGGAGATTGAACTGAGGCACGCTCACGCTTAGTTAAATACTACACCTATGAGCTATGTCCCCGGCCCAATGCATCCGTCATTATGACAATCAAACCCAAGGAAAGAAACCCTCGTGCACAAAAAAGTGAGCTGCACAAGCATGTTTGTTGTGTTGTTATGGATAATAAAAATAGGGTGGAGAAAATCTGTATATCCAGTCCTAGCAAGATACAAGTTAGCTAATGAGAGCGCTGCCTCCTCAAGCTTATGAGTACCTGGAGCCATCAAACTCATTAAGAGAGAGAGAGAGAAGGGACCAGAGGAAAGAGGCAAGGTGGTACCATGGGATAGATACAGAGTTCTGGAAGTGGGTGGTGATGTCACACGCTATGACTGTGCTTGGTGATGCAAATGATGCCACCTCTTTAAAAATGTAAAGATGACAAAGAGCCGGGCACTCCCAGCATTCAGGAGGTGGAGGCAGGGGACCGGGAGCCCAAGGCTAGACGATATATCAAGGCCTTGTCTCAGCACAAGACAAAGTGGCAGATTTTCCGCTCTGTGTATTTTACACAATTAAAGACTATCCACTGGGCAGTGCGTGTAAAGCTCAGCGGTGAGTGTTTGCCTGACAGTTCCTGAGGCTGTGGTCTGGGGACTTGGGGAACTGAAGGAGTTTAAAATACTCTACAAGTTGCCTTTTCTGAAATTTATTTAACTAGAACTCATCTGCAGTGTGGAATAGGAGATACGAATGAAACCAAGAAGAGCAAGCGTTCATTCTCGCAATGAAACAAATATATACGCGTAGGTACTGTTTAGGGACAAGAGCCCTGGGCCCCGGCCCGCCCGTCCAGTGTTGACTGGACTGGGGCCTGCAGTCCCATGTACTCCATTAACTTGTCTGAGAGAATACACACAGGTGCCTGGATTTCGCATGCTGGGGCTGGGCTTCTCTGGCGGACAGGTTGTTGGGTTCTATGTGGATGATGTGGGCACGCCTTTTCTAATGAACCTTTTTCCAGATTTGTCCCCATGCCTAAGAAAACTCTTCTGGAAAGGGAGTAACTCGACAAAGCAGTTCACTTATCTTTAGGCCTTCAAGAGCCACTGGACACTTTGGTCAATTATCCAGGGAGGCACCCTGGGCTGGTATCCTGTCTGCACCGATACAAGGAGGACATCATCCACCTTCAAGGCTTAGCCAACGTGGGCACGAGGGATGCTCTCTCACAGGCCAGGGCCTCTTTCATGTTCTCCAGTGCTCACTTTAAAAATATTGTAAGTCAGGTACCATGGCTAATTCCTGTGACCCCAGCATTTAGAAAGCTGGGACAGGAAGATCACTGAGGTTGAGAAGATCCCAGGCTGTGTAGTGATATCCATCCGGGGTAGAGCCAAATATAATTGGAGGGTCTGGGAGTGAGAACAGAGACCTGGATCAGGACTGCCTTTCCCTGGTCAGTCCTGTTCATCCAGGTCTGCTATGGGCCAGGTTTAGGGGTACAGAGACATAGAGGAGCATGGCTGAATGTGAAACAGTGAGGAGAGGTACCTAGTTTGGGTGGGGTTCTGCCCTGTCAGCGGTTGCTATGAGTGAATTATTTAACCACCTCTTGTGACTCAGTTTCTCATCTGCAAAGTGAAGATTCTCATCTGCCTTGAGGGCTGCAGCGAGAATGAAAGGAACTCAGAACTGCAAAGTGCTTAGAGCAAGGCTGAGCGGGAGCGCAGCGAGCACTGTGGACGTTGCTGTTTAAGTGAGGTCCTGTAAACCATGGCGCCACGAAGCTCACACAGTGAAAAAGCCCTGAAGCCCAGACTGGGGCTCTGTCATTTCCTTCCTCTTACCTAAGCTGGAGCTCTGGCTGGCCTCTCCTCTCCACTGAGATCCTTCACTACCTCCCACCCAGCAGGGAACTTTGCTCCAGCTGATAGAGGAGGCAATTGCAGGGGCTGTGGGGCTACAGAGGCGGGAGCAGGGTGCAGCCAGGCTGCTTGCCTTGGCTGGCGGCCTGTGTGCTCCTGATGGGCTCAGAGGCGAAGGCATGCCAAGAGAAGGCGGATGCAGAGCGCCATAGAGGCAGATTAATATAATCACTGTATTACCAGCCCCGCTCACTCACTCCCCCACTCTTCCCTTAATGGTGATTATTATACTTATAGAGGTTCTCCTGCCAATGGTTATTGATTCTCCCTGCTCTAGCATTTTAATAGGGTTTGGACTATTGTTGGTAAGGCAAGCCTCTGAGGGCCCCAGGACAGGTGCAGAGCAGGGCACTGGGACCTTTTCAGCCAGGCTGGCAAGGTCCCTAGGGTTCTGGTGTCACGCAGGGCACTCAACTCAGACACATCTTGCTTCTGACTGGCAACAGAAGAGGAGACTGGCACCTCCCAGGCCTCTCATTGCAGAGATTGACTGGCAGGTGCTTCCGGCTGGAGCTGGATAGTCTTGGTACACTGCCAATCCCTCTGTAGTCTGGGAAGGTTCTGCGCCAATTCACAGTTACCTGATGTCCCCACAGCACGCCCCCGGCAGCTGGGATCGTGGGTGAGCTGACTATTTCTGGGTGTCTTTGGAGATCAAAAGGATCACTGGAGGGTGACACTGTGGCCTGCCTAGGATGTAGCAATGACACTCTGACCAGGGCCCAGGTCCAAGTGAGAATGAATTCATTTCAGCTGAACCCTTAGGATGTCAGGCAAGGTGTTGGGAGCTCCTCCCTGCATCCCCATTCGTCCTCAGACCTATCAATCTTTCTCCAGGCTTATCACTAAGCACATTGTACAGACAGACTCATAAAGAGGCTTGCCCAAACTCACTAAGCTAGGGTCGAACAGAACCAGAGCGGGACTAGAGTCTCACATTTCTGTAGATGACAAAAGTGCTATTTTACATATGGCGGGGAATCTTCCAGACCTATGTGATGTCGGTGCTTTATTGCATGTAGTCTAGACTCTTTGATTTTGTTTTGTGAGACAGGGTCTTCCTATGAAGTACTGGCTGTCATGGAATTCAGAATATAGACCAGGCTGGCCTTGAACTCACAGAGTTCCTCCTGAGTGCTGGGATTAAAAGGTTCACACCAACACGCGTGGCTAGACTCTTCACATATGAACCCAAGAAAGGTAGGCACTGCTGGCGCCACCTGCCCAGGAAAGTTGGGTCCTCAGCTTCGACTCCAGGTGGATCCACTGGGTCCTCCTTCCATTGTGTGTTGAGGTAAAGCAACCCTGACAGGCTGAAGGTCTTGTCCATTACACCCCAGAGGGCGTTGTCAGGCCTGGGATCCTGTGCTGGCCCCTCCCCTAACCTAGGACATCATCATGTGCCTAGCTGAGTTCCTGCAAGGCGTAGCCACAGACAGCTCTATACCAAGTGCAGAGGGGAAGGTGGGTAATAAAAGTCAAGTGAGAATTCAATAAATCAAGAATAGTAAACATTATGAAAACGGATTGCATACAGCCACAAACAAGTGGATGTAGAAAGTGAATATGTCCAGTTTGGCTGAAAATATGAAGCAGATGATTTCCCAGTCCAAAATGACTGCAGCTCTTGTGGTTAGCACTGGTAAATTTCAGGTCCAACTACCTGTTCATGCTAGAGGGTTTGGGACAGGTGATATCCCAGGAATGCTATTGCTGAATGTCTGTATTAAATAATAATAATAATAATAATAATAATAATAATAATAATAATAATAATAAAGCCTAAGAAGTCTGGCCACCAGCATCCTAGTGCTCTTTAGACACCTGGGTCCCATCTATCAGCAGAAAGAAACCAGGATGGAGAACTAAGGACCCTTCCGTCCATGGGGTATACAGAGGACTCTAGGCTCTCCTCCATTTCTCCCTGATGCTCTCCTTTCCATCCTTCCCTGTGTCTCCAACTCCCTTTAGAGTCTAACACAGTGAGAACGGTGTTGTCATGTAGACCCCAGGGCCTGACCAGCTTGGCCAGATTGCATCAGTTTTTCCCCCTCTCATTTTGACCCATGCTTTCCCTGACTGAATGCCCAACTCCCATGGTCCTGCTGGCAGACCAGCTCCTGTGCCTCCAGTGAAGCTGCCCGCATATCCCTGTTGCTCCTGTGGGGCATGCCCAGAGCCTTGGTCTGGTCTAGCCTTCCTTATTGTGTCTCTCCCACCCCCAGACTGTGTCTCTAACCTTGAAACATTGCCCTCTTGCCCCAATCTTTCTTTCTCTCAAAATTTTTTTATTAGCATATATTAATTATACATAATAATGTTTTGTGATGATATTTTTGTATTCTTTTTCTGTCTCTTCTTTCTGCAAAACACCAGCTCTTCTGAACCTTTCAGAGAACAGGAAATGTACCCTGGGCCTACTGGCTACACAATGGACTCTGGTGCTTACTGTCCCCAAACCAGGTGTTTCTGAACCCCATTCTTCACCCTATGTACAGTGACCACCTTTACAGTCAGTCTCAACCCTACTGGCTTAGCCAGGGGCACCCATTTTTATTTTATTTTTATCCCCTTCTGACATCTACCCTTGCTTTCCTTACCTGAATACCCAATTTCTCTTCTCTTGGGACCCTGTGCTCCTCTGGGACCACGTAACCCAGGTGTATCTAGGAGGAAGCAATTGGCTGGCTAGGACTGGAGTCCTGCTGATGAGCTGTGTCATCATGTAGAACACAGAACACTCCTGAGCTTCCTGTTTTCCTTATCTGTCCAGTGGGGATGGAATGAGAATGAAACCAGACCAAGCCAGACTGTGTGTGTGTGTGTGAGTGTGTGTGTGTATGTGTGTGTGTGTGTGTATGTGTGTGTGTGTGAGTGTGAGTGTGTGTGTGTGTGTGAGCATGTGTGTGTGTGTGTGTGTGTATGTGTGTGTGTGTATGTGTGTGTGAGTGTGTGTGTGTATGTGTGTGTGTGTGTGAGCATGTGTGTGTGGTGTATGTGTGTGTGTGATGTGTGAGTGTGTGTGTGTGTGAGCATGTGTGTGTGGTGTATGTGTGTGTGAGTGTGTGTGTGTGTGAGCATGTATTTGTGTGTGTGTGTGTATGTATGTGTGTGTGTGAGTGTGTGTGAGCATGTGTGTGTGGTATATGTGTGTTTGAGTGTGTGTGTGAGTGTGTGTGTGTGTGTGAGCATGTGTGTGTGTGTGTGTGTGTATGTGTGTGTGTGTATGTGTGTGTGAGTGTGTGTGTGTATGTGTGTGTGTGTGAGCATGTGTGTGTGGTATATATGTGTGTGAGTGTGTGAGTGTGTGTGTGTGTGAGTGTGTGTGTGTATGCCACCTCATCCAGTGGCTGCCACACCTCGGTCATTCCCTAGGCCTGGCTATGGACTTCTCTCTCCTTTTCCTTGCTACCCTGTGCCCCTCTCTGTGGCATCTGGTCAGGGTGGGTCTGATATTGACAGGGCTGCTTTACTGCTGCTGTGTCATCAGAGATTCTGTGAGCTTCTGTCTTGGTTCCCATCCCCAAGGAGTACCTTACGAAGCCACATACACCAATATCTCCTGAGAGGCCCTGAGTCTTGGTGATGACTCACAATAAGATAATACCACAGACACGAAGGGAGCTAGTGCTGGGATCCTGGCTATGATAATGAACGCTAAATGAAACTTGGAGATGTATCAGAGAGGTAGGCTGCCTTGGTCCCTGCCCTTGCCCCCTGGGATTCTAATACAGAGAACCTTTGTCCTTTGTCCTTGCCGACACCTGGACACCTGCACTCCTGTCTGTTCAGAAGGCAGGAGGTAGGGTCTCTAAGATGACAACCTTTCAGGGGAGAGAGTGACTCCAGGAAAATTACCTGCAACTCAACTTCCGGGAACTGCTCTGAATCCTCCCAGGACCCACAGCACCCTCATATAGTCATCACCATGACTGGTCCCCAAAAAGGCTCCAAGAGGGGAGAGCTTAAGCTCCCCATACTTCTCTTTCAGCAGAGCAGCAAAGCCTCAATAGCTTCTTTTTCTTGGGCTTCGTGCTCCTAACAATGCAAGCCCTGTGCGCGTGCACATTACATTAATCCTCAACGCAGACAAGATAGCATCTCATTTTTCAGATGTAAGCGAAACACAAGAAAATAATCCACCAGCTGGCAGGACTAAGATTCAAACCCAGGCTCTTCACACATTACCCAGGCCAAGTCGAGCCTTAGAAGGGACAGAATCTAAGAAAGTGTTCTCCATGTCTCTCCCATGCTGCAGGGCAGGTGCAAGATGTGTGTTAGTTGGTGTCTTTGTAGCAGAAGAGAAAGAGTTGACACACAGCCAGATACGGCTAAGGGGAACAGGAGAGGTCCTGAGAAGAAGGTAGAGCAGACCTGCAGAGACCATAAGCTAGCACAGAGGCTGCCCCACCCCCAGGACCTCTGGATTCCTGGCCTAGGAGGATAAGCACCACCCCACAGCACAAAACCAGGCCTGGAAGCAAGTGTGGACGCAAACTCTGAAGGTCTTGGTGCCCACAGCTGGATCTCCCTACCTGACCTTCACAGAGCCATTTTGCCAGACAGGCGGTCTTGGCAGCCTAGCAAAGCATAGATCTGGGTGGGGCAGGAGAAAGTGGGAGGGGCAAGCAGAGTGGGCTCTGAGCAGCCACCTCTGCAGTGACCTGCAGGGCAGGCGAGATCAGGGTGGGTCTCTGACAAGGGAGTGCATGGCTGGGAAAGCAACAGTGTTATCCAGCCATCTGTTCCCTCCCGTTTCCCTGACCACCAATTTGTCCTGGTTACCAGAGCTCTGGTGTGGACGGAGTCCCTGCTTTTCTCCGCGGGGATCCAGATTATGGCCCAGACTTCAACAGAGCTCTATTTGGAGTCCTGCAGGGAAGCTAGTTGAAGATGGAGAGGTGTCAGGGATAAGAGAGCAAGCCTCGGCCTATGAAGGAGGAAGCCACCTTCCAGCCTCTGGCCTTCAGGAAGCCACTCACAGTGGGCAGCCTCTTATTCTTTCTACAGATGTGTGTCCTGTGTAAGGCCCCTCCCTACCCTGATGAATCTCATACCAAGCAGCCATCTGCATGCTGGCCCTGCCTGGGTCATCGGGCCAGTGTCTTCTGTCTTCTCTATCAGGTCTTCCAGCCTGTTCCACTCTGCTGTGTCTCTAACTGTTAACATTACTGCCTGCCACTATTGCTCCAGAGTCTAAGTGCCCAGGACAGGGTTCATGCTTGCTCCATTACCATAAGCCCCATGCCGAGGGTTATAGGGAAGTGAGGCTCAGGTCTGAGACACTCTAATCCTAACTGGCTCAAGTTCACTTTCAGAGAGACTGCTCAATTACCCGACCAATCTGCCATTCCCCAGCCTCTGTCTGTTGGGGAGGGAGAGAACAATAATACCAGAGGACCCAGCCCCAGAAACCCAGCATCCCATCCTATTAGCTGCTTTGTCAAAAGTGGCTTTCTGCTTCTTGGCTCCTCCACTGCCGGCAGCCGACAGGAGCGAGTGGGCGGCGAATGTTAACCTGTCAGTTTCCCTGATGCCCTGTGTGCACATGGAAAGAATGGACAAATGGAATCCACAGGCTGGGAAGAGTAGGCTGAGGCCTTGCCCATCACACCTACAGACTCCTGCGCCTGCCAGGGAGCTGAAACTGCAGGCTCTGACTCCTGGAGGCACTGGCTGCGGTTCTTTTCTACCTTGAGACCTGGGGTGGAGTCCTGAATGGACAGAACCCCAGAAGATACTCCCTTCCTCTGCTAGCTGCTGGCCCAGTGTCTGCCTGTGCTGCCCGAGAAAGCTGGATTGGATGGAAGCCTGAATCTAGGCAAGAGAGCCAAGAGCTGGGCCTGTTTCTGAGGCGCTGGGGCAGACAGGGAGCAGGGCTTCCCGTGGGTGGCCTACTCCTCAGAAGAGCCCGAGAGCCTTCCAAATCCACAGCTCTGAGGAGATATGAGATGACCCCGCCGACCACTGACTTCCCAGCTTTTCCTGCACCTGCCCCCCACCACAGTATTTCACAGAACAGAGGATTCACCCAAAGAGAGAGGCAGGGAGATGACAATGGCCGAAAGCAGGGTCCCGTTTCTCTCCCTCACCCAGCCCCTGAGGCTCTCCTGCTGCTGCGTTATTCCGCTGCCATATTTCTCCCCCCATCTTCCGTGCTGGCTTCTGTTGCCCCAGCGGCTCCTACTCCTCATCCATCATCTGGCCACAGGACACTGGAGTCCATCTCACAGAGAAAACCTCCTGCCCTGGGCCTCCAAGGAGGAGGACTCAGCTGTCAGTGAAAACAGTGCCTTTCACAAGGGTCAGAGCACCAGGCCCTCTAGGATTGATGGCTATGAATTATGGATGTCACATCCCCATTGGTCTCAGTGCTCAAGAACCACGTAGAGCGTCCCTGCCTCTCCATCCTCGGGCGTTTCTCCTCTCCGGCGTCCCTTTAGCATGCATTTCTGCTTTCATTTCATACGGAGCCCACTCCTGTGTTGATGCTACTTTCTGATTACTTTTTTTTGCTTTTGTTTTTTTTTGTTTTGTTTTGTTTTTTTAGTAGCAGATAGGGTTTTAGGCATGCCCTCTGCATCGAATTGGGAGTCCTCTGAGCATAAAGGTTCTGTCTCTTCTATTAGCTAGAGCCCAGTTAGAAAGAGCTGATGACCAGCCACATCCATCGGGCCTTCGGGGCAGAGTGGGCATTATAACTCTGATGGGTGACAAAACAAAGACCGGGTCATCCAGGAAGACCCATGACATGAGTGAATGAGGCAGCATGGGTAGCAGCCATGAGCACAGCCTGCACGCAACCCTGTCACCAGGAGCAGTACCTCTCCCACAGGAAGTGGCTGTCTGCAGAGCTCGGCTCTGAGACAGGGTTGGCACAACCTTCTCTTCACCTTCTGCTCTCTTCCTACCTAGCTGGTCCTTGGGTTCTCCAGCTGCTCCCCCCTCCCGGTGGTTTCTCTTCTGCTCACAAACCTCTGTGGCATCTCCTGGCCTGTTTCGTGCCGTGTGCTCTTCCCACAGAGTGTTTCTGTCTCTGACCTCATCCTTTCCCCAAACCAACTGACCCTTCTGCTGAAGAATCCTACATCTGTGAAACCCTAATGGTTCTTGGGGTGTCCACTGCTTTTCGTGTAGGCCACTCTGACTGTAGCTGTTTTTCCCCCACTGGGTAGGCCCCCTAGCCAGTGACTATAGGCTTCTTCTCTTTAAATCTATGTTTCCAGAGTTTCCCAAATACCCACCTGACCAAAGGCCAACTTGATGAAGCTCACCAGAGTCTCTGCCCCTTCTTCTGCCTGCCCCCGGGCATAGCTCCAGCTTGGCTCTGGCCATACCCCACACCCTGCTGTGCTCCTTGGCACTTGTAGCTTGGTTTCACAGCTCCAGGTCAGGAGTAACACCCATCTCAGAGCGCTCTGCTCTGGGTCCCCTGCTCCAGCATCCCTCTTTCAGGATGCCATCCCTCATCTCCGCGCCCACATGCTGCTCCCGTGGGTGCTGCCGCCGGGAGTCTGTGTGAGCACCTCTGTCGCCCCAGTTACCACGCTGTATCTTAACGGTTTATTCATGCCTCCACGGCACATCCTCCCCGTGTGTCTCATATCTCCAGCCCTTGGGGTTCCTGGCACATAAACAGACTGACTCCAGATTACTGAACACGAAAGGATGAGGATGAAGAAAGGATTTGGGGTGGGCAGGCTGGGTGAACCAATATTCATAGATAAGGGTTAGGCAGATGGGTCAGAGGAACAGCTTGGAGAGAAGCTTGAAGATAGTGTCAGATTCGACCCCAGAGGGAAGGCACAAGCACCCTCCTTGTTGCTCCCTGCTTGCTCACTGCTCTCGGGTAGTCAGCACCTTCTCAAAGTGAGGAAAATAAACCTGTTCCCCTTATGACAAGCTCAGTCTGATGATGAACCCTCCCAGCTTCCCAGGAGGTGGCAGTGACTCTGATTGGAGGGGAGATGGCAGAAGGAGTAAGAGAAGAGGGAGAGGAAAAAAGAGAGGAGAGAGACAGGAGGCGGGGGAGGAGAGCAGGAGATATCGCTTGCTTGTTCTGCATGCAGATTACTGAGGCGGGGAAGGCGCAGCAGGTTCTGCTGGGAGGCATTTATTGCGCATGAGAAGGCAGGCTGCCTGTTAAAAAGCTATCTCCAGTCTCCTCCGCAGCCAGGTTGGAGAGGAGGGGAGGGAGTCCAGAGCCCCACAGGGCAAGGGGGCTGCCCTGTCCTGGGAGCAGCAGGGTGGGAAGGGCCAGAGGGACTAGACACTTGGCTCTTGTAAGTGCCACAGTCTCACAGAGGGAAAGGCAGATTCTCTGTATTTGAAGGCTATTTCATCCATGGAGTCCACAGACTGCTTCCCTGGGAGGTGTTTGTGTGGGCACTTGTCCCTTTACTTTCCCGTGCCCTGTCCTATCCTGGATAGCAGCTTATGGAGGTAGTCGAGTGTCCCTGACCCCAGTGGATATGTCCGTTTGAGTAACTGGACCTGAGCCACACAGCTTTCATCTCTTCCTCTCCCTTCCCTGTTTCCTGTAGCGCTGGGGACAGAACCCAGGCCCATTGCCCTCGCAAGGCTAGTGTTTGACTGAGTCACACAGGCTCCCAGCCCGATGGTTATTCTTAACCTTGCCTGCCACCTTAACTGGATTTCAAGATGAGGAAGGCATACCTCTGGGTGTGTCTTGTGAGGGGGTTTCTAGAGACAGATTATGTTGGTTCTGAGCCAATCATTGCTCTAATCCTCTGATCAGATGATCATCATCCTTTGGATAGACAGTTGGGAGGTGGTGGAACTGTGGATGGTGAGGTGTGTGTCCTTGGGCATGCATCCCTAAAGAGGCATATCTTGGCTCCCCCACCTCTTCCTGTAACATAGCCTCTCTCCCCCTCCCTCCTTCTCTCTCTTTCTCTCTCTTTCCTGAATTCAGGGAGATGACCAGCCTCCTGCACAAATCACCACTGTCATTCTGCCTCACTTCAGGCAATGGATGCAGCTGACCTTTGTAGTTAGTTCTTAGCCACTGTGTGGCTCTCCAAGAGAGACAAGAAGACATCCTCATAGGTGCAAACCCTGCCAGACCTCAGCAGAGGGAACCACCATCATGGCCAGCGTCATACTGGGCACTGGAACCCTGAGCATCTCAGCTCAGATTTTTTTTATTGATACAGAACTCCTCAGGTGTTCTACTGATAGCACGTGCAGATCAGGAGCAATCAAACATCCCTCTCTTATATCCAACACCTGCAGACAATACAAAATGCCATGACTTAGGCATGACTTAGGCAGCCCATTTCCAGCAGTGCACAAAGCAATTATTTTACACATAACTAAAAATAAACTTCCAGAACAGACCTCATACTGAAATTTCTGGTAAATCTCCCTTCCTTTCGGCTGTTCACATCCAGTATTTCATCACAGGGATGGAAAGCCCAACACACTTACCTTTGGGGAAATTTCTCCAGCTTGCTCTGGGGAATCAGTAGTTGGTCTTTATCTCAACTCATATCATGTCTTTGAACGCCCTCTCTGTTAAGAACGCAGAAGTGACTGGAGAGATGACTCAGGGGTTAAGAGCCCTCAATGCTTTTTCAGAAGATGCAAACTCAGTTCCCAGCACCCATATCAGGTGGCTTACAATTGCCTGGAACTCCAGTTCCAGGGATCCAATGTCCTCTGGCCTCTTCTGGCACCTTTATACATGGGATGCACATGAACTTGTGCGTGCACACACACACACACACACACACACACACACACACACACACACACATACACCAAGTAAAAATGAAAGGGTAAATCTTAAAAACAGAAACAAAGCAGAAATGTACATGGGCGCGGAGGCCCAGAATATCTGTACCCTCTGATCATGGATTCCAATCTGCCGGCTGGTTGGAGTAGGGAAAGAAGACAAAGGATTTGTCTAAGCCACCAAGCAGTTCAGCTGTGGAGCAGGGGCAGTGACAGGGCCTCTCCTGCTATGGCTCGGTAAAGCCGACGTCTAAAGCCTGGGGACAAGGGGAGCCCTGATGGTGTCTTCTTGAGGCATCAACCAAGGGAAGATTACACAGCATTGAGGCAGCTGAGCACTCTTATCATAGTTTCCGCTATCCCCCTCCTCAAGGTCCTAGAAACTGCTGGCATTGCTCCTCCCTAGCTACCCACTATGAGCAGCCCCAGGGGGTCTCCCCTACTCTGCATTTCTACTCATTAGCATACTATTAGCATACCCAGGCCTGGTAGCCAAGCAACACGTTCTCCCTTATGTTTGCTCTGGTCACTGTCACCCCCTGGTTTGTGAATAACACTCCCTTCTCCCCTGCCTTATGTTTTTAGCATGACTAACGGGAATGGAAGGGGTGGAGGGCCTTTGGGTTTCTCAGAGACGATCCATCACACCAGTCCATTCTACAGGCTCTTCATAGTCAGGGCCCAGCTACCTCTCAGACCCCACCCCCAGCCAGCTATGGCAACCCACATGGATGACGTCTCCTGTCCTCAAATGTACCATGTGTCTTCTGCTCAGGCCTTAGCACCTACTGATCCCTGCTGGAGAGCGGTTCCCTCCTACTGTGCAGGCTGCTGCTTTCTTATGGTATCTCTGTTCTACTGCCACGAACCGAGAAGATCCCCCTTGACTACCTCATCTACTGCTACCAGCTTTACCCTCCATCCTCACCTCCCTTCTGGCATTACTATATAAGAAGTCGGAATACTCGTGGGCTCTAGAGTCACAGATTAGCGCTCTCCTCATTCCCTTGGAGCTGGAGCAGTCCCTTTTATGAATTATGTTCTTTATCTGTTAGGGTTTATTGTCTCCCCCACAGAGAAGAGACCTTGCCTGTCTTTGTTGTGAAGGAGTCCCCGGTGGTTGGAACTTAATGAAGAGCTCCTCAGGGAATCAAGGAAGGAAGCTAGAGACACTCAAGGCTGAGGCGGGGTCTGGATCTGTGGAAACCTCTTTGGCTGGACCCCTGCACACCCGGGGGTTCCTCCTCTGCTGCTCAGAAAACCGAGACTCAATGTCCCTGTGAAGTCTGTGTTCTCCTTGGCTTCCCTACAATGTGTGACACCCAGGAGCAGAGGCTGCCCACTCTGCTCAGGGTGGTGCCGTGTGCGCTCGCTCAGCTCCTTGCACACCTCGGTGGGCATTGGGGTCCCCAGCCTTGGGCATTCCCACCTCTCTACAGGCTTTACTTAGAATCTACTCTTCAGACCTCAGGGTGATGGGACCATGCTTGATTGTGGCAAAATCAACTTTTCCTTTCTTGTATTTCTTTTGGTAGCCCAATCAGGAGTGTGAAGCTGTGCTTGCTTGCCTCCAAGCTGTAGAAATGAGCATGGGGTGGTGGCAGAGAGGCAGGGTGGGCCAGGCTGGCTCCTCAGGACCTCACACCCCCATTTGGAGACTGCACTGAGCAAGACTCCAGAGGGAGGTGAAGCTGGGCTTGGAACAGCCACACTGGCCCTCTTGTGGTTCTGTTTACCAGGAAGAAACCTATTGTAGCCAGGGTTGGGAAAGTGGAAAGAAACCCTGAATAGATGCTGAGGAGCCAAGATGTTGGAATCAGGGACAATAGATGGAGAGGGAAGGGATGTGGGGGAGAGGGCAGAGTGTGGGGGAGAGGGAAGGGGTGTAGGGGACAGGGAAGGGGTGTGGGGGACAGGGAAGGGTGTGGGGGACAGGGAAGGGGCATGGGGGACAGGGAAGGGGTGTGGGGGAGAGGGCAGGGTGTGAGGGAGAGGGAAGGGGTGTGGGGGACAGGGAAGGGGTATGGGGGACAGGGAAGGGGTGTGGGGGAGAGGGCAGGGTGTGGGGGACAGGGAAGGGGTGTAGGGGACAGGGAAGGGGTGTGGGGGACAGGGAAGGGGTATGGGGGACAGGGAAGGGGTGTGGGGGAGAGGGCAGGGTGTGGGGGAGAGGGAAGGGGTATGGGGGACAGGGAAGGGGTGTAGGGGAGAGGGAAGGGGTGTAGGGGAGAGGGCAGGGTGTGAGGGAGAGGGAAGGGGTGTAGGGGAGAGGGCAGGGTGTGGGGGAGAGGGAAGGGGTGTGGGAGACAGGGAAGGGGTGTAGGGAGAGGGCAGGGTGTGAGGGAGAGGGAAGGGTGTGGGGGAGAGGGAAGGGGTGTAGGGGAGAGGGCAGGGTGTGGGGGAGAGGGAAGGGGTATGGGGGACAGGGAAGGGGTGTAGGGGAGAGGGAAGGGGTGTAGGGGAGAGGGCAGGGTGTGAGGGAGAGGGAAGGGGTGTGGGGGACAGGGAAGGGGTGTAGAGGAGAGGGCAGGGTGTGGGGGAGAGGGAAGGGGTGTGGGGGAGAGGGAAGGGGTGTAGAGGAGAGGGCAGGGTGTGGGGGAGAGGGAAGGGGTGTGGGGGAGGAGAAGGGGTGTGGGGCAGGGAAGGGGTGTGGGGGACAGGGAAGGTTGAGACTGGAGAGGTTTAGAGGAGAAGGGTCATTGCAGTCAGATTTTTGTCACGTTTCCGTCCTTCCGCGCCTTGCTGTGGAGCTGGCCTGGCAGTGTTTCTCAGCTGTGCTCTGAGCAAGGTTCCTACAGGAAGTATGAGGTGAGACACGATTCAGCGTGTGTGTCAGACACCCAGTTCCAATCCAGAAGGCCTGGAGGGTTTTGCCCACATCCTGTCTCTTACTTGCTATGTGATCTTGGCAAGGAATTGAGTTCTATAAAGTGAGGGTTGATGCCCACCACACCGGACTCCTCTGGGATAAAAAGAGATAAATGAAATGCATAGAGCAAGCTCAGGCTCCCATAGTGACTCACAACACCAGCTGGGCAGCTCTCTGCAGCCTGGCCTGTGGCCTTGCCTGACACCAGAGCGGAGACCCCACCCTGCAGTAGGTAAAAGCTGGTCTGGACAGGGGGGCAAAGGACTCAGGCCTGTCGGGTTCTTTGGAACACTGAGTCCTGCCTGCTTCTTCCTCTCCTCTCATCTCTGCAGGATGATGTCCTGATCTGGTGACACTGAGAAGTACCCTGTTTTTAGACTCACCTTTTCAAACACTTAGCTTTGGAATTAGCAATGTGACTTCAGCCCAAGTACATAGCTGATCTGGAAGACTTGAGGCCAGAATTTTCCTCTTCAGGGTGCCTTGGCTTGAAACATCTGGATAGCCACTCAACACGCTCTATTTTTGCGAACATTCTCAGCACAGAGGCTGCTCTTTTTCAGGGTTATCGAAGTCAAGGGCTTCTCTCACCTCCAGTGCCCTTTCCTTCTCTACCCTACCCATTCCCATGGCTCGCTCAGTCCCAAACTCCCCTAAACCAGAGGCTCATTTTCCTGTCATCACCTGCCCCCAGGACACAGGAATTTCTTCTGCTATCCAAGAGAGACATAGCTGGGCTCCAGGAGCCTGGGCTGGGCTGCAGGGTCTTTCATCCCTGGCAAAATGTTTTAATCCCTGAGGTGCCATTCAGGTACCGCTTCTGGGGTTGTCAGGAGTGGGGGTGGAGTTTGGATTGTGTCCTCTTTAGCACAGGCCTGTTGCAAAGCAAGATGGAGTCTGGAAGGGCTGGCCAGACTGGGCAAGGATGAAAACGGAGGAGGCAGTCCTCAGCTTCTTTGGAGGGAAGAAGGAAACAAGGGGACACACAGGCACCTTCCTTCCATAAGGGAATTCTTCAAGCTGCACTGAGGGAGACCTGGGAGCTACTAGAGACATGGAATCTTCTGGCCAGGCTGGAGCTGACCTTGAGAGAGCTGGTGTGTTGGAGAGAAGGGGGCCGGAAAATGGAGCAGCCGAGAGGATACAGATGGGAGGGGGCAGGGTGGAGCCAAGCAGCTTGCATCTCTCTGCCTTCCTCCTGGCCAGGAGAAGGACTGACACAGACACAGGCATGTTGGCAGTGGGCGGGTTGGGACAGGGTGTCCTTGAGCCACAGGGTTCTCCTGAGATGAGATCCCTCGCTGTGTTCCCTGAGGATGCAGGCCCTCACTGTGCACCCCTTTTCCAGTCTGAGGGATGCACGTCTCAGCCTTTGCTTTTTAAAGGACTTTGAGGGATTGGGGATATGGTTCACTTGGTGGAACTCTTGTCCTGGGTTTGATCCCTAGCAGGTAAACAGCAGGGTGGGAGGTGGGGGGCATCGAGCCCCACACAGCGCCAGGTGCAGGAACTTCTGAGAAGTAATGGCTTTCCCTGCAGTCCACCTGTCCTTTTTGTTTGCTTGCGCTGGTTTCTTGAGACAGCGTTACATGTGACCTCAGCTGGCCTCAAACTCACTCTGTAGCCAAAGATGACCTTAAACTCTTTTTCTCTGTCTCTTTTTCTGTCTCCATGTCTCTGTGTTTCTGTACCCTCCTCACTACCCCCCAAAGTAACAGGATCTTACTATATAGCTTTGGCTGACCTGGAACTTGCTATTAGACCAGGCTGGCTTTGAACTCACAGAGATCCACCTGCATCCCTGCCAGCCACAGTGCAGGGATTAAAGGAGTGCTGACTTTGAACTCTTAATCTTCCTCCTGAGTGCTGGTAACAGGCATGCACCATTAAGCCTGGCTTCCTATCTTGTTTTCATAAGCCCTATGTTGTTTGTCATCTTTCTCTTGGTACAGCACAAGGCCTTGCAGAGTAGGAATAGCAAGCAATTCATCCCTCACAGAGTCAGACTCTGGAGCTGGATCCCACGTGGGAAGGAACTCTGCAAAGTTCACATTTGCAGCGTGAATAACTCACAGGGGAGATGGCTAACGGAAAGGGAAGCAGGAAGGAAGCACAGGCGAGGTCAGGGAGGAAATCTCCCAGCCTCCTCAGCTCAACTTGGCATGGCTCTTCTCAGTTTCTCCCTCCCTCCCCTGGCCCAGGGCCCTGCTGTATGAGCTCTGGGAAACAGAGGACCATGGAGTTAAGGACAAGGTGGTTCAGGAGGAAGAGATGGTCACTACAAGCTTACCTTTGCTAGAAAGGAGAGGCCTCTGCCTCCTTCTCTGTATTCACAGAGCCCACAAAGGTGGATTTCCTGAGGTTAGACCCTCCCGAAGGCCACAGACCCAGGAGGGAGGTGTTGCACTTCCTTCACAAGCCTTTGCCGGGGTCAGATGGAGTTCAATCAGGGCTTACCCAGGGAGGCTGGTAGGCACTTGTGCTTCCTGGAAGGGGCAGCTAGATTGCTCTCTGGGGTGGGCTCTGGGGCACCTAGGCTGGTTGCCATCCCCACAGAGACATTGAGGCCCTCTCCTTTGCTCCTCCTTGGCTGGTGGCACTGGTCCTCCCGATCATTCTCACACGCGGTGTTCCTATTTGACAGGACAGGGGTGCGTCACTCTGGTTTGAGAGACGCTGTCTGCCCTGCAACCCATCTCCTCCTGGACCTGAGACATAACAGCTGCTGGGAGCAAGCTGATCCCTACAACCTTCTCTGCAACGGAGGGACAGACGCTCTAGTTAAAATGTCTTCACTGAGCCAACAAGGGTATTCTTTCTGTTTTCTGGGCTTCCCTAGCCAAAACTGGGGGATTAGTCAGGGGACAGCTGCAGAGGTGTGGCCTTAGGGAAATCCTATCCAGTACTTGTCCCGCACTTGACCCCAGCGTCTACCCAGGAGTGTGAAGTAAGAGCTGGGCTTGGGATCCTGGTAGATGGACCCGGGTTGGAGATTTGATCGGGCCACTTCCTTGCAGTTTACATGTGGACGACTTCTTCTCAGAGGCCCGTCCCCACGTCTGCAGTGAGGAGAGAGATGTGCTTCCCCGTTATCCGGCACTACCTCTAGGGTTTAACATGTGAGGTACCCAGAACTTCTGCCGCAGCAAGTAGCAAACTACAGAGCCTAGGAGTCGCCAGCCCCCTCCTCTCACAGAAGAGCAGTGGCTAGGAGATTTTCTGTCTGTACAAATTCATCACAGGTGTTTGGGCACATAGGAGCCCTAGTTCTGGAAAATGTTATATATACATGCTATATAATATATGCAAATATCACTTATTAGTGGGTCCCTTCAATGCAGGGCCTCTTACAGCTAGGAGCCTTGAAACATTTGTTGTTGGACATTTAAACATTTTTCAAAACCCAGTAAAGAAATAGGGATGCGGGATGCTGATTGGTACAGGATTGGCAGAAAGAGAGGGGGCACAGGGCCGAGAGGCTGGGAAGAGGGCTTAGTTGGTAAAGTGCTTTGCTTTCTGCATAAGCCTGAAGACCTGAATTGACATCCCCAACTCTCACATGGGGGAAAGAAGAGCAGCTCAGCAGTTAAGAGCACTGCTGTTCTTCAAGCAGACCTGGGTTCAAGTCCCAGAAACCACATGGCTGCTAACAGCTGTAACTCTAGACCCAGGAGATCCAACATGCTCTCCTGGCCTCTGTGGGCACCAGGCTCACACGGACACAGACATGCAGACAACATACCCATATACAGACATAATTTTTTAAAAGCTGGATGTGGCAGTGGGACATTTCCCGTATTTCTACAGGGGTGCTGAGGTGGACTGAGGGTGCAAGGGGATCCCTGGGCTTGCTAGCCAGCCAGTCCAATCAAACGGGTGAGTTCCAAGTTCAGTGAGCGATCCTATCTCAGGTGAAGGAGGAGGAGGAGGAGGAGAAGAAAAAGAAGCAGAAGCCAGCTATCACCTTCTGACCTTCATGGGTACCCACACATGCCTGTATATATGTGTACATACCCACCCACGCATGTGCGCACACATGAACATAGACACATACAAAAGAGACAGAAACACATACACAATCAGAGAGAGAAAGGGGGTGGGGCGATCTGCTGCAGCAAACACCTTGGGAACCAGTGAAGGCTTTAGTGTTTTGAGGAGCTCTTGGCCTTCTGCCATCCAGACCTCCCCTAGGGTGAGGTGTGCTGGGACCTAGGTCTCTAGGAGAGAAGACAGAAGCCTCAGCCAGGGAAGGAGGACACTTTTCAGCACCTCTAAAAATTCTCCCTGCCATCTTAGAACCAGTATGAAGAGTCTTGGTCCAAACTTCAGTAAACATGAGATGGGCAATTGATTTATCTTCTTCAGGACTCAATTTCTTCATCTGAAGAATGGGAGTGATCATCCCTGAGATGCTTGCTCAATGTGCTTGGTGAGGTGCCATGCAGGGGTGGGGAAAGGCAGATGAACGGCTTCCCTCTCACTCGGGGCCCCTATAAACACCTGTCTCTTCAGTGGTTGCCTTGGTGATACATGGCTTGGTTGGTTCCCACTCCATCTTCAGTTTCAGCTTAAATGCTAGTCCTGCAAAGAGGTCTCCTAGTCCTGCCAGCCCCTGTCTCGTCCTGTCATCCCCTCTGTAGCCTGCCTGAGGTGGACCGTGTATCTGACTGAGTGATGACTTACTGTCTGTACGAGTTCTTAAGCTCCACCAGGAAAAGGAAGTTTCTGTTGCACACCTTCCCATCTTCTCTCCAGGAGCACTCTCAGGCACACGACAGATGTGTGCAGCATAAACTACTGAGCCAGCCAAGGCCTTGCCTGCCTCATCGTGGAAACACGCCTCAGCCAACACCCGGGAACAACCCCTGGGGCCCAGTGCTATCCACCACACTCCCTTTATTAAACCCGTGGCAGCAGTGCATGGTGGTTCATGCTTGAAATCCCAGCAGTGGGGAGGCTGAGGCAGGGATGACAAATTCAGGGCTGGTATATATAATATGACTCTGCTTGTGTGTGTGTTTTTTTTTTTTTAAGGCAACAGGGGAAGGTTGGTCATCTCTCTTCCCTCTCCAATCAATGAAGACGCAGACTAGGTAACGGCTGCTCTTCTTTCCACTCTCTCAGCACCTCAGGCCCCACCCAGGAGCCAAAGCCTGTAGGTAATTGCTCGCTTTATTTATTTATCTTTGCACAAGGCTGCCCTCTGCTGGTTGCACATGCAGGAGAGACTAGAAAGGATGGAAACCAGTGGCCAGAAACCGGAAGGCTGAGGCTAAAGCCAGGGAAGAGGTGAGTCCTAGTCAGAGGGCTTGCAGTCAGGCCAGTTCTCCCTCCTTCTGGATGGTTCCCTTCAAATGGACAGGAGGCCTAGGAGAAGCAAGAGACGAAGGACTGTACCACAGGGAGCGTACTCACAAGCCATGGGTTAGGGAGGGCCAGTCTAACGTAGCTCTTTGTCCTCAGTGGTGTACTGGCAAGCTTTGAATAGCTAGCTCTCAACCACCACCCCCAAACACACACAGACAGACACACACACAGACACACACATTATCTCTCTTTCACATGTACATACATACATACATACATACACATAGGTACATACATTTTCTCTCTGTTTCACACAGACACACACATTCTCTCTCTCTCTTTCACACATACCCAGACACACATATTCTCTCTCTTTCACACACACACACATACACAGACACACATATTCTCTCTCTTTCACACACACACACAGACATACATACATATAGACACATATTCTCTCTCACACTCACAAATACACACACACATAGACACAATTCTCTCTCTCTCTCTCTCTCTCTCTCTCTCTCACACACACACACACACACACGCACACCCCTCTGATTTACAGCATTCATAGATCTCCATGGTGTAAATCCCCCACTATGGCCAGTTTCAAACTACCAGCATGATGTCACCAAATGAGTTAGGAAGACTGTCCCATAGCACACCATTCTATAGAAAGCCTATCACAAAGCTACCGTGGACACAAGTAACTTCAAGATGGTGTAAACTCACTGGGAAGTGATGAGTTTTAAGTGTTCGCTCCAGTTGTTTTCAGTGTAATGTATTTAGCTGTGAGGTTATATAATTTAATTTTTCATAATGCTCGTGTTTAACAACTGAGCTGGAAAATTCTGGAAAATGGAATTTTCAGTCTTGTCAGTGTACCAGTCAGTAAGACCAGACTCCAGAACACCACCGTCCCCCCACCCCCACCCTGCTTCTGTCCCTCTGCCGCCTCCCCTTCTTCCTCTTTCTTTCATGGTTCTCCTGGAATTCTGTGTGGGAAGACAGGGATGGAGAGTGTGGGAAAGATCTCTGCTGTGGATGCTGCTGTTTTCTGAGCCAGGAACCATAAGATGTTAAGGAAAGAGGAGGGAGAAATGCAATTCGCTGGCTGAAGGGTGTGTGTGTGTGTGTGTGTGTGTGTACGCATGCACATGCGTGTGCTGTTGTTAAATTTTGCAACTGTGGTTCACAGGCCCTGGGCATTGGGTTACAGACTACTATTTAGGTGCGGGGGAGAGTGCTCCCTCAGTGAGCCTCTGACCACTGTACCTGGAAAGAGAGGACCGGTGGCAGCTAGGTGAAGCGGCCTACAGGGAGCCTTGGCAGGCAAAAATAGGCCTCTGGGAAAAGACTCAGATTGATGGGGTTCCCATCCAGGCGGATGTCTTCGAGCTGCCGGCACCCGTGTCTGTGTTCCTGGCTGTCACAAAAGGAGTCTCTTTCCATAGTCTCAATCATGTTGTTCTGGAATAAGCAGCATGCACTGAAGGCTTACAGCCTCCTGTTCGGCAGGAGACACCAAAGCAGGCAGAGCTGAGACAGCACAGGAGAGGAGACAAGGACACTCATGGAGAGCGAAGAGAGAGAGGGAGGAAATTAGAAAAGACGAGGAAAGAAGGGGAGAGAAGTGTGGGGGCCCCAGTGGGACGAGAAGAAACAGGAGATAGGTAAAGCGAGGTTACAAAAGCAGGTGAAATGCTGACGTGCAAGGGAAGGAAATGTTTTAAAAGGAGTGGAGACTGTCACGTACACAGACTACGCTCATCCCCACTGCCCTGAACCCTGTTATCTGCCTTCCACCTTACACACTATCTTTTGCACTTGGTCTGATCAAGGCCCCTCACCTGAAGGTGCAGGGATCGCAGGCTCAGGGGCAAAGGCCCAGGGATGGAATTCAGCAGGTTGTCTGCCAGGTAAAGAAACTGAAGCTTCTCCAGCGCCTGTGGGGACACAAAGTACAAGGGACCGGTGGGTCCTGTCAGGCTCTGGCCATGAAGAGATGCCCTGAGTGGCCAGAGTCAGGTGGTCCCGCTTGTGGGATGGGGTTGTCTCTATCTCTCTGTCTCTGTGTCTGTCTCAGTGTCTCTCTGTCTCTTTGTCTCTCTGTCTCCCCTCCTTCTCCAGATACTCTGTATCTCAACCTGGCCTGAAATTCTCTACGTAGCCCAGGCTGGCCTCCATCTTGTGGTCCTCTCTACTTCGTCCTTTCAAGTCCTACGTGACCACCAAGCTCAGCTGCAGATGCTGGTTCTTTAAGGAGCCTGCAGACACTAACTCCATTTGGATGCCAAAGGAAAGCTGCTGTCTCTGAGTGTTGGCAGCTGGGGAGCATGGAGCAGCTGTCAGCGCTGGCTGGGAGGAGCAGATGAAGGCAAGGACAGGTAGAAAGAAGGACCAGGGGACATTTCAGCTCAGAGAAGTCTCCCAATACTCCACCCAGAGGAAGCCAGAGTGGCAGAACAGAAGCCACGGCACACAGGCACATGGAGTATGTGAGTATAACAGCACTGTCAGAATCAGAGAGGAACCTGGGGAAGAGATCAGCCTGCAGGGGCTCAGAGAACAGTAAGGAATAAGCTGCCACTTAACAGAGCATCCACTACCTATGTTTGGTCATCCCGTGATCTGCGCAAACGCTGTGTTCAGTCCCGCAGCGGCTGTGTCCAGTGGACGTTACCACTGTTATCACCCCCATGTTGCAGACCCTCATTTTGTAGATGAGGAAACAAGACCAGAGGTGACTCACCCAGTGAGCTCAGGTCCTTTGGCTCCAAAGCCCCTGCCTTTCCTGGGCCAAGAAAACAGGCCC
The DNA here is from genome assembly GCA_026225945.1 of Cricetomys ansorgei. Classification (NCBI taxonomy): domain Eukaryota; kingdom Metazoa; phylum Chordata; class Mammalia; order Rodentia; family Nesomyidae; genus Cricetomys; species Cricetomys ansorgei. Next base: position 4,788,153 of record JAMJFZ010001789.1, read on the forward strand.
TAGTGAAGGCAGAGAAGCGCCTCCTAATATGGAAACAGTCAGGGTGTTTCTGAGGGCTGCAACAGGCAGGGACCTCCCTGTACAGACAGTCCCAGTACTTCTGCACAGCTGAGAAAGCTAACGTCCGCAGGCTTTGCATCCCACCCACCAGAGGCATGGAGACTGTTCTCTGTACCCTCTGGGGCCCATAACACACAGAAGACCGGGAGGAGCGGTGACAGAGCAAGCAGCTCTTGGTGAACATGGTGACGCTCTGTTGTCATTCAGTGCTCAGGAAGCTGAGGGAGGACGAGATGAGTTTGAAGGCATCCTGGACTACCTAACGAGACCCTCATCTATGAATATACGCGCATATATGTATATGTAAATGTGTATATACACATATGTGTACACACATATATGTACATATATACATATATATACATATATATATATATATATATATATATATATAGCCATTTTAAATTATCTATTTGATGCTTCTAAGTACGAATTTGTTTGCAAAAAGGAGCCTGCTACAATCGAGCATTGCTTAAGGACAAGGACACATAGTGAGAAATATGTCATTGTCAAAACCATTACACAAACCAAGAGGGCTACGGAGTTACTAGCTGACTCAATCTAAGGGGGCCACCACCATGCATGTAGCGCAGTATTGGTAGAAATGTTGTCATGTGCTTTGGCTGTACTTGAGAGAGACAGAGAGACTGCACATGAGCAACTGGTCTTTGAAGGCCCTTCCTAGTACTGCAGCCAGCATGCTGGGTGGTATCAGTTTTGACAACTCTTTCCTTGTCTTCAGAGGAATGTATCCTGGGCTCTTGACAGCTCAGTTCCCTGGGCAGCCCCGCAGGCTCATATTTGTGTCAAACGACCTAACTCTTTCCATTGAATCTGGCCAGTAACCCATCAAATTGTGCCTCTTGAGAATCTGACCACAGAGAGACACTGACCATTTACTTAGTGGTAGGATTCAAAACCATTAAGATGGTATAGGGGAGCTGGAGTTAGAATCAGCACCACAGACAGACTGGAGTTTTCTAGGGCAGAACAAGTGAGCAGGTCTGGGGTGCTGGCAGGGACAGGGTGAGTGGAACAGATTCGTAGAAAAAGGCCAACACTGGAGTGGTGCCCTCAGCGAGGGAAGGAAGAGTTTCAGGTATTGGCTTCTCGTCTTCTCTCCCCACTAACCGGATCCTGAGGCCTGATAGCAGCGTGCCTCTCATTCACGGAGGCTACCAAGATGGTGTGATGTAACACGCCCTTTTCTAAAGAAGAATGTTTAATAAGCCATAAATGGAAAAAGAAGAAAAATGGGAATTGACTTTTAGGGCCCAGACCAGGGTTGAGCATGAGTAGCTGTGAGGTCAGGGTACGTCGGTGGGGTGGGCGCTGTAGGGCGGGATCGGGCCCAGACTCACCACAAAGGCCTCAGGATGTATCCCTGAGCTCTGCAGCCGATTCAGGCGGACATCCAGGAACTCAATGCTGCTGGGCAGCACAGGCAGGGCTGCCAGCTGGTTCTCTGAGAGGATCAGATCCTGCAGGGCAGGCAGCAGGTGGAAGGCATCATCGTGGATGGAGGTGATGGAGTTGCTGGAGAGGTCAATCCTTTTCAGTTTTGCTGAAGGATGTCGGGAGAGAGCAAAGGGCAAAACTGAAGCATGCATCTCTTCTGGCCTCATGTGGTGGGGTGTCTTTGCCCTCACAGTCTGCTCCATCCTCTTCAAGGGAGTTCTAACTAGCTCACTACCTGCACTAGGTCCAGACCACAAGAAATAAGGCTAAATCAGGTCTCCCTAGAAAATCCTGGCATTCCTCAACAGCTTTCTCCAGAGTCTGGGCTCTATGGTTGTTACTGGACTTGAAAGAGCTCCCCCTCCCAGGACAAGAATTAATAAGTTCAGGAATTGCTGCATTTACCCTCCCCCAATACACAACTTACTTTACATGGAGGACACTGAGGACCTGAGAGGTTACCAGCAATTGGAAGTAGAAGCTGGAGGCAAGCCCAGACCCCCGACCTCAAGCAGGGAATGTGGCATGAAGTAGCAAAACAAAGAAAACAGCAAACAGCTCTTTGAACAGCATCAGTGCCATAGAGAGGAGGTTTGGGGTGGTCTAGCCCAGAGGCCAACAGGTGCAGCTGCTGGAACGTTCTGCAAATGTTGTCTTGAGCATAGCTTCCTTTTCCCGTGCCCCAGATCCTTCCTGAAAAGACCTGGCTACTTCCACCGTTTTAAACTCTTAAAGGAGAGGATTTAGGATTGGGGCGTCTGCCCCTCTGACAGCTGGTGAGCTCGTGTCTGTACCCTGGCAGTCGCCTCTGCCTTGATGTCACCCTGTTGCAAAGCATCACTCACTCAGCCCTTGGAAGTCTCCAGCCTGGATGCGGCTGATGTGGTTGAAGCGAGCATACAGGTAGGTGGTCATCCGGGGAAGAGGAGGGATGTTCTTGAGGTCTGCTTCATCACAGTACACGGAAGAGCCAAGGCACACACAGACCAGGCAGGTTGGCAAGTCTGGCCAGGGGGAAGACAGAACAGAGGGACATCTCTGGTCAGACTCCCGTCAGCTTCTGTGACGAGTGCTCTTTGCTTCAACAGATGTCTAGGCCGTGTATCCATGGCCTTTAGGTGGCCTGTGGGTTTTTGTCCAGAACAACCAAGCACAACACATCCAGACAATACTCATAGTTACTCTCAGTCTGTCACTAAAAGTGGGCTCACCTTACTACCAAACCAGTGAAGTCCCAGTGGTACTCTTAGCAGACCCCGATCCTTTGTAAGTGCTCCTGTGTTTATGTGCTATCTCTAGACCCTCTGTCTAGCTCTTCCTCAGAGGATCCTTCTATAGTGCCAAAGGGTACAGTGTAGATGAAAACGCCAGAATTCTATGGAATAGCCAGTGGTTGCTGCCTCTGCCTTAGGAAGAGGAATTGACCATGTTCTATGTGACTCCAGGAAGCACAGCAGAACCAAGATAGAGTGCCAGTCCCTGCCTAACATCCATTTCCTTTTAGGATGTCATCAGTATCCTGATTTTCCACTGGACATCATCCCTCCCCTGACCTCTGCCCCTGGTGCTCTTTCTGCACCGAGCAGTCAAGAGATGCAGACAGCTGAACAATGCTAATGTGACTTGCTATCACAAGTCACGGGGACCACTGAGAGAGGGGCTTGTATCCAAAAAGCACTGAAGACAGTTCACAGCCCAGAGATGAAGCAGGAAGAGGGACTACAGGGGCAGGGGGCAGAGGCCCTGTGCCCTTCTTCTCCCAAGGCTGAGAAAGGCAAGTCCAGCTGAGACCCTTTATGGTCTCTCCAAGCCTGGCTGTGAGAGGAGTCCCTCAGCTGATCTCAGTACCCCTGGTCCATGCTTGCAAACATGCTAGAAGAAAACAGGACACCGAACGCCAGCGAGTCCAGAATAAGCCGCATTCCTCCTGTTTCCCAGTCATTTCCTTTTTAAAAAAATAATTTATCTCATTTTATGAGCATTGGTGTGAGGGAGTCAGATGCCCCTGGAACTAGAGTTACAGACAGTTGTGAGCTGCCGTATAGGTGTTGGGAATTGAACCTGGGTCCTCTGGAAGAGCAGCCAGTGCTCTTAATCGTGGAGCCATCTCTCCAGCCCCAGCAGAGTCAGGGGTGCTATACCCCAGTCCCCAGGAAGGCACTGGGGGAGAGGAGGAGGGCCGCTAACAGAGGTGAATTGGAGACTGGAGTCGGTGTCACCGCTTCCTTTGCTCCCATGCCAAGTGATGGCCCCAGTTATTTATTCTCCTCTCCAGGCTTTAATCATCTCTAATCTAATTACCACTCCAACTGCTCCCCAAGTGATGCTGTTAATTAAGGTAGGTGGCTTTGCTAGGGTGTAGGAGTTCTTGCTTGCTTTGCATCCCCACTCAATTTGTGCACAATATTTATTCAAAAGTATCAAGGACAGCCAGGCACTCCTCTGTATGGCGGTGGTGCTTGTTTTTTTGTTTTTTGTTACCATGACAACCTCCCATCTTTTCCTGCTGGCAGAGGCCAACCCAGACACAGGGCTCCAGGCCTTAGCCCTCACCACATTACACTTTAGCACGCCTGGTGCTAACTTGAGGTTGCTTGGCCTGTGATCCATGGATACTGGGACCTTCTGATCCTATGCACTTACCATGACTGCTCTGGGAGTTCAGTAGGCCGATGGTGGTAGACCTGGTCACTGTGAGGTTTGATGATGGCGTCCTTGGAGCCACAGGGCTCTGGGTAGGACTGGTTCTTGTTGGAAGAGTCAGGCTGTTCACTTTAGCCTGGAGACACAGCACAAAGCACACCATGGGCCAGTCTATGGCTGAAAAGGGCTTAACTGTGGCCTCTGAAAACCGCAGTGGCCAAATTCAAACGTGGAGTAGAATAAGAGGGGGAGGGGGCAGAAAGAGCAAGCAAGGGAAGGATCTTAGCATGGCATCTAGCATCTTCCATACACAAATGAGGAAACTGAGATTAAGAGAGGAGAGGCCGAGGGTCAGGTACCCAGAAGGCCCCAACACAGAGCTGAAGTCTGGATCTCCGGGTCCTCCCGGCTGACACTCACTCCCCTCCTCTCCCCTCCTCTTTGCACTGTTCAGGTTGGCATTCTCCCCCTTTCTGTACCCCAACCCTGGTCACACCACAAATGGGCAGAGGCTTCTGGGCTCATGTTCCATGCTGCAAAGGTCAATCCTTGCAGAGGACAGGAGAGCTGGGGCGAACTTCAGACTAGAAGACAGACTCGGAATTGACAAGCTAGCATGCACTTTTTTTTAGGGAGAACAAGAAGACACAGCTGACGCTCACCCATGATGTGGCTCATGATCCTATTTTTACTTCATGAGGCATGTATGGCTTCTGGCAGTGGTCCTACCAAACGCACCACATGGACTAAGACATTGGAGGTTAGTGTCCTCCTTCGTAGTAGCCTGTAAGTGACAAGTCCCTAAGGAGGGATACGAATTTGTGCCTTACACCTGGGAAGACAGTACTGGTGTAAAGAGCTTGCATCGCAAGCATGAGGGCATGGGTTTGATCCCCAGATCCCCCATTCATTTGTCTTGCCAGGATCTGTGATTAAAGTTTCTAATCTCAGGGCTGGAGAGGCTTGTGGACCAGCGAGCCTAGCTTACGTGACAAGTTCTGGACCAGTGAGAGACCCTGTCTTAAAACTAGATGGACAGCTCCAGAGGAACAACACCTAAGGTTGTCTGTCCTCTGGTTTCTCTGCACATGTGCACACATGCATGTGTACCTGCAGGCGTATTAATGCACACACACACATACACACACACACACACACACACACACACACACTCACACACACAGAATTTGCATCATATAGAGAAAGAGTAGGGAGCTTAAGAGGATTGTGTTATAGGGCAGACGGAAAGGAAGCTGCTCTTAATCCCATTTCTTTCAGAGAATCCAAGTTAGCTGTGTCCTCTCACCTCAGGGATCTGGTCCCCATAGTCTGCAGGTTCCTCATGGCTCCTCAGGTCAATGACATCACTGTAGTCCTCCAGGATCAGGGCATAGTTCCCCACATGCAGAAATTCGTAAGCATCACCTTCCTCAGGACTCCACTCTTCTTTCTCCTCTGGGAGAGAAGCTGTTCCTGCCTCCTGCAGCAGCAGGATCAGCAGACACTGGAAACCCAGGAGCCTCATGGGGTTCTGGGGGAGGAAGAGGACTGGGGATGACTGAGTCCCTTTGATGTATTTCCATGGGTAGGTGGTGGAGGGGCCGGAATTTGAGCTCTCTTCTGCTTTGGGGGGACAAAGTAACCCAACCTCTGCCCTGCCTGCCTGCTCACTCCTGCCCTTCATCACAGAAGCTTACTCAGCATGCTAGGGCTCCTTAAAGTTCGGAATCACTCCCACTGCAGCCCATGGTGTGGCGATCACTCAGCTCCCGCAGGCAGCTCCCAGAGGCCGGCTTACACGTCGTCTCACAGCAGACATGCTCACAAAAGTCCCCTACCCACTCACCCGCACGCTGGACACCTACTTGTACATTTGTGCGGGTCGTCTCTCACAAACAACCACGTATTCAGAACAAAATTCTTCATCAAAGAAAAAAACAAAAAACAAAACCCTAGCTTTAGAGAAACTACATTAAAGAGGCTCTTGATTCTTTTCCCTTTTGTGATAGGGTCTCATGTACCCTCGGTTGACCTCAAACTTGCTATGTAGTGGAGAAGGACCTGGAACTTCTGATCCTCCTGCCTCCACCGCCCAAGTGCTGGGAATACAGGTGTACACCATCATGCCCGGTGTGTGAGGTGCTGAATTTCAAGCCCAACGCTTCTCGCTCTCTACCAACTGCGCGCTCTCTCCCTAGCCCTATTTGTGGCTGTTCTAAGATCATGCACACATGCAGTCGCTTAAAGACTCACGGGGTGTCTATGAAGTTGCACTCTGGAAGTGAAGAAACGAATAAGGCCCAGCCCCTTTCAGGAACAATCAGTCAATTTGGAGACAAGTCTTATAATCTCTGACATGCAATGTAAAAGAAGGATGCTAGCTCATAAAATAGACTTAGAAATGTAACTTTTTAGGAACCCACTGTAGAAAGCGGAGAGTTTGTGTGTGGCTGTGGGAGTGTTTTCCTGTCGGGAACGCTCGGTAACTACCTGTGTACACATGTGTCTGCACATGGACAACTGCGTGTGGGTACATGTGTGTGCACATGGGTAACTGTGAGTGCATGATGTACATGTGCAGCTTATTCACACCTGTGCAGACAGGTAGGGTCTGTGTGCTACGAAGGGCTGGCACCATCGGAGCCAGCATGTGTCTGACCACACAACACCCCCCTCCCCATTAAAGCCAGCTGCACAGGTTTCTTCTTAATTTTAGCTGGGCTGAAGGCTAAGGCCCCAGGAGTAGTAAGAGGTGGTATCTCTTTGTTCCCCTCCCCCATTCCAACCCCAAATACATGCTCTTTGAAACAATCCCCAAGGCAGTTTACTGACCACTCGGAAGCCTCTTCCAGCTTCTCTGATTAGATCCGGAGGCTCTCGCCATCCTTTCTGCCCAGTCCTTGCCCCAGCCCTGACTCTGTCCCTTCGTTTGCATGCCTGTGCACCCGAGGCCTCCAATCTTGGACTTTACCTTTTAGATGCTTTTGGTTCCGTCTGGCCAGCAGCTTCCAGGAAGATAAAGGCTCTAATGGAGAGGATGCCAGCCTGCCTGACTAGGGGACAGCTAGACACGCCTTCGTCTATTGGGAGGGGGGGGGGAGAACACGGGACACAAGTAGTTGGCCCAGAGAGCCATGTGTCTAATCGGATTTCCCATTCTTTGAGATGTCCTGCTGTTTCCCTTCCTTTTTCTGCAGGGGGTCCCCAATCTCATTTCTTCACTTAATGAACAGGAATTCTTTGTGTACACACACACACACACACACCATGGCCCCTCCATACCTTCTTCTCTGGCCTTTGAGGGATGGACAATCAGAATCGGAGTTTTTCAGAAGGGTAAACTGAGGTCACCTGGAGAGATGGAGCTTGCTGTCCCACCCCCACCCCCCACCCCAGAAATAATGACACTTTTCATAGACAGAATCCAAAGAGAAAAGTAGTCTGGATTAGGACACCCCAACCAGCCTTCGCCTCACAGCACTGGACTCATTATATTAAACAAAATCACCAGGGAAGGTCTTAGGGTTTGATACAGGGGGAATGAGGGTGGGTAGGGGAGGATTTGAAGACCAGCTTCAAGTTCACAGGTGGTAGTCACCAAGGACAGACAGGAAGTTTTCTAACTCCTGTAGGAAGAAAAGTCAAGGACAAGAGTTGGGGCTTTGGCTCAGGAACACCCAAGGCTTTGTGACACTGTGCACGGCCCCTGGCCTGGAACCCAACCCTCCCTTCCCCATCCCCACTTCTCAGGGGTCCCATATTTCCTTGCCCCAGATATCCCCAGAGGAGGGTAGGAGCTGGAGAATGCCATCCCGATTCTGCTGCCCAGGTTCTTCATGCTCTTCATCTTCTCTTTACCTCTGGCCACATCCTGAATCCCAGCAGGGAGGCCCCCTGAAGATCATCTATTCAAACTCCGGACCTTTGAGGAGTCAGAGGGTCAAAGAAGGGAAGTGACTGGTTCAAGGTTAACCAGGGCCATGGCCAGTACCACATTGTGAGTGTTTTCTGGATTCACAAGGTTCACCGTCCTTCAACCTCATCCCAGGAATCCCAAGAACACGGTGACTCTCTGAACAGATGGCCTCGACAGAAACCACCCCAGGTGAGTGGGCAGACCAAATAGCCAGACCCCAGGAGGCCTCAGCTGGTGTGGGGAGGGGTTTCCGGGAACCTGAGAGGCCACCTGCCAGAATAAGGCAGTTTTGTCTTGGAGATCCCCCATGTGGGGAGTGACAGCTTCAGAAGCTTAGCTATGTGGAGAGAGATGAGAATTCCAAGCCAAGAGGACGCCCTCGAAGCAGATGGCACACTTGGCTGGCCCTGCTCCCTCATTCTTTTCTTGCAGAGACCCTTGGTCCCCACAGACAGCCGACAGCGCGTCCCCCTCCAACCCCCACGCCATTTATGCCGGCAAGGAAAGCAGATGAGACTGTTCATTCATTCCCCCTGCCACCTGCTCCTGCCCTTCTCCTCCTCACTGTCGACGACACACCCTCTCCACACTCCTGCCGCCGGTCCCCCCTCCCCGCCGCCCCACCTTCTCCCCTGCGCGTCCGCCCCCGCATTCCTGGGCAGCGCAGCCAGCCTTGCACGGCGCACGCGCAGGCTCCCACGCACTCTCCCGGTTCCCCAACTCCCCAGCTCCAGGCAAATTGCTCGCGACTCAGGCTCTCATCCTACACGTCCTCCCAGCTTCTACTCCCGCCTTCGCAGGCTTGCGGTTGTTCCCATGGATTTCGGGGGCGTCGGTGTCCCGGGACGTGGACCTGAGTGGGAAGCGGCAGGCGCACAGCACCGTCCTTTAAAACCCTAGGCGAGCTTATGGAGCGGAGGCAGCAGGCCTGCGGACACAAGTGTGGCCAACTGGCCCTGTTCTGGGCAGAAAGTCCAGGAACTTGCCTGCCCTGTGGTATTCGCTGCGGAGGATTGGGAACCCCACCGATCCTAACGCTGGCTAGACCCCAGCTTAGCTACCTTTTTGCTCCTGCTGTTTCCCTCCAAGTCATAGGCTTTCTCCCCCTCTTATCTGGTAAAAGTAGATCCCTCAGAGCCTGCTCACGTGAGACTCCCCAGGTAGAAGGAAAAGGTTCCCTCTGAAGTTGCTTATAGTTAACATCATTACAATTATGAAAAAATGAATTCGTGGAAGCACCCCAGTCTCTTATCAAGTTATTAATTCCCCAGAGGCATGTAGTACCTTTCTCCCATCCTTGAATTCTTTCCTGGGACCTGCTTGGCACACAAGTTTTTCCGAAGCCAGCACTTAACAGGCAGGCAGAGAGAGTTTTCATCCTACACAGTATAGCCCTAGGTTAGGAGTGAACCCCCTCTGCCAAATTCCCTCTGCAGAGGGCTCCCAGGTAATTGTTCTCGCCTTTAACGAACTTCTGCATGGCCTGTAGACTTTTCTGCATGATTTGGTCCATGGCTGTCTGGGCACTTCCTGTGCACATTGCATTTCCTCAATTAGTCTGCAATCTTTCCTTGTTCAGAAAAGGTGAGCGGGAGTCTTCTCTTGTCTTGTCTGAGCACCGAGAAACTCACCACAGTTTGATATCTATGGATTGAAAGAATCTGGCTGTGTCCGTTTGAAATGGACCTATTAGATTTCTGTTCTGACTTTAGAAATAATTTTTCATGAAGGTGATGAGTTTGTGGGAAATTTTCTAAGAATTGGCTTTTTTGTTGTTGTTGTTGTTGAGACAAGGTCTCATTGTGTGTAGCCTTGGCTGGCCTCAAACTCCTAGAGATCTGCCTGCCTCTGCCACCTGAGCACTGGGATTAATGGTGTGTACCACCACCCCTGGCTCCTAGAAGTTTCTTAATAAGTTACTTTTTGGGGACCAAAGACATGACTCAGTAGCTAAGACCATTTGTCGCTCATTTAGAGGACCTGGGTTCGGTTCTCAGCACCTACATGAAGGCTCACAACCATCCATAATCCCAGTTCCAAAGAATCCTGGTGCCATGTTCTAACCTCTGTGGGTACCAAACATGCATATGGCACACATACATACATGCAGTCTAAACGCTCATACACACAAATCTAAAAAAACTTTTTAAAGAAAGATACTCTCTCTGCCCATCTTCTCGGCAGGATGTAGGAAGTGTGGGTGTGTGGGTGGCAAGACAGCCCTGAGGCGTTATTCTTTACGTTGACCCATTCACATGGTCAGGTGCATGCTGGGTGTTTTCCATATGACTTTATTTCTTCTGCTATGAAGCTTGTTGAAATGTGAAAGCTGTATCAAAGTTAACATGGTCTTTAAGAGAACAGATGCACAGAGTACACACACACACATACCCCACACACACACACACACACACACACACACACACACCTACACATGCACCTGCATGTACAGATGCCGACGGCACTGATCGAATGAACTCGTGTGGGGAGTGGCATTCTAAACCCAAAGATAACCAGCAGGTTGTTTGTGTGCCTGCGCACGTGTGTGTGTGTGTGTGTGTGTGTGTGTGCGTGTGCGCTAGTGTGAGGGTGCTCCCGTGAAGCCAGTTTAACTCTAGCCCCTCTAGCTGACAGCTGCAGAGAGCAGTGATCAAGCTGGCGTGTTTTAGGTGGGATAATGGGATACTGATCCTGTGTCTGCTAATTCAGGTCTACAGGATCAGCACCTGCTACGGTCTCTAGCAGCCGCAGGAGCTGTGCTCCCTACGGGCCTCACCAAAGGGGCTGAGGTTTCGGGTTTCGTGTAGGTGCAGAAGGGGCTTGTCCAGGCCATAGCACCAGGTTGCTTTCAGCCACAGTGATATATTGACTTTAAGCAGGAGCCTTGGAGAAACCAGCTGCAACTAGGAATGAGGAAGTTGCAAAGCAGGGGAGAAAGCGGCTACGTGAAGTGGTCTCTTTCTTTTCCATAATGAGCCGAAGACAAAAGTGTTTGAGAATATAAATGCGACATCTGGAGTATAGGGCCCAGCCTAGTCCAATGTCTTAAAACAGTTGTGTGATGCTATTCCTGTGAGACACGAAAGCCTCCAGAACCTTCCGTATCCTGTGAGGGTGGGCCCTGTGCTTCACTCACTTCTAGAACATTCCTCATCACCATACACTCAGGGGACCGTGGCAAGGACTGCCTCCCCGAGAGGGAAGTCAAGGGAAGGAAAAGGCCAGGAGCCCAGGTTCTTCTGGAAACCTGCCAAATTGCTCACCAGGGCTAGGAAAGGTGGGTGGGGAAGTCTTTAGGGGAGGGGCACTCTATGCAGGGAATAAATTACTGCAAGGGGAGGGTAATACCACTTGTCCTGTGTTGGGTATGCTCTAGAAGAGGGTGCACAGACATGAAACGCAAGCTCTGAGAGGACTTTTGGAAGATCCCACCACTGCTGAGAGCAAAACAGACCTTGTCAGGCCTTGTCAGGCTAAGGCCAAACTAGCTTCCTTTAGACTCCCAGTATTTCCTGTTCATACTCACTCGTGATGGGAATGAACCCCCACCTCTGCACTTCCCCTTAGACCCAGTAGGAGAGAGAGAGACACTCAGCTTGTCACCCATGGCTCTCTTCCCAGACAGAAGCAGTTTGCAACATCACTCCAAGGAGCGTGGAGTAGGCTGTGACCTTCACCAGCCGCCAGATGTCACTGATGAGTCTGCCTTCGAGGTGGAGGCTAATCCCCAGTGTGGAAGAGGCTTCTGGGAGATTTCCAGGTGCTCCACCCCTTCTTCCCTGTTTCTCAAGAACTGCCTTTGGTGTGGGGATGACTGGGCCGTGCACACAGAGAGCCGATGAGCCTAGAGTACTGCCTCTTGGGCGTCCACAGTGAACACTGTCCTCCAGGGATTTGGGCCTCTTGTCAAGGTTGGGTAAGGGAGACTGTGGGGCTCATCTACATACACACAAGGCCCATTTGGGGGGCTCTGACCCCCAGCCACCACCCATTAGCTAAATTATAGTCCCTTGAACCACTCTGCTCCCTGACTGTTCCTGAGGCCCAGTCAAGATGTGTATGCTGTGCTTGTCCTGGGGGAGGAGGAAAGGAAGAGGAGGAGGGGCTGACCCTCGTGGGGACCCTGACCCTCCACCCCACCTTAGTCATTCCCTCACACTTCCTTCCTGGAGCACGTGAGGCAGCAGATAGCAGGGTGATGTCTAGTGTCAGGAAGCAATGGCAACATTTTTAGAAGGGCTCTTGGCCCAGGAGACCTGGGTTTGTCAGCCTTCATGAGGCAGAGCTGCCCAAGGTAGAGGATTCTCAGCAGAACTTTCCAGCGTTCACCTCTCGATGGCTTCTGCTTCTTACTTGACTAAGACTAAGCTAAGAAAAGGGCAGTCCATGGCCCAGCCTTACCCAGAAGAAATGAGTGGAGGAGGGAAGGAGAAGTGGGAGATGAGGGGACATGTCTGTCAGCATACCCATGTTTCTGAAGCAAAGGGAGACCAAAGAAGACCAGAGGTTTGGGCTGGCAGGGTGTCTTTGAACTAGGTGGGGAATCCTGCTTTGGAGCCGGAGCAGAGCACATGGCATTTCCCATCCTCAGAAAGGGGCAGGAAGCAAGGCATTGCTGGGAGCAAAGGAGGGAGACAGCGAAATATGGTGGACACCAGAGCCTGGGCCACCAGCCTTCAAGTGCTCTTCAGAGGAGGTCCAGTTCCGGGCACAGCCTAAATGACCACAGACTGCAGGAGGCGGAAGCACATCATGAGGTCCAGTGGGATGGGTGGCTTCAGGAAGTTCCCGTCGAGCCGCAGGTAGCGCAGGCGAGGCACATTTTCCAGATCGGAGGAGAAGTCATGGAAGGCTACTAGGTTGCTGGGGCAAATCTGGGTTCCATTGATTTCTACGGAGAAAGAAGGGAGAAGTCAGCCACAGAGGAACAGGCGGCACAGGTGAGAAGGGATGACAACCAAGACTGTGGACTGCACGGCTCTCCTCTGTGGACGGGGTGACTCTGGGAAAGTGTGACTGTAAATCACCTACTCTTCCGTGTCAGGCTACTCACTTGTGAACCGACACTGCACTCTTCTGTTTCTGAGCCTTCCTGCGGGTGCTCTAGTCAGAGCTGATTTTTATCCCCTAGGCTGACTTTGAACCTCCATCCTCTCGCCTCAGTGTCCGAAGAGTTGGAATTACAGCATGTGCCACCATAACCGGTTGACCAGTTTTGTTGCTGGTTTTTTTTTTTTTTTTCTGAGACAGTATCTCACGGATACTGAGATTACCTTGAACTTTCTGTTCTCTCTGCCCCCCATCCCCCAAGCGCTGGGGTTACACACATGTACCACCATCACCATGTTTGGCCTGACGTGTTTGACTGAAGCAAAACTGAGCTCTAGGCTCATTTCCTGGTCTACACTTGACACGCCAAGCTCGGGATCCTGTGAGTGTTGCTTAGGGGAACTAACCCACCTGAACACTGCAACCTTCCAGACAGAGTCAGAAAGCAGATGAACACCCCCTGCACTGTCTTTACCAGTTCTGTACTCTGATGACACAGCTGCCTCTCTGAGTCCCTGGTCACAGACTTTTTGAAAACAGTGCTCAGATTTGGGCAGTCCCTGCCGTGGCTGCAGCTGGCTTCTTTCACAGCGGGCAGGCCCCGGTCCCCAGCACTTTGTATCTCTGCTTACTCTTAGGAGAATACCCAGTAGTATTGCTGGTCTATCCTATTTACAGGTTCAGAGGCCAGAAAAGCTGGTGCTGATGAAAAGGGATGGAGGAAGAAAGCATTGTGCCTTTCAAGCATGGTGTTCTGCACGCTTCGTCCATACATGATTAGCTCATCCTATCAACTACATGTTAGAATACATTATCACCACCCCCATTTTACATGTAACGAAAAGGTCGAATCCTTACGGCCACAATTTGAAGATCACAGTCAAAACTAGTGGGATTTTTTTTCCCCTAAGGATGGAATCTAAGGTCTTATGCATATTAGGCAGAACTCTAGCGTTCTCCCAGTGAAAGCTTAGAGAGACCCCACCCTGACGCTCCTGAGGAAGTGTAGGTAGACCGAGTCTCTGCTCTTCCCCGTGGCCTGCCCTGGTCCCACCCCAACTCACTCTCGATGCTGTTGTTGTTGAGATACAGGTGCTCCAGCTTGTTGCTGATGGCCGGCACGTTGCTGATCTTGTTGTGTGACAGGTGGAGCACCAGCAAGTTGGAGATGTTGAAGGAGTTCTTGGGGAGCCCTCGATCTGACAGCTTGTTGTAGTTCATGCGGATGAAGGCGAGGTTGGGGAAGCCCTTGAAGTATCCGCTGGGGATGTTCTCAATCTTGTTGCTGTCTAGGTAGAGCTGGTGAATGGCTGAGGGCACCTTGGGTGGCATCCTTCTCAGGATGTTGTGGGCCAGGTTGAGCTGCATGAGGCTCTTGAGGCCTTGGAAGGTGTCGGCCTTGAAGACGCCGTCACTCAGCCGGTTGTGCTGCAGATCCAGGAGCAGCAGGTTCTCGAGCTTGCTGAACACGCCAGGTGGGATCCTGGAGATGTGGTTCTGGCTCAGCCGCAGCTGTTCCAGGTTCCGGGGCAGAGCCGAGGGCACCTCTTCCAGCTGGTTCTTCTCCATGTAGAGGAATACCAGGCTGGGGAGCTTCTCCAGCACTCTCTGGTCTATCTTGCGAATTCGGTTGTTGTCCAGGTTGATCCACCTCAGGCCAGTGGCGTTCCTGAAGGACTCCAGAGGGAGCTCGGTGATGAAGTTGTTCTGCAGATAGAGGTAATGGATGCGGGGTGGGATGACAGGGACCTTGCGAAGGTTTCGGCTGTCACAGTAGAGGGCTGATGGGAAATCAGCCGGGCAGTAGCATTCCCGAGGACAGTCAGGGAAGACAGACGGAGGGCCGGGAGGAAGGGGCGGAGGCAGGTCTGTGGGCTCTGCTGGCTCATGGGGCTGAGGAAAGCTGGGTGTGGGCCTTGGCTTGGGTTTACGCCTAGGCCCGGGTTTTGGCCTTGGCTGGCCTTGGGCCACTGAGGCCAAGATGAGGAGAAGTGGGAGGAGCCAGAAGAAGGATGCCCTCATGATCCGGGTGATGTACCTGTAATTATTAGGAATAATTAGCCTGGGAATAATTAGTCTGCCTCAGGAGTAGAAGGCATGTCTCTGCAGCAGGGCTCCTCCAGCACTAAATCCTGAAGAGAGAGGCAGGGTCAGGGAACCTGAGGAGCAGATGAGGACCCAGAGCTATGGAATTCTTCAAAAAGGCCTCCCTGGCTCTACCACCTGTTCAGCCTCTTGTGGGAAGGTTTGTATTGTAGAAAGCACAAGGTGCTGGGAGGGAACCAGAGTCGGAGGTGTGTTGGGGAGGGGGTGGGGGAGGTGCTCTCCAGCTGTAACGAGAAGATCACCCCTGCTCTTATAAGGAGAGTGCTCACCATCGTGCTCCGCTAGGCAGTGACATCCTAAATCCACCAGACATTTTATATCACCACCCCCCCACACACAAGAAAAGGTCTCTGCGCTTTTCAGGGGGATGCTGGGATCCGGCCCAGAGTCCTAAGCTGTAGTTCTGGAAGATTCCTTACAAATCCCACATGACAGTGGTTTTCAAACTGAACCTACATTCCTGTGCACCTTCTGAGGTTTACTGAGAATCCCCCCGTGACTCCTGTGCCAGCACAAGCAGCCTTGTTCCTTAAGAATCTGTTATAGGCAGAGATAGAAATACTGAGATGAGAACTCTCTCTCTCTCTCTCTCTCTCTCTCTGAGACAAAGCATTTGAAGAGGAAAACATTTCATTGCTAAAAATGGTCTGTAATCCACCCACCATGTCCAGCCCCCACTGTTTATAAAACTGAGACTGGAGGGAATAAGTAGCTTATGGAGGCCAGGAGGCTGTTTGACAGTGAGGACAGGGGAAAAAAAAATCCAGGAGGTCTCCCGGAAGGGAGATACCCGCTCAGATACCCACTCTCACCCACTCGCCCTTGCTCTGTCCCCTCCTCCGCGCTTGGCTCAGAGAGTGCTGGTCTTTGCCAGCTTGAGCCATGCCAAGAATTCCTCCCCAGATGTAGAGGCCCTTGGGAAAATAAACAGGAAAGGAATAGAAAGGCACGAGGAAAACACTTTCCTTTCTTTGGACTTGGGATTGTTGCTCCACATTCTTTGGAATTGGTGGTGCTGAAATGGGACATCAGGAGGAATTCCCGGTAGCCTCAATGACACTGGGATCAATGGCTGAAGGAGTTTTGGGGTGACTCTGCCAACTCGTGTTGGTGGAGCTAAGTTGAAAGAGAAGAAAGAGCAAAAGAACCAGACTGAAGCTGGAGAGGGTAACTCCCATGGGCTTCCCCCTCAGGCCTAGGTAGGAGAGGGTGCCGTGAAGTTCCAATCCCTACAGCTCCTCACCTCTGATACATTCCTACCACTGGCTCACCTTGCATCTTCCTCAATATTGTGGCTCTGGGAATGCAGGCTTCTTGGGGTTCTCAGAGGCATCGTGGGCTGAAGTGTTGTATCCCTAGCCTGTAACTGAACCCTGTGATCATGGCTTCCAGTCTTCTGCCATCTACCCCCTGAGCCTATATCAACTTCAAATCTTTCTTTGCTTTTTCTAGGGACTACCTTCTGCTTGCTTTGGTCAAAGGAAAGGAAGGAGTTGGGGGATCCTCAAGTTGTGGGTCAGATGCTCAGGAGGTGCTGAATATGACAGATAACAGGCAAACAGGTAGACTAGCTCAGCCCCTAATGGGCAGAGTCTAACTGTGCCTGTCCCTAACCATATATGCACCACACACACACACACACACACACACACACACACACACTCCTCTTTGCTCCCAGCCTGTACCACTCTGTACACACTCAGTCTTCTCCCACACATATGGGCAAACTCACATTCTCAGGGCCCCGTAGGTATGAGCCCTGTGTGGTGATCTGGATCGGAAGGAGAGGAGAATGGAAAGGCAGAGGTCATCTTGCCTGGTGTTTCTATCTCCTGTCTGAGGTGGTTTTCTCTTCTCAAGCCTCTGAAGTAGGTACATCTAGATCAGTGGTTTTCAACTTTCTAATGCTGTGACCCTTTAATTCCTCAGGTTGTGGTGACCCCCCAACCATAAAATTATTTTCGTTGCTACTTCGTAACTGTAATTTTGCTACTATGATGAATCATAATGTAAACATCTGATGTGAAGATTGCCTTAGGCGACCCAAATAGGTCGAGACCCATGGGTTGAGAACTGCTGACCTAACCGGTCTCTTTTCCTGGCCTCCTGTGACAAGGGACCTGCAGGTAGATTCTTGGTTGATCTTCACCGAGGCTTCTCTGGAAGGACTAAATAGACAATTTGTTCCTGGCAGTACTTGACCTTGAGCTTTGTTGCTGGATTCCACATCACTTTATAACTGGTGTGTTATGAATTAACATTTTTTATGAGACTTTTAATTTTCTTGAAAATGGAACAGTCGTATTACACAGAAGAACGAAGAGGGCGAAGTATCACTATTCCAAAAAACATTCTTAAAGCACCAGTTGTTGCAACCCTGACTTGCTTTTTTATTTTTGATCTTTTTGAATCTTGTTGTTTATGGATGACCCAGGAGTCTGTAAGCAAGATTACCCCCATGCTGTGAGAAACCAGGTCTGACAGAAGTTTTCCTGGTTCCCTTTGTTGCCCTTGTTGCCAAAATCACATCCAAGCTGAGGTAGTGGATGCCATGTTAGCCAAACAGAGCTTTCCAGGGGGATCCAGCAGAGCCTGGCCACTGAGGCATGGTGACCTGGACAGCTGGCCTCTGCTGCTGGGGGCAGGGGTGGACTTTGGTGTCCACGTGCTGGGCAGCCTTGGCTTTACCGCCATGGTTATCCCAATGGGAAGGCCACTCAATTCTGCCTGCCTGCCTCAGGCACGACGTCCCCAGGCCTTTCTCACCCTCAGCTCCAGTGCCAGGTGCTCTGAGAACCCTATTTTCCCATTAGTCCTTTGGACCCTTTCTTCTAGATCTCAGGGCTAAGCCATGCTCCTCCCAGAGCCTCAGGAGGTTCCCCAAAACAAGTTCTCTGGATCTCAAGTGGGGAGTTCCCTGGGAGAAGAGGGTCAGCCCTCCCCTCTTTCGGCCCTGGACTGAACCAGAGATCTGTGTGCAGAGTGCACAAGGAAACTGTGTTCATTTCCAAGACTTTCCTCATAGGCACGCCCCTTCCTGCTGAGCCAGGCCATCCTAGGTTTCTGGGAAGCTCTCACTACATGGCCATTCTTGTTCTCTCTACCCATGCTCTGCAGAGAGGAGCTGAGACAGAATGGAGGTAACCCTACTCCAGAGGGGTTTGCAGTCTCACCTACAAAGCCCAGAACCATGGCCCTATGCTCCTGCCTTCCGTATCATTAGCTCCCCTAGGGTGGGGTGCCTGTTCTTAAAATCCTGTATGTCTCCGAAAGTATACCTCCCCACGTCCCACCCACTCCCACTCCCCTACTAGACCCTGCTCTCCCTCAGCCAATGAGCTCTTATTGGCCATGCCCCTCACCAAACTCATACACCCCAGCTCTCCGGCACTGGCCCTCAAAAAGCTGCTGCTTCATGGAGGAGAAAGCAGTTGCTTCGCTCAACCCTAGTTCATGCTCTGCATTTAGAAGCCTTTCCTAAGAGAGAAAGAGCTTACAATTCAAGTTTCAGTTCTGACAGCGTGGATCTGGGCTTGAATCCTGACTCTGCCTCTCCCCTTGGGCCCCAGGCTTGACATCTGTGTGAGGATGAGGTGAGATCATGCATCTGAAGGCACATTCTAGAGAACAGACTCTGCAAGTGGCAGGGAGAGTTTGTTTACAGAAGAGCAGGCTCTGGGAGAGGCTCCCTGAGTTTAAACTGAGGCAGTTCTCTTTCCTACCTGTCCTGTTTATCTGTGGTAAAAACCCAGGGGCTTTGGGTCAATGTTTGGACTCTTGCAGCACGGGGGCGGTAAAGCCCAGGGAGAGGAGTCCATCTAAATGCGCAGCATGAACTGGGGTTGGGCAAAGCTCACCCTGTTGTCAGATGTAAGTGGCACAAGCAACTTTAAAATGCAGCGCAGATCGAAAAGTGCTAAAAACAATATTAACACCATTGCAGAGTAGCTGCTGTGTTTTGGTTTGAATGGGCAGAATATCAACAGAATGGAGGTTTTATGATTTTAGGCAACTGGTCTGAAAGAGCAAGCTCTCCGTTCAGGGGGATGGAGAAGAAATCCCTAATAGCCTGCTGTCCCCTCTATCTTCCTCTCGGCTTCTCTCCCCAGCAGCTTTAATCCTTGACTAAAGCCAAGAAGAATCTGTGTGATGCTGGATGTGGCTATAGATACAGATTCAACTCTGCAACTTATTTTTTAAAAAAGGTTTATTTATTTTTACATCATTGGTGTTTTGCCTGTATGCATGTCTGTAGGGAGGGTGCCAGATACCCTCACACTGGAGTGACAGACATTTGTGAGCTGCCAAGTGGGTGCTGGGAATTGAACTCGGGTCCTCTGGAAGAGCCACCAGTGCTCTTACCTGTTGAGCCACCTGTCCAGCCCCTTGCAACTTATTTTAGCTGGGTACCCCTGTACAAGCCTCAGTTTCCTCATCTATAAAAGGCATATTTAAGAACTTTATTTGGGGTGCTAAAGATCAAGACCAGGGTTCTATGCATATTTTGCAAGCACTTTACCAGTAAGCTGCATCCCCAGTCTGGATGCTGTGAGGGTTATATCAGTTGATGTGCAAAGTGCATGTTTAGTGTATGTTGAGGGGTCGCTGGTGCCACTTTGAAGGAACGTTTTTGTTTTTCCCCCATCAGCCTGGTTGATTAGCATCCTCTATTCCCCTACTGCTGGAAGGCAGGGCTCTTTCTTGCAGTATGAGTACTGATCTTCCACTCAGAGAAACTTCATCTCCTTTGTGGTTCAGAAGACCACATTTGGCATTCAGAAGCAGCTGGTTGAAACCCTCTAGGCACCTAGGCAAGCTCACTGTGTGTCTCCATCCTGACTGTCTAGCCCGGCTCTATGCTTTCTGCAGCAGGCGGGGACCCTGGCCAGCAAAGGAACATCCCCCTTTCTGCTGGTCGTGGCTACTTCTGAGATCTCCTCTCATCCTGCCTTCTTTGTTCCCTCTAGCCTTGAGAGGATCTACTCACATGCTCTCCAGGAAGGTGAGGGTGGTAAGGACTTATTATCCACGGATCTGTTCTCTGAGAGAGTCAAACAGGACAGAGCTATGGGGCAGTGGGAGGGATCCAGAGGGGACAAAGACAGTGCCCAGTACTACTTCTGGGTGCCTGGGACAGGTAGCCTAGTAGGTAAGAGGTGCTGTCTTGAGGTGATTTCCTTTCTTTCTAGAATACTCTCCAGGAATATGGTTGCTTGGGCTTACGAGGATAATGATGACATGAAGGGGCTATCGTAAGAGAATGCCTTATTCTTTCCTGTGGCCACCCCTAGTCCCACTGTTAGGGCTGTGGGGCTCCTTTTCCAGGAAGCCACCAGCCTCTTTGCAGTGAATACCATGGGAGTCTCAGGATATATTAAAACAGCTCTGGACTCCTCAGGCCCTGTTTGACGGATTTGTAGTGTCTGGCTACGTTTTTAGCAAACCTTCCATATTTCCTGCCTACTGCCAGGGGCTTCTGAAAATCAACTAGTGATACCCTGGGGCCCCTCTGTTGCTGGGGAGGAGGGAGTTATGCAAATAAGGCTCTCAGGTTGCCCTCCCCCTTCCTCTACTTCAAGCTCCCTTACCAACTGAATGGTCAGGATAATCTCAGAATAACTTCAGAAAGAAATGTGTTTCTGACTACCTGCAGGGAAAAGAAAAATCATTAACTTGGAGTTAGGGCCTCCAAGACTCTCAGGCTGGGTGGACTTCTCTTTGTAAAAGCCCAGTGGTTTGGACCAGGGAGACAGGCATTCCACTGCCAAGAGGACACTGTGCTGTCTGGAGAGCAACTCTCTCTCCCTCCTACCCAATTAAGCTCAAAAGGACTGCTCATGTCCTCTCTGCTCAGCCAAGACGTGATTGTCTTCTGGCTCTGTCATCTCAGTGGGAGGACGCTTTCTCTCTGGTCTTGCAGCTGAGGAGGCACGTGAGAGAATGAACAAGACCCTGTGTGTGTGTGTGTGTGTGTGTCTGTCTGTCTGTCTGTCTATCTGTCTTCTACAATGTGAGACAGTACATGAAAGGTGCAGAGAATTGGGTTCTAGTGTCCAGTTTCTATGGCAACACCTGCTCTGTTGAAATTCTGTGTGCGACACAGCTCTGTGTGTTCAATTTACATCTGCACTAAGAAAGTTTAACTTCAGCAGCAAGCAAAGACAAGGACATAGGATGCTGAAGAGACAAGAGGGTGTCAGCAAGAAATGAGGAAGACAGTCTGAGCGCTTTGGAGAGGAAAAATGAGAAGGAAGAAGGGAAGGAGGGAAGAAAGAAAGATTAGGCGGAGCTAGAGGGAACCCCTGGAGAAAGGAGCCTCCCAGGCTCCAGTCTTCTCCCCATTGTCTGGGCTTACCTGCGCACACCTGCCTGTCCTCTGGACTCTGGGGCTCCCCTCTCTTCCTCCCCACTCTTTGGTGGAGCTGTGGCAGCAGAGAGGCAGCTAGAAGTCCTGGTCTCCTAGTGGTGCCTGTCTGCGTGTGTCTGCCTGACTTTCTTCTACCAGATCCTATTGGGGTGGGGAGGTTAGGTTAGGGGAGGGAGGGGCAGATCAGAGGGGGGAGGGAAGAGAGGAGGAGGGAGCAGAGGAGAGAGGGAGGGCTCTTGAGAAAGGAGGAATGACAACAATAAAGTCTTTATTTGGCAGCCAAAACTCCACAGACCTCATCCACACCCGGTGCCCACTAACGGCTCACTTTTAATAATGTTTCCTGCTGCCGCTCTGAAGAGGGACCCTTTGACCCATGTTTGGAAAAGAAGCCAAATTGTGTGTGTGTGGGGGGGGGCGGGGGTTAGGGCTTGGAAAGGCTTCTGCTTCTGCGCAGGCAGGGTGGGGTTGCTGGGTCCAGCACTGGCCTGTTGAATTCCTAACAAGTGCCTTGCTTCCCTGGTGTTAATTCTCCAACCCAGTGAGGAGCCTGGGATGCTTTTCCAGGAAGAAGCAGTGACAATATTTCCCCATCATATTCTCTAGGAGTTGCCCGGGAAATGGAGACTTGCTGTGCAGTGAACTTAAGAGATAAGAGATAACTGGTTTGGTGGCCAGAGGGCTAGTCTGAAGATCAGAGAAGGAAAAGTCTGACCTGAGGATTGCACAGCAAAGTCAAAGCAGAGTTTCAATGGCTAGTCCTCAAGTCACTGTCCCTAGTTCATTAGGACAGTGTTGGGGTCCTCTTCCAGCTCTGTGTCACACTCAGGTAAGATTTTGGGACTGTGTGGTCATCATACAGTAACAGCCTCTCTAATGCATGTCAACTTCCCAGAAACCAAGATGGGGGTACCCCTATTCATCATTAGGGCAACAGAGATGGGGGTACACCTATTCATCATTAGGTCAACAGAGATGGGGGTACACCTATTCATCATTGGGTCAACAGAGATGGGGGTACATCTATTCATTGTTAGGTGAACAGAGATGGGGGTACACCTATTCATCGTTAGGTCAACAGAGACCTGGGGGTACACCTATTCATCGTTAGGTCAACAGAGATGGGGGTACATCTATTCATTGTTAGGTCAACAGAGACCTGGGGGTACACCTATTCATCGTTAGGTCAACAGAGATGGGGGTACAGCTATTCATCATTAGGTGAACAGAGATGGGGTACACCTATTCACTGTTAGGTGAACAGAGATGGGGTACAGCTATTCACTGTTAGGTGAACAGAGATGGGGTACAGCTATTCATCATTAGGTGAACAGAGATGGGGGTACAGCTATTCATCATTAGGTCAACAGAGATGGGGGTACAACTATTCATCATTAGGTGAACAGAGATGGGGTACACCTATTCATTGTTAGGTGAACAGAGATGGGGGTACAGCTATTCACTGTTAGGTGAACAGAGATGGGGTACAGCTATTCATCGTTAGGTCAACAGAGATGGGGGTACAGCTATTCACTGTTAGGTGAACAGAGATGGGGTACACCTATTCATTGTTAGGTGAACAGAGATGGGGGTACAGCTATTCACTGTTAGGTGAACAGAGATGGGGGTACAGCTATTCATCGTTAGGTGAACAGAGATGGGGGTACACCTATTCATCATTAGGTCAACAGGGATGGGGGTACACCTATTCATCATTAGGTCAACAGAGATGGGGTACACCTATTCATCATTAGGTGAACAGAGATGGGGTACAGCTATTCATTGTTAGGTGGACAGAGATGAGGGTACAGCTATTCATCATTAGGTCAACAGAGATGGGGTACACCTATTCATCATTAGGTCAACAGAGATGGGGTACAGCTATTCATCGTTAGGTCAACAGAGACCTGCAAAGCCCACAACTGGACGCTCCCACTGCTGGCCCTGCAGCCCTCTGCTCTCCTCACACCAAGTATGATCTTGGGCAAGTCACTTGATCTTGAGAGGCCTCTGTTTTCCTCATTTGTCCTTCAGGGAGTGCTGGGAGGCAAGTAACTGCCGGAGGCACTGGCAAGACAGTAGGGCTTCAGAAGGGCTCGTGGTGAATGATGCCAGAGAAGAGGAGGGAGATGCACCTCACCCTCTGCCTGTGTACCTTCTCTCACCGTGCCGGCAGGGTGTGCAGGTCGTTGGTGCAGCCCCTCGTAGCGATCCACTCACACCCTCAAAGCCCGCACTCTTGGAAGTGATGGCGACCCACTTCCAACCCCTCCCAAGCTAGCATCCCCTTTCTCCCTTAACTCCCTTCTTGACTCCAGGACATAGAGATACAGGCAGAATGAAGGCAAGGAACCACCAGGGCCATTCAGGAAGGTGTAGGGTACAGTTTGCAAACTGGTGGCCTGTGACCCTGACATGATATACTGATCCCAAACTGCTCTTTATAGAAATTAAAGCACACACACATTTAGTCAGGCAGTGGTGGTGCACGCCTTTAATCTCAGCACTCAGGAGATAGAGGCAGGCAGATCTCTGTGAGTTCGAGGCCAGCCTGGTCTACAGCATGAGTTCCAGGACAGCCAGGGTTACAACAGAGAAACCCTGTCTTGAAAAAAACAAAAAACAAACAAACAAACAGCAACAACAACAAAACCCATACACATTTGCATTCTGGGCTGTGTTCTCCCCTCCTCCATCCCTTGGTGCTGGGGGTCGAGTTCCAGGGTCTTGCACACACTACGCAAGTGTTCTGCCGCTGGATGTGCCCACCACCTCCATCTACATATTTACCCGGAGGCTATCAGCTTATCACTTAACACCCAGATCACTAGTGACCAGCTCAGGCAGATAGGGCGGCTCAAGCCGGTACTCCAGGCACTCGGGGATGGAGGCCAGCCTGGAAGACTGAGTGGGACAGTCTCAAAACAAAACAACAATAGCAACAAAATAACTACTAAATAAATAAGTAATCATTTACCCATGCCAATTTTGTTTCTCTTGTGCCCATTCCCACAAACCTTACTGGTATGTTTTGGAGTGTTCACAGTTTAATTATTTTACTTGGATGACATTAGGCAGGGCAGAAACTTCCCCGTTCAACACAATAGCCAGCCCCCTCGGCTGCCTTAGCCTAGAGTCAGGGCCCAGCCTTCTTTACACGGTGCCTCTCTTCCCATCATTGGAGACTCTTGAGTCCACAGTCACTGGTCTACTGGGAATCGCTGAGGGAGGTGGGACAACCCGCCTTTACGTTCCCCTTGACAGAGGATAGAACACCTCCAGACCGGGAACAGAGGCCTGAGCTGTTGAGACCCGGCTTTGGCTGGTACGTGCTGTGTCACTTTCCCTCTCTGACTTGCTTATTTATGAAACTCCAGGTCACACTAACTGACCTTTGAATGAGCCCTCTTCCAACACTGTGAAAGCAGCCTCAGATGTGGCGTCAAGACACCAGGGTTAAATGTCAGTTCTGCCCCTTTCTTGGGAGTTGGCAAACTGACTTGAGCCTCATTTTCCTCAGGTGTACTTAGAAGAATAACCCCATCTTCCTCCTCATGCATCCCCAGGATACCGAGAAGATTGCTAGAGGTAAGGGCTGGGGAGCAGCATTTACACAGTCAAGGCTGCTCCCGGAGTGTTGGGAACACGCAGTAGGTGACATATGCACCTCTTTCTCATGTGGCACTCATGGACATTCCCTGGGAATGCTGGGAGGGGGAGTGTAGTAACCAGGCTGCAGCCGCCAGGGAAGGGCTGGCAGGATGGCTGAGGCAGCATGCAGGGGGCCAGATATGGGGGAGAACTGGCCCCTCACTGCGGTGGATTTCGGCTGCTTTTCCACAGACTTAACCTGCCCACCCAGACCGCCATCAGTCTGGGGCTCAGAGTTCTTTCACCCTCACGGTAACGGCTGCCTTGGCTACTGTAGTGAGCACCACAGCCAGAGAAGAAAGGGCAGATTGTGCGCAACATGACGCCCTATTCCTCCAAGTGCAGGCAGGAGGGGTCCAGCCTCCCACGTCCCACTGCCAGGAAGGGCAGGGTAGATTTTGGGGGTTTGGACTCAGACCTCAGGGTGGTCACCAAGTCCCACAAAGGCTGGCCATTCCTTACAGAGCCTCCCAGGCTAGGGTGCACAGCAGGGGAGAGGCTGTGGGAGTCTTGGGGCACCCATCCCTCTGTCTAGCTGGGGGGCCTGGGCTCCTGTTGGGAAGAGACAACAGCCTGTCCATTGTTGGGAAGCCATAGCACCCACAAAGGGTTTGGCACACCTGGGTAACTCAGTAGAGGGTCTGTTTCGTTGTGTTTGAGAGGGTTAGAGGACAGTCTCTATCACATGCTTTTTACAAAAATGTTATTTTTTTTTATGTGTTATAATTATTTTAGTTGGGAATCTCAGAGGTACATGAGCCATGCGGGTCCATGGGCCTGTCTTCCTCACAACCCAGGTCCCTCCAGGAGATACCAATGTGAGTGTCTTTGCCCCTCCCACTTCTCTGGTACCAAGGATCCCACCTGGGGCCTGGGCCACGCTAGGCAAGCACTCTCTCACTGAGCAACTTCTCCAGCCTTCTTTTTACTTAAAAAAAAAGTTTTTTCAAAGCAAGGTCTCGCTGCATTGCTTAGACTGCAATTCACATCGGGGTCCTTCCTCAGCCTCCCGAGGAGCGGGAATACGCAGTCTGTGCCACCAGGACCTGATGCTCAGAGCTGCTAACCTGGACCCTTTCCCCTCCCCATCTTCCCTCCTCTTCCTCCTCCTCCTTCTCTAAGTCCTTCTTTCCTTCCTCTCCTCTTTCTCCCCTCCCTTATTCTTCCCTTCTCCTTCCTTCCCTCTTCTTCTTCTTCCTCCCTTTTTCCTTCTTCTTCACCCCTCCTCCCCTCCCTTTCCCTTCCACGCCCCACACCCCTTTAAAATTTCTTTTTAATTTATGAGTGTTCTGTCTGCATGTCCACCTGCATATCAGAAGAGGGCATCAGATCCCATTATAGATGGTTGCGAGCCACCATGTGGTCACTGGGAATCGAACTCAGGTCCTCTGGAAGAGCAACCAGTGCTCTCCAACTGCTGAGCCATCTCTCTGGCCCCATCTCTTCTTTTTTAAGACAGAGTTTCACTTTGTAGTCCAGGCAAGTAGCAATCCTCCTGCTTCAGCCTCCTGAGTGCTGCTGGCTAGGCTACCTGGGGACCTACTTTTATTCTTTTAATTTCCCCTCCGGGGAACCCTTACCAGTGACTCCGAGTTAGCACATATGGTCCTTTCGCTCTGTATATCTCCTCTCCCCAAGTTCGTTTGACCAATGCCTCCTGATGAACATTTAGGCTCTTGATTTTTTTTTTAAATTGTTGTTGCTTTGAGATGTGGTGTCGTGGAAACTATTACGGTTGATTTGAAGATCAACGTGCCATAAGTTAGCATCACCTGGTTAAGGGGGCTGCTCCTGAAGACCTGTCCTAATTGCCTTAACTGAAGGTGGAAGACCCGCCTTGTGGGCGGCACCTTCGGGTAGAAGCCCAGTTTAAAAGGGCGGCAGAGGGCAGGTGTCTCTGTTTTTGCTCACTTGGCCTTTCCCTCTTGCTGAGTTGCTTTATTCCATTGCTGTTGCTGCTGATGAACAGAACCAGTGTCTCCAGTCTTCTGCCACGGTTTAAGGGACCCTTCCAGGCTTCCAGATTGGAACTGCTGAAGCACCCAGCCACCCCGCAGGGAGAGAAAGCCTCTCTGGGGTTTCTCCAACTGCAGAGGCATCAGTCTCAAGACCCAAACAGCTACCAGGCTCTCAGCCTCTCGAGTATGACTCAGTTAACTGTCATTGCTATTTTAATGTAAACTGATTTAATACATTCTTTAAGATATATGACTTCATCTCATCGGGTCTGTTCCTCCAGAGAACCCGGATTAATACATAGCCCAAGCTGGCTTCATGTCATGATGTAACCAAGGGTGGCTCTGAACACCTAATCCTCCTGTCTCTAACATCCAAATTCTGGGGTCACAGTTGTGTACCACCACGCCTGGCTTAGGCCCCTCATTTTGAGGTCAGCAGTACTGGGCTGAGAAGCTTACATGTATGGTACCAGCCTTGGCTTGCCTTCCTCTCCATGCTGACTTGGTGCCTTTGGGCCACACTGGTCCTTCCCGAGTCTCTATGACCTTGTGTGCAGGTACTAATTACAGTCAATCAGGTTGGCAAGGCCAAACAGCCCCAACCCATTACTTACCCTTACTGGAACCAAGAGCTTGTCTCAGCTCAGCAAATGCTCCATCTTATCCTTGGCGTCCCCACTCTGGACTCACTTGCAGCTTTACGAAGGCAGACTCTGGTGCTGGACCAGCAGGGCAGGGCTGTGGTGAGGACGTGCCTCCTGCTCCCGGTTAACCGTGCTGCAGTGCACACCCAGCCTCGGTCTAGCCCAGCAGCTCTTTGATCCCTTCCTGGACAGCCATTTGTCAGGGACAGAAGCCCTCGGCAGGGTGATCATTTCCTTTCAAGGGACGCATTGTCTGCTTCGGCACTGTGTCCAAGAGAAGACAACTGTCGTCTCTCTTGGGCCCTACTGATGGCCCTCAGTTTTCTCACCTAGTCCCCAGCCTGGAAGAAGTTTCCTTAACTCTCTTTATTTCTGGCCAAGACACCAGTCTATACCAGAATCCCCCGAGGGCCTAAGCTTGTGGAAAATGGGGCTAAAGGCACTTTGTAGGCTGTTTCCACTTCCTCCCTCCCCCCCCGTCCCCCCAGACCCCTGCTTATTTCAACAGGAGAAGGAGGCAGGGCAAAGGCCAGGAAGGAGGCAACTATGCTATCTCGAGCACAGCCTGGCTGAGGATCCCTGAGTCCCTTTCCCCTGGTTGTCAGGAATCCTGCACGGGGCTTGCCAGCTTGCAGACTATCCCGGCAGTCCTACAGGGCAGGGCGGAAGTAGTGAGAGAGGCACACACATGCACAGCGATCTTTGACTGCTCCAGCAATGTCTGCAAAGCTGCCTGGCTGCCATGGCTGGACAGCAGCCTCCAGAAGCCTGGCTCAAGTGGGCGATGATGGCATTCTGCATGCCTCCCTGGTTCCCGAATGCTCCAATTGCATCATGCTGGAACTCCAGTCTAACTTTAATGTAGTAAAAGTCAGGAGTCACAGCAATCACACAGCTTTAGTATTCGGTCAGGCCCTGGTGTCGTGCTGAGCTAGCCCACTCCGTCATCCTGCTCTATGCCTTAGGGTCAAGGGGTGACTGTCTCACAAGGCCACAGTGCAGGTTAATGATGGAGAGTGACCAGTCTGTGGACATGTTATCATCAGCTATGTCCCATGTCACAATCAAGGAGGACAAGAGCAGCTCTGCCAAAAACCACCACCCTTGACCTGGGCGTCCTCACACCTGCCAGGAGCAGCAGTCTGGGGAGGAGAGATCTTCCCAGAGTTTGTGCATGGCGGGTGCCTTCCGTTCCTCAGCATACACATGCTCAGGGCTCGCACTTTTCCGGGAACAGGGGCTGCATCCGATCCATTGCTCAGACGCTTCATGTCGAGTGCACAAGTCCAAGGTATCTGCCCAGTGAGAGCAGACACATTGTCTGGGCCTGGGCATCTGCTCTGCCTCTCGCGTGCGCCTGTGCTGATGCGTGGGTCTTGTGGACTTGGGTATTTTCTGTTCTTGTAAATCTATCTTGCTATCAACTATGAACATACTGTGTATGTGTTGGCTTCATGCCATTTAGGTGTATGGAGTGTATGGATGTGCTTGCCTGTGTGCAGAGGTCAGAGCAGGATGTTAGGTGTCTTCCATTGCTCTCCACATTATCGCCTTGAAGCAAGGTCTCTCACTGACCCAGACGCTCGCTCTTTAGGCTGGGCTGGCTGGCCAGCAAGCTCCCTGGATCCATCGATCTCCACCCCACAATGCCAGAGTCACCAGCACACATGGCCACACCCAGCCTCTTACACAGTGCCTGGGATTTGAACTCAGGTCCTTACGCTTGCAGAGCTAAGATCTTAGCTTAGCCAGTGAGCCATCCCCTTAGCCCCACACACTTCTGGTCAATAATGAAATCTTCACACTTGAGGCTGTGAGGAGCCACTGCAGTGTGCCTAGAACCTCCCTCCCCGCTTTGTCAGGGCCCCCTGTGGCTTTTAAGGCTGCTTGCTTCTCTCCTGTTAGGCAGATTCTTCCAGACTTGGTACTCTGTTGTGTCCTGACAAGTCCCATCTGTTCTCTGCCATCCATTCCGCACATCCTAAGTGGCGAGCCTGGCCAGGCCTTCCTTTCGTGGCTCTCCATCCCTGTGGCAATGGTTCTGAGCCTCCAGGATAGATGCAATTCACGAGTACTCCTGAAGCCCACCCTGCAAGGGCCCACTGAGGCCCCTGGGGTTTGTCTGTGAGGTGCTGGGGATGGAGCTGGGAAAACAGGGGTCCTCTCACCTCAGACCCGTGTTTCAGAGACCATCATGATGCATGGTTCTGACCGGTCTCCTTGGCTGGGAATCTTAGAGCGCAGGTGTAGTCTGAGCTCCCACCCCTTTCCAGTTCTTTCTTTAAACCCTAGACAGCAAACGCTGGCGTGTCACAGAGCACGCTGGACCACCTCCCCTGCCACGCCTTTGCTCACCACTCCTGTCTAGTCTAGAGCAGCGGTTCTCAACCTTCCTAACGCTGCGACCCTTTAACACAGTTCCTTATGTTGTGGTGACCCCCCCCCCAGCCATAAGATTACTTTTGTTGCTACTTTATAACTGTAACTTTGCTACTATTATGAATTGTAACATACGTATGTGATATGCAGATGGTCTAATTGACGCCTGTGAAAGGGTCATTTGACCCTCAAGGCCGGTGCGACCCACCGGTTGAAAGCCACTTCTCTAGATGGTCCTTCAAACACCTCCCCATCCCCATGGTACCTCTTCAGGGACATTCCTCTCCACCAGTGTATCAGTGACCCCTCAGAGCCCTTGGGTGCTCCAGCCCAGACCTAGTGGGTGCCACCCAAAACCCACACCACTCCTGATCTCCGCTGCCCTGTCTGTCTTACCTACCAACCTCCATGGCTGCTGATGCTAGGCCTGGTTTGCCTTCAGGGGCCCCAGAGGCAGCTCAGGTCTGACACAGGAGGTTCTGAGTCTGGTCTCTGCCCAGCAGTGCTTGAGCATCGAGCCTGCGAAGGCCAGGATCGGCTTCCCTCTCGTGTGTTGTTTCTGGGAGTTGTTATAAAACCTCCTTTTTTATTTTATTTTATTTTATTTTACTTTATTTTATTTTTTGCTGCAGTTTCTCACTCTCTAGTCTTTTATGACCCAGCAAATGTGTGATTTCTTCAGATGTAAACCTGACTGTATGGGTCCCTTGCTTAAAATTCTGTAATATCTCCTAGCTGTTTACAGAATGGAATCAAATGCCCTGGCCCCTGCAGTCTGAACTAACATTCCTGTCATTCTCTGAAAACCAGATTCTTGGGGATCATGGTCCCTAGGTTTTCGTGTCCTTAGACCTTTGCCCAAATGTCCTCCTTCCTACTCGTTTCTGTCTGAGGAACTCCTATCCACCCTGCAAAGCCCAACTCATATGTTTATGTGTGTAAAATTCTTTCTGTAGGCAAGGTAAGCTTGCTCTTGCCTGTGTCCCCCTAGGCCGCAGAGCAGTTATTGCTTGTGTCCATGTTTGCCTCCCTTGGATGGCTGGAGGACGTACAACCACAAACCCAGCTTCTGGCAAATCAGCAGTAACAGCGAGCCTAGGAAGGCTTGTGAGCGTTTCTTCCAAGCAAATGCTTTACAGTCCTTCAGCGCGTTTAACCCCATAACAACCCCCGGGGGAGGCCTCACCTCACCCCTACTTTGCACATGAGAAAATGTGTCATGCTAGTTACAGAACTTGACAAGGGTGGATTGAACCCAGGCAGGCTGCCTGCATCTCTGCTATCTCTACAGCTGTCAGCTAGGCCCAGTGTGGGCTGTAAGGCCTGCAGCCTGGCCCACCCACCCATTACATACCTCTCCTATCACCTGCTCTGTGGTTCTTCTGGAACAAAAGGGCTATCATCCCTTCAGCAGGTGTCACCAGCCCTCTCCCACCCCTCTCCTCCCTCCCATAGCCACAGTCTCCTTTCTGGATGCTTCTCCTTCCTTTGCCATGTTTGTCCAGCTCTGCTGTCTCCTGATTGGTCTCCAGTGGAGCCCTCCCTCTGACCTTGGGTGCAACAGGGCCGCGTTCAGACCCAGGTCACAGTGCTACTTCTCCCCAGTGAGCTTCTCCATGGTTGCTCTGCCTGAAGAGTAGGCTCCAGCCGAAGCAAAGAGGAAGCCAAGAACGCAAGTGGGTGCAGGCCCAGCAAGTTTGGGCCAGGCCCCTGTTCCTGCTACAACCTCCAGACTCACAATGGCCACTGTAGAACTGGGGGCAGGTGGCACTGGGTGAGCTTGGATAGAGGCAGAGAGATCACAGCCATTCTGTAGCTGTCACAGCTGCCCCTTCGCCCAGGTTTGGTCTCTAAGAACATCACACCGTGCCTCCCCAGGAGTGCGACCCTCTGAGCAGACAGACCCTTGTTCCCACACCCACTCCCTTATGAGGGATTGTCCCTGGATGCCAGACCCCCTCCATCTTTACCAAAGCCTCTGGAGGCTTCCGTACTGCTGCCCGTGGGGCTGGGCATTTCTGGAGGGCAGTGCGGTGGGAGGAAGAGGCTTGCTGGCTGCAAGCTTCACCCCAGTTAGTGTCCAGGGATGTAGCAAGAGACCTATGAAGCAAACCAGTCTCCAAGTGTCGACCCGCAGTCTCCATGGGCTGGACAGATGGGACAGGACACTCCAAGGGCACCGAGACAGCAGCTGTCTGGCTGAGGGGAGGAGTGAAAGGTCAATGTCTTTTGCAGCTGCCCTGGTGAAGACTGTGAAGGAATCCGGAGCATTGTTAGGTAGCATCCCTGCCAAGAGACACCATGTTTCCCTCCCAGTATTTACACTGGCCTTGGCTCCAGCAAGAGGGAGTCCAGCCAGGAGTGATCTGGCCCCAGGCTGTGAGCTGGGCACAAGTGTTCCCCCTTCGAGCCAGCCACTTCTCCACAGCGAGTACCCTCATCGGGCCACGAGAGATTATTCTGGGATTCCTTTTGCTCCCTGGTGTCCTTTTGCCATGCACTACCTGGAAGGGCCCCTTGCTAGTCTCAGGGCCCTGGGCCTGCCTGTCACATCCCATGAGGCTGTTCAGGGCATTCGGGATGGAAACACTGATGCTAGTGACGAGCGTCCCAACTTGGCCCACCCCAGGTGTGCGGAATTTTCAGGCCTGGTGAGCCAAGCCACAGAAGGAAGGCAAAAAGGCACAACATGTTTTGGAAGGTGGCTGGCAGCTCCGGCTGTCTGCCTCGTGGGCCAGGGTTTAACAAACGGCTGCAGAGCTAGAGTGAATGGGGCCCACAATGGCTCAGGGTGGTGGCTCTGCTTCCACAGACCCCCGGAAAGGAAGGTTCTCCAGCTTCTAACCGGTTCCCCAGTCAGCGTCAGCCTAGTTCTCCCAGATGAAAGGCTCTGTCAGGAAGGCCTCCCTCCTGTCTGCCTTGCCTCCTTACTGGAGACCCGGATTGTCATAGGATGTTACAGACACCTTCCCCAGTCTTAGATAAACTTGGCTTTGAAGGGGATGTTGGGCTTCTGGGAGACAGGTGCTGGATAAATGTCAAGACCCAGGCATTAGGGCCATAATATCGCCAGCATGATTCATGTGTGGCTCTTCGTGAAAGTAGTAGCTTTCTGGACAAACGAGTACCCTGCTTCTGTTTGTTCTGGAAAAAGGGAGGGATATGGGGAGACACAGAGAGGAGTGAGCAAACGGTGGGAGGAAAGGATTAGGGAATGGAGACAGCCACCCCCAAAACCGTGTTCACAGAGGCCCGAGTGGCTGCCCATGCTGGAGGCCAAGCCCGGGAGGGCTTTGTGTGGGTGACGCCCTCATGCCCTGTTTATTGTGGATGAAGATCCTTCTGAGCCCTTCTCCCTTCTTTCCTCCACTCTCCCATCACCCCTTTCTGCCCTCTTCCCCTCACTCTTCACCCCCTTCCTCATGACTCTTCCCCACTGCCCTCTCTACTGCCTCTTATCCCTGTTGCTGAGCTCAGAAAGAGGCTGGACTTTCTCAGCTGCCACACTGCAGTGGGTAAAGCCATTCATGAAAGAATAGCAAAGCCCCTCTGAGCTCCAGGCCCCTAGGACCCTCTAGGACCCAGCAGTTCCCCAGATCCTGGGCCCCTCAGTCCCAGAGAGGTTTCCTCTCCTAGAACTGGGTGCGTCCCCATCCAGCAGCCTCTGGTCCCTGCATTAGGGCCCAAACTCCTACACCAACGTCTCTTGCCTACTCCCTTTACCCAAGCATGCCTTTCTCCTCTAAGCTCACGATGGAAACTTACCTGATCTCTTCTCTCACAAAGATCTTGAAGGGTTCTCAGAAAACGATCTGCTACTTACACTCCTTTAGACCTAAAGCTGTGAGGGCTGCAGTGTCTCCTCCTGCCCAGCACAACACCTGCTCTCTGCCTCACACTATGCTGGACTCTGTAGGTATGGCAGCCAAGCAAACAGACATGATGCCTGCCTTCTCTCCTGGGTCCCTCAGTCTGGAAGAAGATACAGAAATCAGCACACGTGGGACTAGAGAGATGGCTCAGTGGTTAAGGGCGCTTGATGCTTTTCCAGAGGACCCAAGTTCTGTTCCCAGCATCCATGAATGACAACTTACAACTGCCTGCAACTCCAGCTCCAGGGAGTCTGCTGCCCTCTTCTGGTCTCTTTGGGTACTGCACTTCTGTGCACAGGCCATGTATACACACACACACACACACACACACACACACACTCACACACGTTTTAAAAAATCAGCACACACACAAATATAAGTGTATAACAAATAGGGGTAGCACCATGAAAGGGAAAGTATCTTTAGTCCAGTCCCAATTCATGCTTAGGGAATGCATGAAGGAGAGTAAATTCCACCCCTTTCCCTATTTCCTCTTATCTATTTCCTATGTCCTTTTCTTCTCTGTTTCCAAGCCTGAAGGCTGGTCCAGTCTGTACCATCAAAAATATCCTTAATTATGTCCTCTCTTAAATTATTCATTTCTTTGTTCTCCTCATATTAGTCTTAGCTCCCTAATAAAAGCAAATTTCCATGCATTATCATATGCACCAAGAACTTTAACATATTGCCTTATTCAAAATCTTATTCCTGTTTTAAATACAAAGGCACCAAGACTACTAAATCACGTGTCAAAAGTCACACAACTAACACCCACAGAAGACCTGTGTCCTGTACTTCTTCATGGCCTTAAGGAGTGCCTCCCCCCTCCCCGCCCCCAGGGTACCACAAACAGAACTGGAAAACTTCCCTGGTAAGAAAGCTGTGTCCTGGGGTTCAGCAAGAGAGGGGTTGGCGCCCTTCCAACCCTCGGAGCTTCCCTCGCCCACGTTCTCTGTATGCTCTCTGATCTCCACGCTAGGCTGCTGGTCTTCCAGGACCCTGGTCTCCACCTTTGCTGCTGTGTCTCCCTCCCTTCCTTCCACAGGGATCTGCCCACGACCACCTTCTTGTAGAGAGAGGAATCCTGGGCTTACCTATTATCTCTAGCTTCTATTCTTCCTGCTCATTTCCACTGAGCTTGGATTTAGTCTGACTGACAGCTCCACCCAGCATCCTGCCTCCCAGCCTGTCTAGCAATCGCACAGCTCCTTACCGGTGCATTCAGAAATGTCTCTCCTCCATCACAGAGGCTGGGATGGGAACCTGAACCCTGCTGTCCTGAATCCACGCAGGGCCAGAGTTCTTCTATCACCCATTCTTCACCACAGGCAAGGGATACTGTTTCCTTAACTATTTTCAGTCATTCGCATAAAATGACAGGTACCCACGGATGAACTTTAACAATTTGGTGTCCCCATAACCAGCACCCCAATCAGATGTGCTTATTTTATTTTTAATTTTAAATTTGATATGAAATCGTACCTGTGTGTGGAACGCAGAATGATGTTTTGGTATATCGTGTACTGGACGAGATGAGCTAGGGCCCGTAAGAGCGCCTGGCATTTCTTTTCTCTTGTGATGATACTGTTAGAGTCTACTCTAACTCAGCCCTCTGCTCAGCTGTGTGTTCAGCCACGGTGCCTCTCCTGGGAACGGTGCAGCAGGAAGTACAAGAATCCAGGGATCCACGCAGACTCCGATTTCACTTCCAGTTGTGGGACTGGTGTATCCTATGGCAGTTTAATTTTTAATTTTTGGGGGAACCTCCACACTGCTTACACTTATGATGCTACCACAACTGAGATTGAGCATCCTCAATTCAAAACCCCGAATTTGAAATGCTCTACAATTTGAAACATTTTAGCACTGCTATGATACCACAAGCGGCATGTGCCACGTCTTGAAACTGTTTCAGGCATAATATTATTAAAACTATGGTACACATTACCCCAGGCTGAGCACAGAAAGTGTGTTCGAGTTATAAGTGGGCTTTGTGTTCAGATAGGATTCCTTCTCCAAGAAACCTGATTTTATATGAACTAATGTTAAAAAAAAAATACTAAAAAAAAAAAAAAATGAAAACACTTCTGGTCCCAAGAACTTGTACTAATTTATAAATCCACTGGCAGTGTACAGAGCTTTCCTTCTCTCCCCTCAGACAACACTGTCGCCTGTCATTTTAGTTCTTGACCTTTCTAACAGATGTGAGGGATAGCTCACTGCAGTTTTAATTTGTGTTTTCTGGGTCATTAACGATGTTTTAAAGTTTTTAAAAATTCAGTTTCGGGAGACAGGGGCTTATCCAGGCTTCGCTGGCATCTTGGACCTTAAGTCCACACACTGGCATCCTGGAGCCCAGCCCAGCCCAGCCCAGCCCAGGAATGTATTTTCGTTCAGCTCAATAGAAATTATGTTAGTTGTCAACATTAAAGGATGGGAGATTGCACATTTTTAAAGCTCAGATTTCAGCTTCTCTGGAAAAATCCAACGATCTCGCAGTCCTGGGGCTACATTCCCAGCTGGCAACAATCAGGATGCCTCCTGCCCTCCGCCCTGGCCCCACTCCTGCTGGCTTCATTCACATACATGTCCGGGACCTGCCTGGTCTCTTTGGCTTTGGTCTGTGTCTGTCCACTGGTGAGGTCAAAAGCAAGTACCTCCGAGTTTGCGATCCTCCTGACTGAGGGTGATAATGTGCCTGCTTTGGATGGTGGAACCGCCTGGGAAGGGTCTTATGAGCTGCAAAGGCCCAGGACACCCCAAAGTGATCGACATCCACACCACACCCCTTCACATAAACACCTCATCCCAGGACAGCTGCTGTGCTCCATGCCCTGCCTGAGCATCCCACCCAGATATTCTATGCAGTGGCTTCCTGCTTCTCAGATAACATCTGGTTCCCATGCAATCAGCTCAATGCGCCTCTGTCCTCAGCCTGCCCAAGGACACCCACATAAGCCCTTTCTCTCACATCCCAGTGTAGCTGTGGGTCTACGCCTCCACCTCTGACAAGACCTCGTCTGTACTGGCCCATGGCCGTTGCGCCTGAGAGGCCTGGAGAGGTGTTTGAAGGTGTCGCCCTGCCACCACAGCGCCCACCAGCCCTGCCACCAAAGCCCAGTGTGGTTTCCAGGGGATCCCTGTCTGACACTAGACAGCGAGAGTGTGGAGAGGTGGAGGCAGGTAGCATGCCCAGAGTGGGTTTAGGGTAGGAACACAGACATTCCAGGAGACATGGAGGATGTGTGAGGGAGCCACAGGAATGCCAGAGGAGGGGAGCCAGGCCAAGCCATCTCTTTCAGGGCCTTGTGTGCCACGTTTGTGGGGCTCAGAATCCCAGCTTTGGCTAACCACATGGTTATTCGTTGGCTGCACTGCCTGCGAAACGACCGTTGCTTCTCTGCATCTTGTATCCTTTTGTTTCCTCTCCTGGGAAGTTTTTATGATTTTATTTTTCCCCCTACTTTCCTACATTGTGAGAATCCTGTGAGATCGTGAAAGGCACATGATCACATAGCTCCAGTGTGGCAGAGGTGACCTGAATACTTTATATAGACCAACCCATTTGTGCCTCACACCAGACCAAACAACAGGGGCTGTTAGCGTCCCCACTTTACAGATGGGGACACTGAAACAAGGAGCTTAAGGAACTGCCTATAAAGTCACACATAGTGGCAAAGTAGGGATTTGAACCCAAGAAATTTAGACCTAGAGTTCATCACTCCTTTAAGTGCTGATAATGTCTATATGAAATGATGCTGGGACAGCCCTAAAAGCCAGCTGCTACATGTCAAGCAGGGCACCTGGTTCCCTCAGATGGCTGGGGTTATTTTACTGGGAAACAGGGATTTGAATTCTCCTCAGCAAGGGGCACAGCCAGGCTATCTTAAACCTCTTGAGCTTCAGTGGGGTTCCTGTATCCATGGGAGCTCTCAGGTTTTGGGGGAATTCAGGACCAGCAGGCAGGACAAACAGAATTAGCAGGAGGGCAGCCGGGTATTGAGCTGGACAGGTGTCCATGGTTTGCAGGAATCACCATAACTCTCTGCTTGCTTCCTGTGCTCACCATATAGGTTTCCAAGGAGTGTTGCATGGACTTTTTCCATGGGATGGATATATATATATATATATATATATATATATATATATATATATATATATATATATTCCTACTGCTTATAATGTAGTGCACATGTATGCCAAGATCCATGTAAAGCTGCAAGGGAGTCCAAGAACTGTGATTATATTCTTAAAAGGCAAGGGAATAGGTTAGATGCAAATAACACTTAATAGCTTGTATTGTAGCTCAAAACAGAGAAGAGCTTACTCAGCAAGGTGGGTAGCACTAGCGTTTAAATTCAATACTGGACAGACAGGGACTGAAGAGATGGTTAAGTGATTAGGCACAGTCAGTTCCCAGCACCCTAGTCCAGCAGCTTACAAAACACCTGTAACTCCAGTTCCAGGAGGATACAGAGCATGAGAAAGATTGCACTGAGCCCACAGGTACCAGATGGTATAGCAGACAGGAGGCGTAACAAGAAAAGAAAGAAGGGTAGACATAGGCAAAAGTGGCCCAGACACAGATGCAGAACTGAAGGTCAGTCTGGACTTAGGTGAGCCGGCATTGCGTGGGTGCTGGCACCTGGGAAACACTGTGTTTCTCTAGATGACAGTGTGGTGTCACTAAAAAGGGCAGAAAGGTAAAAAGGGGACATGTTAGGAAGAAGGGTCAGAGTGAGAAGAGGAGGAGATGAGATGGGGTAACGGGATTAAAATAACTAAATTCCATCAAGTATATGTATTTTTGGGGAGGTGGGGGTGGGGACAGGGTCTCACTAGGTAGCCACAGCTAGCTTGGTAAGTGTTATGTTCTGGGCTGGACAGACACTCACAGAAATCCTCCTGCCTCTGCCTCCCAAGTGCTGGGATTAAAGGTATGCACCACCACGCCTGGCTAAAAAAATATATTTTTTTAAGGTTAAAAACAAGAAAAATGTGGTGCCATAATGAGGAGCCACCTTAAGAAGGCCACCCTTGTAGATGGCACCGGTTCTCTCTCCCTACGTTGGTGTGCCAGATGTTGCATGTAATTAATTACTCCATCAAGGGTTTACTAAAAACAACGTGACATTTTCATAGATACAAACCTGCCAGACCTCAGCACAGGGAACAGCATGTCAGGGCAAGCACCATCTTTGACCGCCGAAGCCAACGGCCTCATCCTCAGGACCTTTATTAAATCAAAGCTCCTCCTTACTCACGCAAATCATCGCAGAGCTCGGCTCATCCACAGCCCTTCAGCAGCTGAGCCATGTCACTGTCATGGGGAAGCTCAAAGCCCAATGGGAGCTATTCACTGCCATCTTTGCCTTAGGTTGGAGTTGGGGGCCATTAGACTTCCTCCATATAAACTTTGCTTTTAACCTGTAAATCTCAGAGTGTAGCACCAATGACTCTGCTCACGACCTTTGGACTGGTATAGAAAACAGCCCTTTAACAGAAAGCAGCAGCCATTTACGTTTATAAAGCAGATCTTTTCAGCTGCAAAAGTCTCAAGTCCTGGTAGCATTCCAGGCTGCCAGCACAATGATCACCTTAAAAATACAGGCACACACACACAAATACAATATTTGGAGACATGTTCAAATGTCCTCCAATACACCCCCAAGCTCATTGTTTGGAGAAACATGGTCCCTACATTTTCCTTTTCCTCAGAACTTGAAGCGGGTGTTCCCATGCTGCCCTGGGGAGAATTCGCCTTGTGGTCCAGGGGAACACCACTGAAGCAAGCTCATGGAGGAAAATACCCAGTGTGATTGGTGCTGTAGACTCAGAGTGGAGGTGCTGTCCCTTTAAGATACATGGCTTATATGCCAAGCTAAAGAGCGTCCCTAGACTGAGGAGGCGCTTGCAATTGTGTGCAGAGGGTTCTGGGCCTCAGCAAACCTTTGTGACAGATGATAGAACATTCCACCTCGTATGTTTTTTTTGCCCTGCCTTCTGTGTAGGTTTCATGGGAGGAACTGAGACCAGACATACAGGCAGCAGAGTTCTCCAAATCCTGGGGTACCAAGCTCATTGGTTCTCAGCAAACTCCAGCCAGGAGATTTCAATTACAAGCTAGCTGATGATAATGAGCAGGGAAAGTGAAAGCCACTCCAGCCAGCTCTAGCCTCAGCGCTCCCACTGACCAGCTGGCAACACATGAAAGGGAAAAGTGTGACGAGCCTCCAGCCTTTGCTTTCTCCAAAGCCCAGGAAGACACAGAAAAAAATGCAGATTGGTGGAGTTACAGAAGACCACTCTTGCCTGTATGGCCACCACAACTCAGCAGAGAACTCCCTCCCTCCCATCCCTGATCCTCCCTCCCTCCCTCTTTCCTTCCTTCCTACCTGCTTCCTTCCTTTGACTCTCTAATTTGCCTATTGCTTTGTGTATATGCATGTATATATGTATATGTTTGACTTTTAAATGTAATTTTTTGTTATTTTTTTCTCTCTTCCCTTCTAACAGTCAAATCTCCTCCCTCCACCCCCACCTTTTCCTTTTCTGCTTGTTGACTGTCCTTATGTATTTGCTGTTTTTTTCTTCCTTTTCTCATCCTTCAAAATGTGCTGGTTGGTGCACTGGGGAGATGGCTCAGTCAGTATATTGCTTACCACACAAGGAGGAGGACCTGGGTTGAGATTCCCAGAACTCACGTAAGAGCTGAGCGCTGCCATGTGCATCTCTAAACCCTGCAGTGGGAGGCAGAGACGGGCAAGCCCAGCGGTCAGTCAGCCTAACTGAATCATTGGGCAGGTCAGTGAGCGGCCTTGTCTCAGAATAAGGTGGAGGGTGATCAGTGAAGGTGCCGATGTTGACCTCTGACCTCCACATATGCACACATGTACACATGTATGGGCATACACAGGTACACATACACCAAATACATGTACAGGAATGAAAAAAGAGTACAGCTTTTGGTTTACATTATTTCCATTCCCACCCTTCTATTGTTACAGTTGTGGATGTCGTCCTTGTTACTTGGTTTTTCTATCATGTCTGGATCTGGTTCATTGCCCTTTGTTGTTATTATTTGTTTTCCCCTTCTTACACAGTCCTGAAGATCTAGCACGGCAGCCCGAAAGTGTTATGGAGATGTTCTGCTGTTAAACATACCCAATCCACCCCCCCCGTGTGTGTGAGTGTGTGTGAGAGTGTGTGTATGTGTGTGAGTGTGTGTGTGAATGTGTGTGTGTGTTTGAGTGTGTGAGTATGTGTGTGTGTGAGAGTGTGTGTATGTGTGTGAGAGTGTGTGTATGTGTGTGAGAGTTTGTGTATGTGTGTGTGTGAGTATGTATGTGTGTAAGTATGTGGGTGTCTGAGAGTGTGTGTGTGAAAGTGTGTGTGTGCATGTGTATGAGTGTGTGTGTATGTGTGTGAGTGTGTGTGTGAATGTGTGTGTATGTGTGTGTGTGAGTGTGTGTATATGTGTGTGAGTGTGTGTATGTGTGTGTATATGTGTGTGTGTGTGAGTTTGTGTATGTGTATGAGTGTGTGTGAGTATGTGTGTGTTTGAGTGTGTGTGTGTGTGTGTGAGAGAGTTTGTGTATGTGTATGAGTGTGTGTGTATGTGTGTGTGTGTGTGAGTATGTGTGTGTGTGAGAGTGTGTGTATGTGTGTGAGAGTGTGTGTATGTGTCTGAGTGTGTGTGAGAGTTTGTGTATGTGTATGAGTGTGTGTGTGTGTGTGAGTGTGTGTATGTGTGTGAGAGTGTGTGTATGTGTGTGAGTGTGTGTGAGAGTTTGTATATGTGTGTGTATGTGTGTGTATGTGTGTGTGTGTGAGTATGTATGTGTGTAAGTATGTGGGTGTTTGAGAGTGTGTGTGCATGTGTATGAGTGTGTGTGTATGTGTGTGAGTGTGTGTGAATGTGTGTGAATGTGTGTATATGTGTGTGTGTGAGTGTGTGTGTATGTGTGTGTAAGTGTGTGTGTATGTGTGTGTGTGTGTATGTGTGTGTGTATGTGTGTATGTGTGTGTGTATGTGTGTGTATGCGTGTGAGTGTGTGAGTGTGTGAGTGTGTGAGAGTGTGTGTGTAAGTGTGTGTGTGTGTGACACGTACACCTTGCTTTCTACATAGTTTGCCCCCTCCCACTTAGCTTTCAACAACTATTTTATTTTTTCATTTTATTTTATTCTTCCCTCATACAATACATCCTGACTGCAGGCTCTCCTCCCTCTACTCCTCCCAGTTCCCCCCTTCCTTACCCCTCCATTTCCCTTCAGAAGGGAGCAGGCCTCCCAAGGACATTAACAGAACACGGCATAATGAGATATAATAAGAATAGTCACAGACCCTCACATCAAGGCTGGATAAGGCAACCCAGCAGGAGAAAAGGGTCCTGAGAGCAGGCAAAAGAGTCAGAGACACCCCCACTCTCACTGCTAGAAGTCCCACAAAACACCAAGTTAACAGCCATAACATATATGCAGAGGACCTGGTGCAGATCCATGCGGGCTCTGTGATTGCCACTCCAGTCTCTGTGAGCCCATACGAGCCCTGCTTAGTTGGTTCTGTGAGCCATATTCTCCTGGTGTCTTCAGCCTCTCTGGATCCTTCAAGCCCTTTCTCCCTCTTCCACAGGGTTCCCAAAGCCCTGAGAGGAGGTACCCAATGAAGAACTCCAATTTAGGCTCTCTCTCAGCGTAATTCAACAAATACTTTAACTCAAAGAGTAAGGAACCTAAAATCCCCAAGCTATAATCAGGATCCAAGTATGCAGGGCTGGGGTGGGCACACCTGAAGATCTGCTCCTGATCATCCGCCCCGACAACAGAAGAGAGAAACCACAAAAGGGCCAGGGACGCTGTACTCATGGAGGCACAGTTCCCTCCTTTATCCTTTGGGTTGTCCATTGTCAGCTAGACTGGAGACATAATCACAGAGGTGTATCTCACATACTCCACTGTTTACAACACAACCGTCTGGCTTGATCTACTAGAAGATTCTAGAAACTCTTACAAGTCCTTCACCGAAAGCAAGATCTTCAGGCTCCCACATGCGTGGCACTGTGTCAGTATATTCTGATCACCGCCAAGGAAATTGCCTTAGTCACTGCTGTATTGCTGTGAAGGAATACTATGACCACAGCAACTCTTTTAAAAGAAAGCATTTAATTAGGGCTTGCTTACAGTTTCAGAGGTGTATCATCATGGTGGCATACAGGCAGACATGGTGCTAGAGAAGTAGCTGAAAGTTCTACATCCAGATCTGTAGGTAGCAGGAAGAGAGAGCAACACTGGGCCTGGTTTGGGCTCTTGAAACCTCAAAGCCCAACTCCAATGATGCACTTCCTCCAACAAGGCCACATCCATTCCAATGAGGCCACACCTCCTAATCCCTCCAAGCAATGTTACTCCCTGATATCCAAGCATTTAATTATACGAGCCTGTGAGGGCCATTCTCATTCAAACTACCACAGAAGTAATGGAAAATCCAACTGAAAATGTATTCACTACTCCACAACCGTCAGAAATCCCAGGACACATTGTTCAGAGATTACTGCTCCCTTAGAAAGACTCTCACATAAAAACAGAAAAGATGTCCATCTAACAAGCATGCTCATCTCCACACGGAAACATAAGAAATCTGGAAAAAACACCCATGTCCCAGCAGTCATCTCTGTGAATACCCCACACCACCTGGAGGCACCATTACAGCACCAACTTTCAGCGTTCTGTTGCAGAAGATGGTTCTGAGGCACAGACTAACATAGGAAGCTCACTGGACGGGAGGAAGGCAATGAATCATAAGGCAGCATGACAGCACACATGCATGAAAAGGGCACCTTAAACATAACTAACTTCAACAACTAGTAAGACAGAAAACTTAAGTGAAATAATAGAACACTTCCCAAATCTCGGGAACAATGTGGAGGTCAGGGGCTCCTGGATGGCGGTTAGCGTGGATCAAAAAGAAACTACCTTGTGTAGAGTACAGAACGTAAAAAAAGAATAGGAAAGCCGTGTGAGAGAGGCAAGGAGTCCCAGCGGCCCTTCAGCAGCAACTGCAAAGGCCAGGAAACAGTGGAAAGAAATTTCTCAACACAGATGACCATATCCATCAAAGTTAGCCTTCAAAAACAAAGGAACAATAGAGACTTTCCAGGCAAACGTACACTAAAGGCATTTATAACCACCCAGGCAACACTGCAGAGGATAGGCGGAGGAATCCTACACTGGAAAGAGGAAGACAAATAGAACTTTGAAGGAGCAGGAAGGAATAAATCCTCCAGAAGAGCAGATAAGTAGTGAGGACAGAGAGGAATCAAACGTTACAACAGCAACAGAATAACCAAGTGTGGCGGCACACACCCGAAAGCTAGGCTAGAATCCCAACTCCAAGGCCAGCCTTGGATTCATGGTGGGTCAAAGCCAGCCTGGGCATTTAGGAAGACTCTGTCTCAAAATAAATCATTTTCAATAGGAGGACACAGGATGTGATAGAACAAGTTTTCTTGTTTCAATCCCAATACGAAAAAAAACTAAACAAAAATGGACAAAAGAAAAGAAAATCATAAGAAGTAGCACATGCCTTTTGATTATAACCCTGGATGTAAGCTGACTTTATTCGCTAATTAAAAGACACAAGCTGGCCAGGTGTAGTAGTAGCTCATACCTTTGATCCCAACACTAGGGAGGCTGAGGCAGGTGGAGCTCTGTGAGTTCAAGGCCAGCCTGGTCTATAGAGTGAGTTCCAGGATAGCCAGAG
The DNA here is from genome assembly GCA_026225945.1 of Cricetomys ansorgei. Classification (NCBI taxonomy): domain Eukaryota; kingdom Metazoa; phylum Chordata; class Mammalia; order Rodentia; family Nesomyidae; genus Cricetomys; species Cricetomys ansorgei. The sequence goes on from JAMJFZ010001789.1 coordinate 4,833,016, forward strand.
CTACATTGTGAGATCCTGTCTTTAAAAAAAAAAAAAAAAGACACAGGTTGACTGAAGTAAGAGAAGACCCAGGTGTTTACTGTCTGCAAGAAGTACCCATATGGGCGAAGACACACAGATTAAAAGTGAAAGGATGGTGTGACAATTTCAGTATGAAATGTCTCCAACAGGCTCGTGTGTTGAATGCTTGGTTCCAAACTGCTATATTTAGAGTTTCTGGAAACTTTAGGAGGTGTCCTGTTGGAGGAAGTAGCTCTCTTAGGTTGTATCTTTGAGGGTGTATCTGTTCCTTAGTTCCTTCATTCCCCCTGCTTCTTGAGCTTCAAGAAGTGAAGAACTTGGCTTGCCACACATCACACCCGAGTGAATGGGGCCAAGCAACCAGGGACTTTCCTCTAAGCCAGGAGCAAAATTCATCATTCCTTCTTTAAGGAATATTCCCTCTGGTATATTGGTGACAGCTGCACAAAGGTAACTAACACAGATGGAAAATTATACAAGAAGAGAATGGAATCCAGAAGCAATTGGCTACTCATCTCTGCCAAAGCAGATGCCAAGCTGAAATTAATGAGAAGAGACAAAGGTCATATATCAATAGAGAGGAAAACATGTCATGAAGGCGTGATGATGAGAGGCTGGGGATGTAACTGTGTTTGTCTGGGATGCACACTGGATTCCTTTCCCAGTACCACAGAACGCTGGAGTGGTGATACATGCCTGCAGTTCTAGCTCTTGAGTTACGGAGGCAGGAGGTTGCAATGGTTCAAAGCCAGCTTTATGTGTGGGTTCAAGGTCACCATGGGCTACAAGAGACCCTATCTCAAACCCCCTCCCCCAAAATGATATGATGTTGTACAAATATTGGCACACCCAATTTCAAAAATGCAAAAGCTGCTGGATATTAAGTGGCAGGCCCCAATGTAATAATATAATAACAGTGATATTCCAATCTTACTTATAGGCAGATCAGACATAAAAGTCAGCAGAGTTAAACCACACCATAGGTCCAGAGGACTCACCTGACATCTGTAGACAGGGAATACATATTCTTTGTAGCTGCTCCTGGAACTGTTTCCAGACTAGATTGTGTATTAGGGCACAAAGTGAGTCTTAACAAGAGCAAGAAATATCAGAACATCTCTTTAGGTCACAGTGGAATGAAAGCCCAGCAGCAGAGGAACTATATGCTCTGCATGGCAGCATGGAGATTCAACAATGTGCTTCTGAATCACTGGTGAGTTGTTGGAAGAATCAGAGGAGAAACTGAAAATTTTTCAGAGTCAACTAAGAATAAGAAATCAGTATATAAGAATCCATGGCAAAGGCAGTTCTCAGAGGTAAGTCTATGGCAGTGTGTCCCACATTTGAAATCACAAAGGAGCCAGGCATGCTGGCCTCAGTCCCAGCACTGAGAAGGCTAGGCAGGAGGATGCGGCACGGCTGAGGCCAGCCTGGGCTACACAGTAAGTAGAGGGGAGCCATGACTACATAGGAAGACCTGGCCTCCAGAAAGCAAAGTAAATAAATAAATAGCAAAAGGTCACAGATATCTTAAGATAAGAACAAGCCAAATAAAAAAAACAATAGATGGAAATAATAAAGATTAAAGCCAAAATAAACAAAGAACCAAAGAAACAAGCAACTCTCTGCAGAGATCAGCAAACGCATAGACAAACTCGTCGTGGAAGTTATGTACAAAATAATTGTTTGGGGCACCGTTGGGTGAGGAGCTGCCTAGGTCTTGGAGTTTTGTATGGTCTGCAGGTGTTGGATTTCTGTGGGGATGTTTGATAACTTATGATCTGCACCTGAGGAGTTCTGAATCAATAAAAACACCTGAGCTCAGATGCTTGGGGGTTCCACTGCCCAGGAAGGCACTTGCATGATGGTGGTTCCCTTTTCTGAGGTCTGGCAGAGATTGCACATATGAGGATGCCCCTTGTCTCTCTTGGTGAGCTGCCACGTAGGCGTAGACACAAACTAGTCAAAATAAACAAATCCCAAATTAAAGGATATAAAGGCAAAATGGGAATATTACAATAGATATCATTGAAATATAGAGGATCATTAGGGAGTATTTTGAAAACCAATACTCCAGTAAACTGGAGAATAGAGAAGGAATAGGTAAATTTCTAGATATATAGGACCTAAAAAATTGAATCAAGATATACAAAAATCCTAAACATGACACTAACAAGTAATGGGCTAATGTAGTAATGAAAATTCTCCCAACAAAGGAAACAGCAAGACCAGATAGATTCATTGCTGAATTTTACCAGACCTTTAAAAAAAAACCAGATACCATTGCTCCTTAAAGTATTGTATAAAATGGAACAGAAAGAGAAGTTTTCAGACTCTTGAAACCAGTATTATCAGGACACTAAAACCCTATAAAGAGACAAGAAGGAGGAGGAGGAGGAGGAGAAGAAGAGGAGGAGGAGGAGGAAGAATAAGAAGAAGAAGAGAAGAAGAAGAAGGAGGAGGAAGAGGAGGAGGAGGAGGAAGAATAAGAAGAAGAAGAAGAAGAGGAAGAAGAAGAAGGAGGAGGAAGAGGAGGAGGAGGAGGAAGAATAAGAAGAAGAAGAAGAAGAGAAGAAGAAGAAGAAGAAGAAGAAGAAGAAGAAGAAGAAGAAGAAGAAGAAGAAGAAGAAGAAGAAAGAAAGGAAGAAGGAAAGAAAATCACTGACCAATATCATTGATGAAACTACACAGACATAAAAATCCTCAACAAACTAAACTCAATAAAATTAAAAGTTCACGACCAAGTTCATAACAAAGGTGCAAGTTTGGTTGCTCTCACACAAATTGGTAAACATGATCTAGCGTATAAACAGAATCAGGGACAAAAACCATGCAATTGCTTCCACAGATGCAGAACAGAACAAACCTTCAACAAAACAGAGCATCCCTCATAAAGGCACGTAGAAACTATAGAAAAACCATGTCTCCACATAATAAAGGCTGTACATAGCAAACCCGTAGCCAGCATCACCAGGGAGTGAAAGCGTGTCCTGTAAAATCATGAACAAGACAAGGAAGCCCATGCTCGCCATCTTATTCAATGTGCAGCCCTTGAAGTTGTAGCCAGCGCAGTGAGACAGCAGAATGCCTCTCAATAAGAAACACAAATTGAGAAGGAGCAAAGTCAGATTGTCCCTACTCCCAGGCGACGTCTTCCTTATTTAGAAGAAACCTTATACGTTGTTGCTGGGAATTGCGTGTTCATGCAGCTGCTATGGAAATCAAAATGGAGGTTCCTTACGATACCAAAACCAGAACCACCACGTGATCCAGCTGTACCCATCCTGAGTATAGATCTGAAGTCGGCAGAGTCAGATACTGTTGTCCCGAGTGTGGAGTCCCTCTTCACGGTCGCCTTGCCATGGAATCAGCTGTGCTGCTCATCAGTAGATGAGTGGGTAAGAAAATGCGGACTTCTCTTCAGCCACGAAGAAGAACAAGGTCTTTTGATTTCCTCTTGTGGGAAAATGGACGGAACTGGTAAAATAAGCCAGACCTTGAAAGACAAGCATGGAGGGTTTTCTTGTGGGAGGGGGGGTTGTTAAAGCAGAAGGAGGTCTGTTAAGGAAGAGGAGGGGATCAGCGGGTCGGGTAAGAAGGAGTAACAGGTGCTGAGAGATGGCTCAGTGGTTAGGGTCACTAGTTGCTCTTGCAGAGGAGCCTGGTTCAGTTCCCAGCACCCACATGGTGACTCATAACTGCCTGTAACTCCAGTTCCGGGGGACCTGACACCCTCTTACTTTCACAAGCAGCACATATGTGGTGCATATACACACATGCAGGCAAAAACACTCGTACACATACAACAAATGAATCTTTTTTTATAAAGTTGAAGAGAATAGTATTTATGTGACCAAAATACACATATTTATTAAAATGTCATAGCGAAACCCACCTTTTGTACAACTGATGTCTATTAATAAAATGAACTTAGATCACGGCTATAACCTGTGCTTACTAACTAGCTATAAAATCTGAATTGATTAGAACATGAAGTCATACTATGAAATAAGACACTCGGGTTTCTTTAAACAGTCAGCCTTCCAGAAATTGTGATTCAGTCATCAAACATTCCGATCTATAAATAGGATTAATAGTGTACCTCCTTGGGAAGTTGAGAGGACAGCGAATGAGCAGATCCTCACAGAGCCCTTACGGTGCAGTGACGGGCACATTGTATAAAGGTTGCTCGTGCTACTCTCTCTTGGGAATGTCCTAGGCTCTGTGGGGATTAGAGCGTTGACTGAGACAAGTCTGTGCACTCAAGGAGTTCCTAGCCAAATGCCTTAAAGAAGTAAGAGCACAAAGAAACCCCTACAGTCGTGGTTTCCCATGAAGGGTGTGTCTGGGAATCCCCTGAGGCCTCCTCTCTCACAGTGGATTTTCTCCACTGGGTGGAGGCAGGGCCGGGGCATCTGTGTTCTATTAGGGGTGCACAGGAGATTCTTGGGCACACCCAAGGTGCAGGAGACTTTTTTTCTGCTATGGTGGATGCCACACAGACGTGGGAGCCTTGGGAGCCTTGGGTGGTGGCTGAGTGACTCGGCTGGGTCAGTCAGGAGAGGCTTCACAGGGGAAAAGATGTCCTAAGGCTGCAAGCACAGAGGATCTACCTTTCCTGTAGAAGGCCCTGCATTCAGTAAACTAATAACACCGGGGTCTGGCTCAGTGGCGGAGCACCGCCCCAGCCTGTACAAGGCCTGGGCTCAATCTCCACCATTTCCAGAAAAGTTTTAAAACAACTTAAGTTTTTTCTCCAGAAACTATCAGGGTAAGCCTGTGTCTGTGGAGTATAGATTCAGGAGGGTGTGAAGGACAGAAGAAGATGCTAATGGGTGACACAAAGGAACCAGTAGGTGTGAGTCCGGTCAGGGGCTGTTTTGTTTTTTCAGTCAGGACCTGGGGGACAGGGGACCTTTCTGCTGCAAGAAAAATGCGTAGGTGTGAAATTTTGCCCACATCGTCAAGAGAGTCATAGGCATTCTCCTTAACTTCAGGCCTACCCACTGCCATGCACAGGCCGTGAGTGTGACACACAGAGATCGAAATACAGGGCGGATCTGGTCCAGGCGGGGATGGTTGAGCTGTTTTGGGACAGGCTGAATTTGAGGTGTTTCACATTCAATACCCAAGCAGAACTGTCTCACAGGCAGGTGGGCGTATAGATGTGGAGCAGAGGGAGAAACATAGGCTGAGACCCTGATTGGCATGGTCCGCAGGCGGTGATAAAGTCACAGGGGTAACTGGGGCCACCTAGGGGAGTGTACGATTAGAACTGAGAAAGGATGGCCAGGCTGTAATGCGAGCAACTGAAGCACAGGACCCCTGACCAGGGAAGGCAAAGCCTGCTTATCAGCTGTTCACATGCCAGGGCAGTCAGCGATGTTACGGTTGGTGGTCCAGGTGGGCAAGGACCCAGTGAGGAGGGGCAGAAGCTGCAGCTCTTCGGCTGAGGCAGTGGCTGGGGAGCCAGCTCATGTCCCCCATCCGATGCCTGCAGAGACTGGAAGAGCTCAAGGCCACTCCCCTTCCACTCGATGGGGTTTCTGAGAAATGCCTTATTCCAGTCAGCACAGTATGACCCAGAAACACACCCGGATTGTCACAATGCACCCACCCCCACACATATTTATATTAGCAGTAGCCAAGCTCAGCACCCCTTTATACTGTTAATGTATCTATACGAAAGGGCCAGCTAAAGGAAGCAATACAAAACATATTTAGCAAGAGGTTTAGCAGAGGGTCCCTTTTTTAAGAATACAGTTATTCAAATTGGAGACTATCCTAGGAAATAGTGGGCATATGGTCACCATATGTTGGGCAGGGAATTTTTCTGAAATGCTAACTTATGTTCCTTCCTGGTGTTCCCTTCTGCTCTTTGGTTCTCTTCTCCAAAGCCTCAGAGAGGGCTTTATCTGCAAAGAAAAATTCCCTCTGCCCAGCCTTCATTCCTTTGCCTAGACCATACAGATTAGAAGATCCAAGATGGAGGAAAGAATGCAAACAACACCCCCCCCCCCAGCTTAACATGATACTCAGGTGCATCGGGAAGAACAGGAGAAAAGCAGAGGATGCAGAGGACACAGACCCTGGGCTCTGCACCCAGTTCTCCAGCCAGTGTCTGGGATGGGATGAGCCTTCAAAAGAAACAAAAATATCAAAACACTGGAGGCCAAGGCCAGAAAGGCCTGTGCCTTCTACACTAGGACCAGCTGCAGGAGGTAGCAAACTCCTGAGGACAAGGACTTCGGGTGTGTGTGTGTGTGTGTGTGTGTGTGTGTGTTTTCCCAGGAAATCCTCTGTTGATCCCAGTGTATGGTAGAACCCTAGAATCTTCATTGGGAAGTAACAGAGGGAGCCAGCAACCTGAAGGGACTACAGGGCAGCTTCCCACACCAAGAAATCCCAGCTGCCTGGCAAGGTACAGAGATGGAGAGCTCAGAATCTGCTTCAGCAAACAGGTGCCCCTGCCTTCTGGTGCCCAGGCCACCTTACCCTGGAGGGTAAGGAACCAGGAGGAAGTGGGATTGGTTCCTAAATTATCTAAGATGCTGCCAGCCCAACTAATTGGAGAGTCAAAATAGAAATATTTAATTTAATTTTTTGAGACAGGGTTTCTCTGTTGTAACTGTGGCTGTCCTGGAACTCACTCTGTACACCAGGCTGGCCTCGAACTCACAGAGATCTGCCTGCCTCTGCCTCCCAAGTGCTGGGATTAAAGGCTTGCACCACCACTGCCCTGCAAATTTTATTTCTTAAAAAAAATGAAAGGGTCACATTGCTTGGGCACAGAAGTTTGGCAACCAAGATACATACATTTTAAAGGACACATATAAAAACTTTGTGGATTAAAAAAAAAAAACTAGACATTTAGGGAATAGAAAACAGGTGGTCACTGTGCTGTCAACCTGAGTCTGTTGAAAGAAGAGAAAGTTATTCCTACCCTACTCCCTTAAAAAAAAAAAAAAAAAAGCCAGGAAAAAGAGGGTCTGTAATGCTAGCAGTCATTTCCAAAACATTAAAAAAAAAATTTCCCTGAATCTAGTCATTCATTCATCTAAGGCAAATATGGAAAAGCTGAAAGAATGAGCAATGAAAGAGAGAAATTACCAGAACAGGGCTGGGGTTGGAAAGTGTTGTGCAATCCCCTCCGTTGCCATCTCTGTTGGTGTAATGGCTCATGGAGGCTGTGTATTTTGGTGACTGCTGCTAAGGGCAGACAGACAGAGACTGGAGAGACTGGCTCCCTTGACCCTTGGCCTGCTCTGCTGTCGGGAGCAGATACCCATCCTGACTGCCTTTTGAAAATGCCCTGGCAAGCCCTGGATACCTCTCCTTGCCCTGTCAACAATGTGGTGGAGCCAGGGAGCTTCTGGTCACTGGAGACACTGCTGTGTAAACTACTCTTGCCTAGGCAAAGACAGCCACTGTTGTCTGCTTCTCTGAGATCTTCAAGGGGGCCTGGCTGCAAAAGGAGGGACATTCATTTCAAGGTCACCCGGGTCACATAACACCGCTCTGGCCCCCAGAGAAAACTGGGGCTCACTTAGCCCTTGCACAGGTGAGAGAGTGAGCTTGGGCCTTCGGTGCCCTCCATCATCAGGGAGCAGCATCCTGAAAGTCCCTTACTGGAGCCAATGAATGGGCAGCGTAGGAAGGGGAACGGCCCATGAGTAGTTCCAGGCTTTCTTATCAAATTTCAGCACGCTTTCGAACTGACTGGCCTCCTACCTCTGATCCTGGGGGATAAAAACAGAAGTAGTCCACCCAATCTCCCTGCCCCCCGAACCCCCAGTTTCAATCTTCTAGATAAAGGAAACAGAAGAGCTAGTTGTAACAACAAGAACTGACCAAGCAGTGACAGTCTTCAGAGCACCATCCAGCACTTCCAGTATGCCAGACCCTCGCTGTGGCCTGTCTCATACAGCTTCCCAGCAGCCTGAGGGGAGGGGCAATACCGCCGCTTACCCAGGCTGCCGAGCTCTGAAGACATGAGCTAGGGTGTCAGGTCTGCCTGACCCTCAAGCTCCCAATGTTGAACTCATGCCCTTCCCCCCCTCGGAGGGAAGGCAGAGTGATGATTGACATTATAAAGCCAGGGAGGAGGGGGAGATACAGCTCTGTTTCGGAGGTGTTGACGATATCTTTGGGGAAAAGTTGACAATTCCATTGTTCAGATGATGCTGTTCATACACCTGGAAAATTCTGACTTTGGAGGCCATGGCTGCACAAAGACAATGGAAACGGGAAGTTGGTGGAGAAGGCTGGGAAGCCAGGGTTATATCAACTCCCTCTACATAAAGGAGGGTGCCCAATCCCCACTCTTTCTCAGCCAGCCCCAATCTATACTCCTCAGATCTTCAGCTGACCGATATTCCCCACGCTCCATGCCACCCCCACCAGCTCCCAGGGGAACAGAGGGTGGGACAGAGGCCGAGGGAGCTGCCATAGCTACTCTGTCTCCAAGAGCCAATGGACGGAGTGACACATGGAACAAGAGCCAATGGAAGGAGTGCTATTCCGGGAGGAAGCTGGGCTCTCTGTCCAGTCTGTGGGCACTTGTTCAGAGGGCTGCCCCCAGATGCCCCACCGAGGGCTCTGAAGTGAGCAGAAAGGGTTAAATGACTCTGGATGGCAGACGGGTAGACATTTTGGTCAAAGACAGCTGTGCATTAGACTGGTGAGCTTTGAATGGGGCTGACATCTCCAACCGTCCGTCCTGTGTGTGACACTCACTAGTTTAGTTAGAGACTTCCTAGAAGATGCCCACTGTGGCAGGAGTAGGGATGATGCTGATCCTGTCAGAGAAAATGTGCAAAACAAAACAAAACAAAAAAGCAGCTGACCAGGAATCAGGAAAGCAAGCTGCTCCCTACCCCAGGCCTGCTCAGAGGGACAGTGGCAATCACCAGTCTAAGTCTGACTGGACCAGTGTAACAAAACACACACTGGGTGATTTAATAAACAGGCCTTTACTTCCCAGAGATCTGAAGCCTGAAAGCAGGGGTCCAGGGTGTGTCTTGGGTTCCAGGGAGAACTTGCTTCCTGGCTTGTCCGAGGGCCGTGTTTTTGCTAGGAGTCTGCTAGGCAGTAGTGTGCTTGGAGAAGTTCCCTCTTCCTCTCGTAATAAGGCCACCAACCCCATAGGATCAAGGCCCCACCCCAATGACCTCATTCAACCTTGATTACCTGCTAAATGATGTGTCTCCAAATATCATCACTTGGGAGTTGGGATCCGACATATGAGAATAGAGGGACACACTTCCGTCCCCAGCACGCCCTCTCTGTGCCCTGGCTTTCTCTCTACACAGTGTGGCTTCATTAATGCCATCACTGACGCAGGGTCTCGCCTGGCCTCAGTCCAGCTGTCTGTTCCATGTGGCTCAGAGTCTTGAGCTACTTACCGGAGGCTCCTGGTTACTTGCAGGAGGCAAAAAGAGCATTGATGCAGGGAGCAGTGCTGCACACCGTATGACCTCAGGAAGCAGTGGCTTAATACAAAGAGCAAAGCCGTTTACAGGAAAATGGGTTTCACTGGAGATGATCGTACGAAGTGAATTAAGCCAGCCCCAGAGAAGACAAGTGTCCTGTGCTTTATCTCACATGTGGGTCCCGGGTCTTATGTAAACACATAAAATAATATATAAACCATATATACAGAAATAGACATAAACATATATGAATATCAGCCTAGGAAGGCTAGGGTCACTGACGAGGTGGGAGGGGCAGGCACAGGGAGGGAGGAGAGAGGGGAAGGGAGACAAGCTCATTATACAGTGTGTACAGGTATAAAAACTTAAATATTTTAAAAAAGAAATCCAGTGGCTTAAAACAATCATTTTATTACATTTCCAGACTTTGTGGGTCAGGAATTGGGACAGGGCTTGGCCAGATGCTTCTACTGCATGGGGCTCTGCCTGAGGTCATTTTAATGTTCAGCCAGTGGCAGGCCAGTGGGTCAGGGGGCACAGGGAAGCCTTCCTCTCAAGGCTGGCACCTAGCAGGGGCGGGCAGAGGGCTGGGCGGAGGGCTGGCCTCAGAGGCTGCTGGCCAGAACGCTGCTCTAGCACGGCAGCCTCAGGACTGATCAGACCCCTCGTGCACGGGTCCAGCGCTCTCACAGAGTGCATCAGGAGACCTGAGAGGAAATTTAAAATGTCCTTGAGAGACCCAGAACTTCACATCTGTTGGATTCCTTTGATCAAGGAAGCTGATGAGACCAACCCAGACCTCAAAAGGAGGATCAGAGATTTGTGGCCATCTTCAATTAACTACATATCCTGCATCAGCCTACATTTTTCGTTACTGTAATGAAATACATGATAGAAGCTATTTTATAAGAAAATGAGGTTTGTTCTGGCTCACACTTCTGGTCCAGGGTTGAGAGACCCCATGTGGTAATGGCCTTCTTGTTAGCAGAGTTCTGAGATGACACTGAGTTTGATGTAGCAAGAGAGAGAAGTGCGCATGCCCACATCTACCTGTCTGTCTCTGCTTATAAGGACAGTAGGACTCAAGCACGGGGCTCTCTGCCTTAGTGATCCTATCAAATCCTGATCACGTTCCAAAGCCCCTTTCCCTAAAGCATCACTGAATAAGTTTCCACTCTCTCAATACTCAACAAGGGGAATGACTTTCAATACAGAAAGTCCGTGGGAACTCATATCTAAACCATGACCTCTTCTCCATTAAGACAGAGCAAGTGCAATGCAGAGGTGCCAAGAGCCCAAGGAGAAATGGCAAGAATTTTGAAAGCCCCTGCCCAACTCATCTCTGAGAACATTCCTTTGGCTGAGGCACAGTACAGAGCCAGAGCTTCAGGCAAAGAGATGAAGAAATGGAACCTCATATTATTTCTTTGAAGATCAGGCCCCTGTGGTGACTGTTGTGTCTGTAACAGTCAGTTCACCACCACACATGTGTTAGAGGCTCAAAGGTGTCAGTTAGCTGTGGCCACACTTCTGTTTTGATCCCATTTGATCTTCTCGTCTTAGCTAGGACAGACTCTCCTCCCTCATAGAGTCGTGATTTATATTTTCTTCCCATTTAATTGGTGAGGGCTGGGGTTGCTCTACCTGCTGGAGCACAACAGAAAAATCTATATTTTAAATCGTAAAAAATGTCTGGCTTCACCTGGCTTTCTCTGTCTGTGTGCTTTGGCACCCAGCTAGCAAGTTGCAAGAAAGCCCCTGACATTCTTGAAGAGGGCTGAGGCTTTCTCCCATAGCCAGTTGAGCAGGCAATCTTGGAGGTTGATTCTCCAGCCCCGCTTACACCCTCAGTCACTGTAGTCCTGGTGACTTCCCTTCCCTCCCACGCCTTCCTCCATGTAAGCAGATGCTCTACCACACAACCACATCCCAAACCCAGAGACACTTTAACAGCAACCTCGGGACCCAGAGACAGAACTGCCCAGCCATGCAACAGAAATAACAAATATAAATGATGATTGCTGTTTTCTGTCACCATGACATGCTTTCTTATGCTGAATTAGCTACCTGATACAGACCTATTCACGACACCTAGGACAAGGTGGGGGCAGGGATGGTTTGGGACCCACAAGAAACCCACAGTGTCTAGAGGACTTAGTGGACATTAATGGAATTAACAGTGTTGTACCATTTATTTGTTTGGAATGAGTATGTGTGTGTGTGTGTGTGTGTGTGTGTGTGTGTGTGTGTGTGTGTGCTCCTGCTTGTGTGTGCATTATGGCACATATTTAATGCAGTTAAAATGTTCCAGGTTTGCTAAGAGGAAGAGATGCGAAGCCGTATTTCCCAACTCAGAATTAGGACAATTGCCTAATAGTGCCCACTGCAGCTTGGCGTTAGAACAAAGTGTTTGGAAGGAGGCCTAGCTGGAATAATCTAGAAGGTATAATCTGTTCACCCCATAATAGCTCTGTGGGAAGGAAGCTTTAGAGGGAAGGCCCCACTGGAGTCACAGCTATTGTGAGGGAACCATTCCTCTGAGTGTGGCTACCTTCTCCCAGCCTGTGTTCTCATTCCTGAGTGTGACCACCCCTCCCCACTGTGTTCTCCTGTCATCTTCTTTCTTTTTCCTTCCCCTCTCTCCAGGGAGGATCTTGCTTAAATGGTAAATGTGAGGCCTTTATGTTACAGAATCAGGAAGAAAAGAGAGAGAACAAAGAGGAGCGAACGGTTGGAGTGGAGTGGAATCTGGAAGGAGAGGAACGTGAGCGGATACGGTATATCAAGAAATCAATGGGCGAGGAGACCAGCCAGATGCTTCAGGACTGGACTTGGTGCTGGCCCTACGCCCCCAGCATTGCTTTGCTGCTGGTACACGGAAGGAATAGGGTGTGGTGGCTGCTCGAAGGAGATCAGACCCTTGGGTCAGTGGCTGTGAGAGAGATAGGGAGAGGGAGAGAGAGGGTGGAGGAGAGGGAGCGGCTGGGAGCCAAGGAGCTGTTCGTTTGTTCTAGGACTGGAAGTCAGTGCAGTGCAACTTATGACCTGGAGAGTTTGGGCTGCCCCAGGCCCAGCTGTGTCCAGATGCAGAGTCCGCAGGCTCAGACATGTCAAGGCCTATTTGTTCAAGGCTCACTGCGCTCTCTCGTACAGTCCTCAGGGTTCTGGGCAGGATCTCGACCTTCTGTTTCCGAGTCAAGGGAACTGGGGTTTCAGGAAGAAACCAGAGCTCGCTGAGCCCAACATGGTCTGGGGGTGCGTAAGAAAAGCCAGGAAGGGAACTCTGTGGAGAGCAAGAGGGAGGTGGAGAGCCGCTTCTGTTCCCTGGAACCTCCCAGAGCTCCGAGGATAGAGGCTGCTGGCTCCTAAGCATGCTTGTTTTTCAGACTTAACACCATTCCTCACAGGTTGTAATTGCTCCATGACTCATGAAGAAGGAAAGAGGGAAGGAGAAAGAAGAGAAACAAGGGCGAGGGGGTTGTAGGTTCCGTAGCTTACCCTCAAACTCGATTGGCTGCCTAATTAAGACATGACATCATTCTAACTGCAATCTAATTTCTCTTAGAGGCAGAGTAGGCTTATTTAATCCTAAGCTTCTGGAAATCTGGACCTCAGGTTCTAACGTCTCCATTGCTTCAGCCTCTAGTCTCGGTTGAACTGCCGACTGAGGGTTAGGGAACCGTCTGGGATCTGACGGACAGACCTGAATTAAAATCCCCACACCACCGCTTTACCCGTGATACTTCAGTAACGATGCTTACACTCCTGTTCACTGACTCAGGTTGCCATCAGAGGGGCTGAGGCTGGGCTGCGAAGAGGGCTCAGCGGCTATAGCACTCGCTGTTCTTCCGGAGGACCTGAGTCTGCTTGCCAGCACCCATATCTGGGGGGGCACACAGCCATTTGTAACTCCAGCTCCAGGGGATCCATGCCCCCGATTTTTGCTTTCTTGGGCATTTACATACACACATACACACACACACACACAGAGAGAGAAAGAGAGAGAGACAGAGACAGAGACAGAGACAGAGGAATCTTAGTAAAAACAAAAGAGAGAAAAGACGAGATTTCTGATGCAGTGAAGGCTTAAAGAAACGAGGTGGGGAAGACTGCCACAGCACCCACCACACAGCATCCTGGGATGCCAATATCCTCCCTATCCCAGGATTAGACAACCTCTCAAGCTGCCATCCCTCCAACTGATTCCTCCTCCATCCGAGTATCTCTGACCTGGGACCTCCTGACCTTTATCAGGCTCCCACCCTGCTGCTGTGGCTGCCCATTCCCCCTGTACATTCACCTCTGCCTCCAACTCAACCTTGTGCATTCGGGTGGGGTCAGGGTGGCAGTGTTCCCCCAAGAGCTCGTGCTTAAGAAGGGATGAGCCAGACATGAGCTCAAGGCCAGAGGGACAGGACAAGAGAGAGAGAGAGAGAGAGAGAGAGAGAGAGAGAGAGAGAGAGAGAGAACTCACATCTCTATAATCTGTTACTTGTTGAGAAATAAAATGAAAACAAAAACAGACAAATACTCCCGAGTTCTACGGTGTTCTGAGGCCCTGTTCCCTCCAGCCTTCTACCTTATGCCGTGCCACAGGCCGAAAAGCTTCTCTATTTCCATGCCCTCATTCTGCCTTCCTTGCCTTCCCAGGACCATCGAGAGCCAGAGAGCTTCAGGCATGGCAGATACCTCAGCACAATCGCTACGGGAGGTGGAAGGATCACACGCATGCCCAAACCTCGTCTGATTAAAGAAGAGCTGCTTCTGTCCTTAAACTGCATTGTGCACCGTACTTGGTTTGGAGGAGGATGAGGTCAGCCTACCCTGATGGTAAGTGTACTGTGTGGTCAGCCAAGAACCCCGGTCCATGGTCTCAGTCACATGATGGACAGAGGGCTCTGGTGTGGGCTTAGACCATGCCCAAGGTCACCCCCATGCCCCGAGGGAGCTGACATGCTGTGGGGACATCAGAACCTTCTCCTTTAGTGGCTCACAAGTCCTCAGGAATAGTGTGATCAGGTTGACTTTTTGTCCACCAAGGGGCACCCGTGCGCTGCAAGGAAGGTCCGACAGGAGCTGCCAACGTGGCTCTGTCCAGGGTAAGGAGCAAAGGCTGGGGAGGAGCTGTTTAAGATGCCCTGGCGAGCGCCTCTCACATTCCAGAACACAGAAGACCGTGGATCCCTGCTCGCCCAGAGGCCTGTGGGCTGGCAGCCAGCCCAGATGTTTCCTATCCTCTCCATTCCAAAGGTCTGTGTTCTGCTTCTGCATGTCCTCTTGCTGGAGGGCTGTGCTGGGACTGGGGAATCCAGGGGAAATTTTTCCTTAACCCGATGCCCTTTGGGAAGCCAGGCATGTCTAAACATCCACTGAGAACCCACAAGTACCCAGCGCTCTGACAGCACTGTGACCCAGGAAGTGACAACGAAGAAGCCCTGGTGTCTGCCTGTGGGGTCATTGGCCCAGAAGGTGCACACTTCAGAGCCTTAGTAGCTGGGTACGTCAAGGGATTCTGGAGAGAGATTACTGAGGGTCTGAGCCACTGGGCCCCACTGGCTGTACGATATGAGGTCTTATCTGCTAAGTTAAATCTGATGCCTGACACCTCACCTGTCCTATGGGGCGGGTGGGGGGGCTCAATATACATTTGTTGAATGAATGACTTCAATGAATGATTGCATGAATGAATTAATCAAATGAGGTTATCCAAGATGGCTTCTTAGAGGAAAGCTAGAAAGATCACACACACGCCCGGATCCCATCCAATAGAGAGCTGCTCTTCCTTAGATTGACCATAAAACACAGACATGGCTGCTTGAGGCTTGAGCAACATGGCAAAAGCAGTGAGAATTCGAAAGGACAAGACATCAGAACAGAGTCCACACGGACCCAAACAGCTCAGTCTCCACTCACACAAACTGTTCCTCCTGCTAAGTGGAAGGGGCAGGCTGAAGAGGGCTCCCAAGTGCCTCCACGCACCTATAACGTGCTGGTGATTTCTGATTACATTTGGAAGCATCCTTTGTGGGTGCAGTTTCTCATTAGCCCATGACCTTCTGGGATTGGGGTCAAGCTTGATTCCCTTTGTGTAACTGCATTGCCAATTAAACACCAGGCCAGGTATATGGAAAATTCAATAAGTAATAATTTCTTTATTTCACTCATTGATTACTAGTTGATCAGATTGGTAGAGAGATGGTATCAAGCAGTCTCTGGTCTCAGTAGTGAATGGGCCACAGGAACAAGTACTCACGCTAGAGAGTATGCCAGATTCATAACACCAGAAGTATATCTGGTTACAAAGCAAATGGGAGGGGCGTTTCTACCTGAATACTACATGTTTGCAGATGTAAACAGTATGAGGACCACGTGGTCCAAGCCCCCCACTTAATATGAGAAACTGAGACCAGGACACGGAAATGATTTCTTCAAAGTCACCAGACATCACTCTCTCATCAGAACCTGCTGTTCTCCTCGGCCTTTGAGGCTCAGTGCCCTCCACTCCACCACGCTATTGCTCCTTGTGCATCTCTGAGCCTCTCCCTCAAATCTTTTGCCAAGAAGCATCCTGGTAGGAATACCTGAGTTCAAACTCTGCTTGTGTCACCCGCCTGCCACTCAGTCTAGAAGCCAGAGTGAGGCTTCAGGGTCCCAGCACGTGCTCCGTGTACCGGTCTCCATGTAACGGCTTCAGAAAGCATCGTCTGCGCCCTCCCTCCCCGTCTCTGGGAGTTGTTCTGCTTTTCTGTCCTTGCTCTGGCTCTTAGGAAGCCCGTGTCTACTTCCAACACCCTCTTGGAAGTTCATTTCTCTTCATGTGTTCAGGGTCCATCCTAAGGCAGGCATTTTGCTGGGCGACCATGCCAGTGGATAAGCAATTGCTCCAATCCAACACAACCCTTCCTACCTCACCATGAAGGGTGGCAAAATTTTCCACTGCCCCCTTCCTTTGCCCTTCTTTCTCTTTTATTTTTGCTTTTGAGTGGGGTCTCACTCTGTAGCCTAAGAGCTGACTTTAAACTCAGGGTCATCCTGCCTCTGCCTCCCAAGTGCTGAGATTACAGGTGTGCCACCACATCTGGCTGCCTCTTCCTTCCCTTTCCTTCAATACCCTTGCTCACATTTATTTCTCCTGCCCATGGCCTTAACAGCTTTCTCTGTCTGCTGCTCTTTGTGTATGCTGTTAGTGACCTGATGTCCCTCATGAACATCTTACTTACCCAAGCATCTCAGCTCTGATGGGAGCCTACCCTGGTGGGAGATTATCTCTGGCCCCCAGCTTCAGCTCCTGCTACAGTTTTGGCAGACAGAAACCAAACAGCTGGAGAGAGACTGCAGCTGCCTCCTGCTGGCTGTCAGTCCCAGCTGCTCTGGGAACAAGGTGATGGGGAGGGGCTGACATTTCCTTCCTAGCCCCTCTAAGGCTGCCCCAAAGACCCTCAGGGTTCCCCCCACTCAATGGAAAAGATGTGTGCTTCCAGCTCTGCTTGTCCAATCTTCACCACCCCCTCCCAGAACTGGGCTGGCTTCGACTTGAAAAATTCCAGGGCAGGCAGAGGCAGCCTGCCTGGCAGACAAACCTGGGGCTGAGCTACCACAAGAAAGGCCCCAAATTTCATTCTAATCCCCAAACTCCTAGCTTGGAATGGATCTCATAAATCAGAAGGAGACATTCTTGTTTTTAGTGATGTGTCCTTTCTTCTGTTGGTTGGAACCTTCCCTCCCAGGCTTTCCCTTTCCTTCTCTGCTTCCTTGGAGGTGGAAAGCATGAGAAGGCAGGTGAGAGGGATGTAGCATTGATTTAGTCTAGTGTGGACCACCCATGGCTATGCCCACAATTTTCAGACTGACCAGGGACCTCGCTGTTATTTTAGCCCTGGCTACCCTGAGGAACAGCCACGAGATGTATTCAGGAAGCATGTTCAAGTCTCCAACACCTCCCAATCTGTTTTGTTCCCCTGGACAGGGCTAAAAATCAGAGACAGGTCAGAGGCCACAGGCTCAGCTGTGTTCAGCCATGCCCAAATCCCTCCCAGCTTGCTGGCTAACCAACTTCTGGGTCTCCCCTTTGCATCTGAGACTATCCCTCCACTGATCCAGAGAGGACTTCCAGAAGCTTCCATATATATATATACTAGCCACATATGTCTCTCCAGAACATGGATTCTGGCTCACAGCCTACTCCACACCTTACTAACTGTAGGACCTTGAGCAGACCGTCTGGAAACCCCAACTTCCTCAATGTAAACAGAGGTAATGCCATCACAGTGCCTGCCCCATAGGGATGTGGTGGTGGCCAGCTGATGAACATGTAGCCAATGTTCAGAGCAGGTCAATGTTTGCTTAATCAGTTGGTCCCAGGGCTGAAATAAAGGACCAGACAGCTGACAGCCCGTCTCTCGGTATACATCAAACTGAGGCTCTCCAAACTGCCGTTTTTCCAAGCCCTTCATTTGCTCATCAAATATGTATGGGAAGCATACTGTGCGTCTCTTGTTTGGCCTGGGGTTTGCTATGTAAACAAAGAAAAATGGTCCCTACATTCATGGGATTTATAGCAAATGCATAGACAAATATATGCTTGGGGAAGTGTGTGTGTGTGTGTGTGTGTGTGTGAGAGAGAGAGAGAGAGAGAGAGAGAGAGAGAGAAGGAAAGGGAGAGGAAGAGAGAGAGAGAGAGAGAGAGAAAGAGAGAGAGGGAGAGGACCTCCTTGTGTGCCCAAATTTGCAATTTTGGCCAGATTGGCCAGATTGGCCTTTGGGGTCATAGTTCAAGTGGAGTGTGAAGACTAGAAGGGTTGGGCACTGAAGCAGCAGGACCTGCTCTCTGCCAATGGGGCCCTTCGCTTTATGGTCTTATCTTTTTCCAAACCTCACTGTTGCTTTCTCTGACCTTGATCAGAGAACAGCATGGACCAGGCACTGTACTGGTCCACATGTTGAGAGCAGCTGCTCCTGGCTTCTGGATGAAGAGTGGCTTGGTGCGGGCAAGCAGCTGAAGAGAGCGGTTGTGTGGAGTCTCAGGGCCCAGGTGAGAGCTGCTAGTGCCTTGTGATGGAGAGGCAGCTGAGGGATGGGACAGGGAGTCAGGGTGAGCCCGCAGAGGAGCTGGAAGTCAGGCCTTACAATGTCCTGTGCTGGACAGCTTTCTGGGCTTTAGGGGCATGGGATTTGGTGTGTCTCAGGTGATGGTGACGTTTGGGGATAGATTTTGGGGTGCGTGTTGGATGGGTCTCCTCGCTGTGGGCTGTGGCACCTGAGAAAGTGGTGATGGGGGAAGTAGGGGGAGGGGTGTGTCTGCTTCCATTTCTAAAGACTCCTTTTGAATGTGTTCGCTTTGCCCTACAGCGCTGATCTTGCTTAGATGATCCTCAGAGCTCTGAGAATGTCTAGGCTTAACCCTGGCTCCAATGCTTACCAGCCGTGAGACCTTGGGTGAGTTCACACAGTACCTCAGTTTCCCCCTCTGCAAATGACTGAGCGTACTGTGAATGTTCCATTTATTCAGCTGAAAGGGCACCCCTTCGCTTCTCCCTCATTGAGCCTTACTGTCCCCTGGAAGCCCCTCAGCCCGTCTGCGCCTGCTCTAAGCCCCGCCTCCATTGTTCTGAGCCGTGCAGCCCCTCAGCCCGTCTGCGCCTGCTCTAAGCCCCGCCTCCATTGTTCTGAGCCGTGCAGCTGCATTCTAAACATCCGTGCCTTGACAATGATTTCTGGTCAGTGGCATTTTGCGAGATGCAGCCTGTGGCGCCAGCCCGTCAGCCTCCTTTCTGTTTTGATGAGGGAGAGGTCATGTGATGCATGCTGTGCTCAATTTTGTGGCCACAGAAAGGTCCATGAATGGTACTTTTACCAACCTCCTATTATTTGATGAATGGCCCCAGTCTGGAGAGGTGAGTGAGGGCAGACCGTGGCTGAGATAGAGCTGGGGGACCCACAGACACCCTCTTGCCTGAGGGTGATTAATCGAGAGTGGCCACCTCCTCTTCTTCCAGGTCAAAGGTTGCCTTTCCTGTGAGTTTGAGGTATAGGACTAGAGAGACTGATTGAAAGCCGTGTAGTGGATTGGCCAGTGACAGGCCCAGGGCACGGGACCCGTCAGCTCTCTGACAATAGGGCCCTTCGCTTTATGGTCTTATCTTTTTCCAAACCTCACTGTTGCTTTCTCTGACCTTGATCAGAGAACAGCATGGACCAGGCACTGTACTGGTCCACATGTTGAGAGCAGCTGCTCCTGAGGCCCCTGGAGGAACGCTAACCTTTCCTGTGGAGTGAGAACAGCACAGCCCGGTCTATCCTGGCTGTGGAGATGCGTTCTGCCTTGATCACCCCTGACTATGACCTTCCCAAGGTCCTCATTCCCTTCTTGGGATTGATCTCCTCATAGCCATGGCCCTTGGCTGTGGTGCTTGGGCTTAATAGCATGTGATCTTCCCACATGGTCTCTCCTCCATGACCTTTTAAGGACAGGGATCATGTACCCAGGAGGTTCTCTCTTCTGCTTCCCAAGCTCTCACTGGACTCAGCCTATAGAGGGAGCTGGGCTTCAAGGTGACCTGGCACTCAGCTATGGCCCAACGAACAGCCAAACCTGGAAGCTGGGGAGGGAAGTCATAGCCCATTGACTCTCCAGCCCCTCCCTCGAGCCTATGGCACAGTGGATGGACACGGTCAATGCCGGATCCCTGTGGTTGCCCTCTGGCCAGGCACAACAACACACCTTTGGTACCAACTTCCAGAACTGGTCCAGGGCCTTCCAGCAGCCGCCTTCTCACGTTAATGTACTCCTTGTCCACCATGTGTGCCGGGAGGGTTTTTTCCAGGGGTAGCTTCTTGCAAGAGTTAGCCTCTTTGCAAACAACTCAGGAAAGCGGGGGCCAAGAAGAAGGTTGTTCGTGTGAGCTAGCATACCAGTGCTTCACAAACTAACCCTGATTGGAGCAACTTGTTCAGACTAAAGAATGGGGAACAGATTCTAGAAGATTCTTCTTTCCCTGGTTCCTCATTCCTCAAATAAATCTTGATTAACTTGCCAGCCAGCCTGCTGCTCTGCCTTGCAGAAGGTCAAAGGGAGAAGGAAACTGGAAGAAACTAGCAGAAAGGAAGAAAACAAACCTTTGCATTTAAGTAATGCCGTATCTTTCCAGAGCACTTTTGACACCAGGAGCCCAACATTCATCCCGTGTAATTATTGTATGCTCAGTCGCTCATCATATGCCCATTGAGTGTCTGCTCTGCCTCACATCTTATGCTGGATGCTAAGAGAGATGTGCAGAAAATGAGACCTGGAAGACAGAAATGTCTGAATGGGATACAGAATCAACAAAATGTATCAATTGGCTTTGCCTTGTGTAACAGTATACCTGAGTACATGAGACTGGGATATATTGTAACTAGGTTTGCTTAGCTCTTGATTTCAGAAGCTAAAAGTCAGCCCTAATGAAGGTCCTGTCTGCATCACCTTGGAGAGGGCATATATGAGAGGGAAAGATCACAAGGTTAGACAAGAAGTCAGGTGGTAAAGGGGAACAGTCATGCCTTTCCCTAATAGTTCACTCTCTCTGGAACTGGAGTCCTGTGAATACTACATTAATCTCTTCTGAGGGCAGCACCCCCAGAGATCTAACCACTTTCCACCAGGCCTGAGAAGAGTTTTATTAAATTACTCTACACAGAGGATAATGCTCCTCCTACAGTCATAGGCTGACAAATAAACAGCCCAGTTAATAAACTTCCCTTCAAGCTATTAGTCAGGGGTGTCTGGCCCAGAGAATCCTCAAACAATATAAGCTATTGCCATTGCTCTTGGCTGTCCCTCAGAACTTGATAGTAAGACCCTATTGCTGAAGACTTCACATACATTCGACATAAGACATGGAGAAATCAAGTTGGTACTGACCAAGAAGCTTCCTCTCTGCTGGTTAGCTCTTTTACTAATGGAAGGCACTATATAAGCTTCTGGGGGTTAGGGGGAGAAGTGAAAAAATCAATGCTACCCAGCCGTGAACCCTGCAAGCCACAGTAATGGCAGGATTGGCAATATCTGTGGGAGCAGTGGTGGCATGAACATTATAGGGTAACCAACAATTTTCTGATTGGATTTAATGCCTACTCCACATATGCCTAGTACTGTACATCTGACCAAGAAGCTATGAATGGGAAGCTCATAAGCTCGGGATTTGCAAAATGGACATAGTATCTAAAGATGTATGTCTTTATCCATAGGTTAATAGGGCTCTCAGTCCACTTTGTAGTCTTTGTAGTTAACGCAGAAACTCACAGCTGGTCAAAGTGCAGCAAGTAAGTGTGTGCCTCTCAGGCTTACATCTGTGGGACATCCATGTCACACACCCTCTCCCCTCAAGGCTAGGGGAACATCACAGAGGAGGGTAAGAGCAGACTGTAAGAGCCAGAGGTTCAGGAGGACCTGAGAAAAACATTGTCTTCTGGATATGACGGGGAGCTGGCTATGACAGGTATGCTGCCTGAAGGTCAATCATGCTCCAGTGGGTGCCCCACACCCAATCATATATGGGTAGCACAAACTGGACTCATTTGGGTATTTGAAAAAACAGGACATGAAGTTGGGGGGGATGAGAAGTGGATCTGGGAAGAGTTAGGGAGAGGTATTGGGGAAAATATGATCAACGTATGAAATTCTCAGATAATTAACTAAAAAGACTGTATTAGGCTTATAATTCTCCAGAACACTGGATGTCCCCATCTGAGCCTTTGCTCTTATCCCCTTTGCCTGAAAGTCCTTCCCCATACTTTGACAGGGACCCTCAGGAGATCACGGCAGTTAGGGAAGCAAACCATGAAGAGCTGAGAATAAAACTCCCTTCAGATTGACTTCATCAACCTGGATGGAGACTTCAGGGAGTCTGATCCCAGGTGGTTTATTCCCAGCAAATTTAAACGCAGTATAACCTGGAAAAAAAATTCCTGGTGTAATACAATCCCTAGTGTGTAATCCCCAGGAAGTGTAATTATATCAAAACTTGACTCAGGGTACACGTCATTTCTTCCAAGAAGATGGGTTCTAGAGATAGGCTACTTGTAGTAGCTTAACAGCCTATGAAAGGGTCTGGCCTGGGTCTCGGTCATACAGATAGTATAGAGGTCATTTGGGCTATTAGCAGCCTCTGGTCCTGATAGCGGAGTTTGGGGGAGCCCCTAGCTATGCAGATAATGTAAGGGTCATTTAGACTATTAGGTATCTCTAGTCTCAGTTGTGGGAGCCTGGGGAGTCTTGGCTACAAGGGGCCTTTAAATTATTAGCCACCTCTGCTCCTGGTTGTAGGAGTATGATACACCTGGCCCAATCACCAGGCTTTTAATCACTTCAGATTCCCAGCTTTCTAGATGGAAGAACAGGTCATACATTTTTCCCATTAGAAAGACAATCCCACACACTTAACCATCCTGGTTTCATTGTCGATCTGTGGGCACAAGGACCTTCATGCTGTGCTCCCAACAATACTTGACATCTGAAAAAATTCTTTCCTTCCACAGGCATTGGCCGATGTAACCAGATGCCTGCCCTTTATCCGTTCTTCCCATCTTCCTCATTTACAGGACATTGATTTTGTTCAGGGAAGAGAAATCAGTGTTCTCTGCTAAAGTACTGATTTTCCTGCATCCCCATTGCCAGGAATGATCATGTGACATAGGTCTGGCCAATCAGATACAAACTTTAAAAAATACAGTAACAACGGGAAAAAAGAGGAGACAGGGCCTTTAACTGTCTTTTGCTTTCCTCTTATGACTACCCTGGACAGTCTCTGATGTGCTTGGTTAGGTGTGGAGTTAGCTTGCTTACAACCAAAAGGATGAAAACACAGTATTAAAGGAACAGAAGACAGAAGGAGCTAGACTTCAAGGCCTCCTTGAGACCCACCCGGTCCCACCCTTGTAGTAGCACATGGCAGAGGCAGCTCACCAAGAACAGCAAGGAGGCATTTTCATATGTGAGAACTCTGCACTGTCCTGGCCAGCACCAGACTCACCAGTGGAACATCCGGGCATCATTCATTCAGAACTCCTTAGGTGCAGATCATAAGCAATCAAACGCCCTCCACAGAAATCCAACACCTGCACACAATAGGCCAAGGCCTACGCATCTCTTTTTTCCAACAGTGCACAAAAACAATTATTTTAAACACAACTAAAAATAAACTTCCACATTTCCCCTTTTCTGTATAAAAAATAGATTTACCTTTACAACACAATTTAACATGACACTAGCAAAACCATTTATAAGAAGAACAATCACGAGGGTTGTTAATGCACAGAACTAAATGAAACCAAACATCTATCAAGATTTTCACATGTCTTTGGACAGCAGAAAAACATTATCAATGTCCAGTTATCTAGAATTCACTCACAATCTTCTGGGATCCTCCAAAGGGCTTGGGTCACTTCTCTGGCTCTGCCCTCTGCAGCACACACAGCTTGTCCTCCAGGCTCTGGCTGGCTCCACTCCACTGCTGCTGCTGTTCTTGGTGGTCGTCCCATGGTACTGGCATCTTCAGAAACTGCTGGGGTGCCTTGCTGTGACTGGGCTCCACCTTCACCAATAGCCTCTCATAGGCTCTCTTCATGGTACCAAGCCTCAACTTCTTTACATGACCTTTCATCTGGGCCTTCAACTACTACCAAGGCTGCACCTTCACCAGTGGCCTCTTCTGGCCTCTTCATGGTGCCAAGCCTGAGATGCTCTTCAAAGACCCCTTCATGCCTTCAAAACCAGCACCATCTGGGTGACTCTAACAGTACCAAGTTCGGCAGCCAGCATGCGATAAAACCTCAGCCAGTTCTAGAAGACAGCTTCTGTGTGCTAATCCTGAGGAAATACTTTCTGGGTTTTAAGAAAGAGTTTGGTTTGCTGGAAAAATAACTGGTCATTTTGTCTGCAGTAAGGGCCCCCTTGTAGATGGAGTTCTCATCACCATCACCAGTTCGTGGATCACTTGTAGTCAGGTTTGCAGAGGGGGGAAAAAAAAAAGCTAGTCAGTTTAACTAAGCAGCTGTTTTGGCTCTAAGCCGAGGCTTCCACAACAGGAAGCATTTCTGGGCCAGTGGGAAGAATCTCTGATTGAAACATTCTCATGGGTTGGCATTCTTTTTCACCACGGCTAAGGGGAAACACACAACCCCTTCCATAGATCTCAAACAGAGCATCTTGAGCTTCACACGCATACAACGCAGCTATCAGAAAACTCAGTTTGTGAAACAGCACTCCACCACCAGTGGCGGGAGGGAGCATCAGCTCCATGATCAGGAAAAGCAGTAAGAAACTTGATTTTTCCTGCTCCCCGCTGAATTCTTTATCTCTAAAGGCCTCCATTCTGTGGCTCTCACCTCGGAACCGTTTTTCTCATTTATTTATTCATTTCATAGCCCTTTCTCCTCATAGAGGCTTTTTTCCTTTCTCTCTCTCCTCTTCCTTCAGGGCCTTCAATTAATACCTTAATCTCTGTCCTCTGGCAGCTTCCCTGAGCGTACTTTACTGGACTCTGTAAGGTCTGGAATTTCCTTCTCTTCTTACTTGTCTCCATGTTGGATTAGCTGGCATGATCTCTTGCCCCATGTTGGTGCACCATTTGAAGCTGTACACCTACGGGGTGGTTCAGCAAGAACAATGGGGAGGCATTTTCATATGTGCGAACTCTGCTAGACCTCAGCAAAGGGAACCACCATCCTGGCCAGTGCCAGACTCGACAGTGGAACCTGAGCATCTGAGCTCCGGTGTTTTCATTCATTCACAACTCCTCATGTGCAGATCACAAGCAATCAAACATCCTTCACAGAAATCCAACACCTGCAGACAATACAAAAGGCAAAGGCCTATGCATCCCCTTTTCCAACAGTGCACAAAAACAATTATTTTAAACACAACTAAAAATAAGTCCACAACACACTCTCACGAGGCCCACCCGGTCCCATCTCCATACTTTTTGTTAGTTGGGCCTCAGGATTCAGGTTCCTACTGCATGTATCCAAATGCAATTGTAATGGCCCTGAGATATGTCCACGCCAATGTCCAAACTCCCGGTGGGTGGCGCCCCTCCTGCCTCTGAGCTCTGTCCATCCTGCGTACTCTCGCTGTCCCAACAACTTTGCCATGAGCCCCTTATGGAAATGTCCTCATGGGAGCTCACCACAGGCTCTCTGGACTTGAGAGACACTTGGTAAATATTGTTGGGGCCTAAAGAGAATGTTGACCCCCCCAACCCCAAGTTCTACAGGGTCGTTACCGGACTCAGGAGTATTTTGTGATGGTTCTACCACAAGCCTCCCCATTAACTGTCCAAACCCCTGAGTTAGCCCCCTTGCTTTGTTCAAATCTAGCTTCCTGTAGGCCAGTGACGTTCACAGGAGAACTATCCCATCCTCTCACCAGAAGGACCGAGCTCAGGGGAGCAGACGGAGCTCAGTTTACTCTCCACCCTTCCTAAGACTCCAGGCAAGGGGACAGGTGAGGGCACGGATTTCCTCAGAGCCTCACTCTCCTGCAGATGCATGAAGTGGACGAGGCCATCTGCTGCAGTCTCCAGGCACAGGCAGGACACTCTCACAGCTTCCAGAACCGAGGGAGAAAACACTGAATATCTTCAGGCAGCAGGATAGAACAGAGGCCAGGCTGAGGAGGCCTGGGTGAGACTTGTTCAGCCTGCCCTTAGGCTTGATGTCATGGGATGTGGGGGTGGGGGCATTCAGTTGCAAGGCTGGAATTGGGGTATTTAACTTTCAAGGAACTTTCCCACAGGACAGGGACTACAGGGACTAATTCCGCTAACCTATGAGCTCCTTCAGGGCAGAGCGTGTCTGACTCACGTTTGTTCCCACCCCCTCATAGGTTACCTGGTACTGAAAAGATGTTTAATAAGTATGTGTGGAAGGAAGGCAAAGAGAAAAGATGTAATAAGTCAAGCCATGCAAGTGAGTGGCTCAGGAAGATGCGAGCCCCCCCCCCCCACACCAGCCTCACCTTCTTTGAAGACTGTTCTCAGAATGTTCCCTGGTTTCTCTCTTGGCCCTTGACATAGAGTTCAAGCAATAGTTCCTCTCCTGCTTCCCCCAACTTTTGGTACCCCCAAGCTCAAGCCACCGCTCCCCACCACCACCACAGCATTTGGTCAACTGAATTGAGGGTCTCTGCTAGCCTCTGCTCATTAGCAAACAGAGTTACTTAAGGAAAAAGACCTAAGTGACAGGTTTTCCAGGCAGAGGGTCAGAAGATCACATAGCAGACAACAGATGAAGGCTAAGGATGAAGAAAGAGGTGGGCGGGAAGTGGAAGGCTGCCCTTGAGGAGCCCTGGCTGTCAGATAAGCAAGGCAGGGATGTGCTGTCTGGGCATCCACAAGCTGCTCTTCAC
Source organism: Cricetomys ansorgei (assembly GCA_026225945.1). Taxonomy (NCBI): domain Eukaryota; kingdom Metazoa; phylum Chordata; class Mammalia; order Rodentia; family Nesomyidae; genus Cricetomys; species Cricetomys ansorgei. Next base: position 4,859,851 of record JAMJFZ010001789.1, read on the forward strand.
GAGACACACCAAACAGCTAGGACAGCATGGAGACACCCCAACTTGGTCAGCAAGGGTTCAGGGCTCCAGCATGTTGGAAGAGGAGCTGAGCCTCGGTGATCACCGAGACCAGTGGTCCTATAGAGCCCCGCCCCAGTCTTTCTGAGTTCTCACAAATAACAAAAGAAAGCCTGAGAGATGCTTTCAGTATTTTCAAGGATTTAATAAAATTCTTACCATATGGTAAGATCGCAGAGGGTAAATTAAAGGTTGCATATCTTTGCCTTTGGTTAGAATTTTATCCACACAGCATCCCCACAGAGAAATAGATTACCGGATATATGCAACTTGATGGATAAAACCTTTCAAGATGGAGTCCTGAGCCTTTGCTGACCATTTTGGAGCATCTCCTAAATGCTCCTAAATTCCTCATGTCCCTCATAAAAGCCCGTCTGTCCATGCCCAGATGTCACATTCCTGCTGTGCTAAAGATATCTTGTTGGTCCTGTCTGCCTGTCAGCCACCACTGGAGTTCTAATAACTTCATCCACAGCTGAGATGGCCCAGAGGGACCACACAGCTGAGCATGGCAGGCCTCAGGCTGGGGTGGAGTCAACAGATGCTAGCCACCTGCCCTTTTGGCAACGCGCATCCCTCCTTCCTAAAGGGAGCCTGGTTCTGCTGACTGTATCCACTCTTGGGCTGGACATCTCCACTGAGCAGTGACTACTGCCATCTGTAAGCCCACAGCTGCCAGGTGAGAGAGCCCCCACATCTGCATGAGGTACAGCAGTGTGATTTATGCTTAGTTATGTGTCACATCAGCCCTGACGTCAATGATGTCACTAAGAAAACTAGGTCCTTCCTTCTTCCTTCTCTAAACGTTTTCATGTTCAAAAATCAACTCTTTATGGAGCAGTAACTCAAGTGACTGATAAAAAATTGTTAGGAAGTGAGACAGCTCTTGGTTCCTGCTGACCTCTGTGAGTTGCTACAAGTCAGACAATTATCAATCAGCCTTACTGGCCTTAAGAAAGCAGAGAGCTGCCTGGAGAGCCCTCCCTGCTTGTGGTCACAGGTCAAAAGCTGGGAGGGTCAGAGCATCATAGCCACTGGCACACAGTCTACCCCGTGCTGTTCCCCTCTGGAGAGTGGGCGGATCACCTTTAGGCTCTGGTTTTTCATCTCTAAGAGAGGCAAATGCTTCAAGGATGATCATGAAGATACGGTGAAAGGATGTTTGCAAGTACGGCTTATCCACAGAAGAAACACGGAAGTGGGAGCTGGGCAGCTGGGCATAGCATGCTCTCTCTCTTGTGTCCATGACTCCTGCTGCTTTAGCAAGAGTGTGTGTTTTCTTTCTCCAGCCTCGTCCAAGTTACACACCTCCCTGTTCAGCCACAAGCTGCTTCTTTAACAAACCCACTCACCCAGTGGCTCCATCATGCGCAGGTTCTTATCCTGCAGTCTGAGGCCATCACCCACCTCCACACGTGGTGTTAATACTTGGATACGCATAGACACCTGGACTCCCCAGTGATGCCATACAGAAACCTGAATTCTAAGAATGGCCTCCATCTTCCCCACCCCTGTGACTTTTCACATACCCTTCATCTTAACCAGTGTACCCACCCTAACCCATCAACTACCCAGGCTGGGACCACATGCTGTCCTTGACTTCTCCAGCCCCCCTTTCCCCACATCCCATTACCAAGCTCTACAACAGTGGTTCTTAACCTATGGGTCACAACCAATTTGAGGGTCTAATGACCCTTTCACAGGGGGTCACCTAAGACTATCTGCATATCAGATATTTACACCACAATTCATAACAATAACAAAATTACAGTTATGAAGTAGCAATGAGAATAATTTTATGGGGTCACCACAACATGAGGAACTGCATTTAAGGGCCACAGCATTAGGAAGGTTGAGAACCACTGCTCTCTCTATAACCTCCACTTCCTGCACCTGAGCTGTCAACTCCTGCTTCTGTGACCATCAGTATTTCATGTCCAACAGAACTTCCCCTTCTCATTCTTTCTCTCCCACTCTCTCTCTCCCCCTCCCTCTTTCTCCCTCTCTCCCTTTCCCTCTCCCCTAGACAGGGTTTCTCTGTGTAACCCCAGCCGTCCTGGAACTCACTCTGTAGCTCAGGCTGACCTCGAACTCGGAAATCCACCTTCCTCTGCCTCCCAAGTGCTGGGATTTGAAGGCGTGCACCACCACCGTCCTGCCAGCACTTCACTTTTCACCGATCACACCTTCATTTTGTTTCAGGACAGACATGTGCCTGGCCCCGTTCCTCTGTGACACATTCAATTTTCCAACCTTGCTTGTAGTTAGATGGGCTATACCACCCAGTTTGGACCAATAAAATATAAAGCGTTATCTACAGTGGGCTTCTGGGGAACTATTTTTTCTCCCTGATTTGAATAGGATTACTGTGTCTGGCGTGGAGGTATCCACGAGCCACCAAGAAGGAGCCATCAGCAGGCTAAAGGGCCAGTGTGCAGAGGTCGGCAGGGCAGAGGCTGGGACAGGCCTGGATTCGAATGACATCACAGAACAGTCCAAGTATCTTCAACGACACCTTGATTTCTCATTCCTGTGGGTAAATAATAAATGTCTTGAGAAGTTTTAAGTGATTTTGAGTTTTCTCTCACTTGATGCTACAGGAGCTTCTGGCTACTATGACCCCTCAATTAGTCTCTCTGGGTTTAGTCATGTTTTTGTCCTTTAATTCATTTGCAAACATAATTCTGGTGTTGACATTTCCCCCCCTAAGTGCTTTCCATGGCTTCTCACCCTTTAGTGTATAAGCTATACTTGCACGGCCAGCTAATTTAAATTAACTAACCACTTGAGCTTTGATCTGTTCAAACTGGCAGGTGTCTGTTGTGCCTTTTAGGCCAAAGGACCAACGCAGCACTGGGTCCGGAGTCAGTCCTTGGCATTTGATGCCAAGGAAAAGTGGATTTGAGGCTACTCCCAGATGCCACCAGGCCCTTCCTTACATCACCGTGGGCTATTCCACCACACCTGCGATGGGGAATCCTCGCTATCAGTTTGGCTGGACTTAGGGTCACCATGAAAACACACCTTTGGGTGTGTCTATGAGGGTGTTTCCAGAAAGGTTTGACTGAGGAGGGAAGACCCAGCCTGAGTGTGGATGGCTGTCCCATGGGCCGGGGTCCTGGATAAAGGAGGAAGCCAGGGGAGCACAAGAATCCACCTCTTTGTTTTCTGACTGTGGATACGACGTGGCCGGGGGCCGCACACTCCTGTCACCGCGTCTTCCCTGCCGTGGCCAGCTGTACTTTTAAACTATGCATCCTAATAAATGCCTCCTTCCTTAACTCACGTCTGTTGTATCTCATCACAGCACGAGAGAAGTAACTGATTCGATGCCTCATTTGTAGGTGGCTGGCCTTTGACTGCTGTGTCCCCGTCTGACACAGTGACATCTATGCTGACACAGGGCCCTGTGTTAGCCATTGTTGTGGAACCGCCCCCGCCCTGTACCTGAGCTGTACCTGCCCCAGCCACCTGTCTTACTTAATCAGAAAGGGACCCACCGACCCCCATATAATCCCTCTCCGCACAGTTCTCTCTTTTCTTCTTCTCCTCATTGTCTCTCACCCCGCTGTCCTGTCTCCTCTCCCCCCCCCCTTTTATCTCTGTCTACAGGGTCCTGTTCTGTCCAAGATTCAGATTCCCTCACCCTCACCTGTAAGAAATAAACCTTTGCTAAAACTCTCCAGCGTCCACGCGTCTAAACTCCGTCTATAGCCCCAACGCGTATAAAGAATTTATTATGGTGGTGGGTCTTTAAGGCTAAAGTAGTCCCATTAATATGATTCCGTTAGCCTTTACTTGTGCTCCTTTTGTTTGGATTTAGTTGTTGCTTGGTTTGTGTTTTGTTTAAGGCAGGGCCTCATGTACCCCAGGCTGGTCTCAAACTTGCTGTGTAGCATGATCTGGCATTTGTGGTCCTCCTACCTCTACCTCCCACAGGTTAGGATTGCAGGCACGCTCCGTCTGCCGTGTTTATGCCATGCTGGGGGTGAAATTCGGGGCCCTGTACATATAAAAGGTCCTCCACCAGCCGAGCTACGTCTCCATCCCGCGGCTGTGTTCTGTCTAAGCCCTGTCTCCTGTACTAAGCGATTGGGTTGTACAAGGCCTTCCGGGCCCAGCTGCATGCTGGTCCAAAGCATCTTCAGCCCAAAGTTCTTTAGGCTCACAGGCCTAAACCTAGGTAACACCACCAGGTTTTACTTTCTGGAAGTTCGCTTTAACTCTGCACGCCACTGTGCTAGAATCAGTGTGTGTGTGTGTGTGTGTGTGTGTGAGTGTGTGTGTGTGTGTTTGGAGCATGGCTAAATCCTGCCTGCTCTCCCAGCCCCATGTTATACCACCTGCCTCTGTGTCTGTAAACACCAGAGATGTTAGTTTCCATGTTTTTTTACCATGAGCATCAAATTCCTCATTTTTCGGTGTAAACTGGTTCCTCCCTCTGCCATTGTGTATTTTCAAGACACTTCACCTAGCTAACTTACTCTCTTAGGACTCTTTTTCTATTCTAAGTGTGTCTGTCTTGTACACCACTGGGTGAAGTACTAAACACTCCTGAACCAATGACTGAGTTCCTGAACCAATGTGGTCCCCCATGGCACCGCTGCTGAGAGGAAACGCTCAGCTTTCAATCCTACCCCACCCCCACCCCCACCCCCACCCCTCTAAGCTGAGTTGGTTGTCCTCCATGTTTTCTTCCCTTCTCACAGATCTCATCTCCTTAGATCACACATGCACACTTACGTATCCACCCCTCCACCCATGATTTGAACTCCTTGGGGTCGGGGACCTTCTGCTAGTCATGTTTGTACCCTCCAAGAAGAGCACTCCGCATATTGCAGCTTCAATAATGCGGACTTTATGATGAATAAGCTCTCGGTGAGAGGAATGCTGGGAGCATCTGAGTGTGGCGTGGAGGTGTGAGGTGTGTGCGGAGGCAGGTAGCTGGGGGCTGCTGGGAAAATCCTCTGTTTAACCTGTGTGGGGAAGCGCACAGTGTGTATCTGCATGTGTATACTCAGCCTGAAAACCCTATAGCACAAAACGAGGCAGGCAGGTGGCCTCTGGCCTGGAAGCTTAATCAGCAAGCCACAGAGGCTGTTTTCGAAACTTCCTGAGAGCTTTGGCTCAGCTAAGCAAGATCAGGAGCCAAGCAGAGGATGAAGGGAGCTAAACTGCTCCACCTAAGAAATGAAAGGAATTTGGGTTCTATCCCTAAGAAAAAGCACGGAGGCCAGGGGAGAGGTTTTCTGGATAATTTGGGGAGTCTGGTCCCGAGCTGTGAAAGTGACTGATGGGTTTTTTAAACAAAGATCAGAAATGACCCATTGTTAATGGTTTTTATATTTGCTACCATTTAAGTAGCTTGCAGGGCTCGCCACATCACAGAAGCTTGTGGGAGTTTCCAGGGGGTCCTCTATCTGGGTGAAGGAGTGGGGTGAGCTTGGACCGAATTATTCATCCAAAGCAGGGGTGTCCTCCGGAAGTGTGAGGAAAACTGTGGTTGGGATTTAGACTTGTCACAAATCCAAGGGCTGTGTTCTTTTCTGGCACATGTGTTTTTATTTTAGAGGTCAGTAGGGGCCTCTTGCTTTGAAAGGTGCTACACTACCAACCCACCCACAGTCCACGAACAGATACGTGTCACGGGGCTTTCATTATGTGGCCGCCAGTCGTGCTGAAGCCCTACCTGGGGATGGCTGTCTGCACTGCCTGTGCTTTGGTGGGACTCCACATCGACAGGACCACACACTGTGTCCTTGTAGGACACACATGCTGCTGAGTGTCTGACGATCTTACTTTGTTTCCTCACTGAAGCCTTTCCCAGCCCGTGAGCAGAGGCTTTCTCAGGTCCAAGCCAGCCCTGTCCCTCTCTGCATGCCCTGTCCCCCCAGCTTTCCCCTCTCCTGCCCCTGCCTGTTTTCCTGTCCTCTTCCTCGGCTCCCAAGAACAGCCAAAGCCCTTAACCAAGAGCATGAAAACAAAACAAAACAAAACAAAAAAATCAGGTCACCATATGTGCTCCGCTCCATCCTCCGGCTCTGCAAGCCTCCAGACCGCAAGTCAGTAAGTCCTAAGTGTATCTACAGCAAGCGTCTGGCATCCCCCTAAAACCACTATCCTCCTGCCTGGTTACAAACCAGACTGAGGGGAAGACTGAGGTGCCCACATGGCCCACCCATGTCTGTAGCACCATGGTGTGGCTGGATTACTTTGTCTAGACAGCCCACACAGACCCCCAGTGATTTCTCCCATCCCAAGTGAGAGGCAATATGTATGTACCATGGGTACCCTCAGGTTTCCTCCTTCCATGTAGTCATGGTCTGTCTAGTAATAGAACACTGTTGCTCTGAGAAAACACCCTGTCTAGGTGCTACAGGGCCAAGGGACCTGCAGCTCTGCCTCTGCTCCTAGGCGGGGCTCCCTCGAGCTGGCTCCCACCTGGATCTGGAAGAGTAGCTGATGCTCCAGAATCAATGGGCATCGGGGATTCTCATCACAGATTTTTTTCTGGTTGATTTTGCATGGCAGGTTAACAGCCCCACAGAGCCCACTCCCTGCCAGGGACTTTCAGGAACAATTTCTCTAAGCCAGTGTGGCCCAGTCTGGGCATGGGTTGTCCCCCCTCCTCACCAGCCACGTGGATGTGACTCATGCAAGCTCTCTGAGCCCCTGCCAAAAGCAGCTGGAAGGAGTGCCTGGATAAAGCTGGCATGTGTCAGTTCAGGAGCAGGGAACATTTCAGAGTCTCTGTTGGAATCTAGTGGGTCTCTGCACCTTTTCATGTTACTGCTCCCAGGTGACCCTCCACCCAGGCCTGCTGCAGCATCGTGGCCTTGATGCTCCTGAAAAAACTGGCTCCCAACACCCCCAGTTTTCTCTTTCCTCCGATAGCACACAATACGGTCAGAGTCTTATAATGAGGCTTCTTAGCTTTTCACTGGGACAGAATGTGAACAGTACACCTAGAGTGAAATACATGACCTTGTTTTATCATCATGAACTCTGCATGAGACAGTTATTTTTTTTTCCATTTCAAAGAAGAAAAAAATTAAAGATAAAAAGACCAAGACAGACTACAGAGGAATTACAGGACAAAAATCTACTGCTCTTGTGGACACTAAAATGGGGACAGAGGCCACGATGTACTTGCCCAAGCCCATAAAAGATACACAGAGAGCAATCTCCTCTGCAAATGAAGAGGTACTGGTATGGTTAGTTCATAAAAAGGGGCAAAGGGCACTTATGGGGAACTCTCTGTACGTTCTAGTCAATTTCACTTCTAAAAGCCCCCCGAGAATAGCTCATTCAATAAACACATTTTAATAAACATTTTAAAAGGAGATTTACTAATGATCTTATAGCATTTAATATGGGATTTAAATCAGGACAACTTCCTCAGGTAATCCACATTCTTCCCCTCTGGGTCGTCAGGAGCAGATAGCACCGCTTCCTTGATCCTGGCGCTTCCAATGTTGAATGTCCACCTGGAGATTTGCCAGCAATACTTTGCCATTCGTGGCTCCTCCCGGACACGTTATCGTCTGCCTCTCTTTCCACACTGGAGGCTACAGTCCCTCCCCACTTTCTCAGCGTGCAGCCGAGTGCCCAGCGCAGACGTTAAACAAGTACCTGTCAGGGAACGTGTGTTTGTACCAATGCATGGACGCGTGGATGCATGGACAGATGGATGGATGGAGGAGCGAGAAGAGAACGAGATGACAGAGGGAGGGAGGGGCTCGAGGAAGGAAGAGATGGGGAAAGAAGGGAGACAGGGGAGGGGAAGGGAAGCGGGGCGAGCACAGGGTAGGAAGGAGAGAGGCGTAGAGCTCCCACTTTGGTAGCCTCCTGCCCTCTTGCCCCAGCCCTAAAAAGCCCTTCAGGTGCCTCCTTCTTCCCTCCTTCCCAGCACTGAAGTTCCATCCATCGCTCCTCCTGTTGTTCTCTAGGAAGACTTTAACCCTTAGAATAAGGATCACCCCTCCCTGCTTCTATAAACTGAGTGTGTTATTTAGGCAAAAAGGGAAAAAAAAAAAAAAAAGAGCAGAAGAAGTGGAACAATCTTTGCTTTGGAAATTCAGCTGACTGGCCTCATTCAGAATAAGAGCGCCTTCAGTCCCAGCCACAGGCAAGCAGCTGAGCCAACAGTAACACCGGATGCTGGGAGGAGGCCTGGAAGCTTCAGAGGAGATGCCAGGGTAGGGTGAACTTGGAATTGAGAAGACTCTGGTGGGCTCATCTCTGGGGACGAACCCAGTTTTCTCATTTCTGACCAGATTCCTTGTCCTTGGGCTAAAACCTACAATTTACCAAACAGAGCATATCCTGAGAGTACTAAGAGATCAGAAGAGAAGGTCCCAAGGGGAGCCAGAGGATGGGCCTGTCTTGTATTCAGCACCTACTTCAGTGTATGACACATGTAAGGAGCTGAGGTAAAAAAGAACGGATAACCTCTTGCCAAGGGCTTGGCCCCATCTTTCCGGTTAGTTCTAGCTCAGGCTGAAGCAGACAGTGTAGCCACTGGTGGAAATCTTTGGAGCGAGGCTTCCCATAGGAGTATTTCAGTGTAAGGTTTAGAGCCAGGTGAAGATAGCTAAGTGGGCATCTGGGAGAGCCCATCAGGGTGCCTTAAAGGTGTGCACAGAAGCCACACGTGGGAATTATTTGGCTGAGACTATAGACCATGGGTATCAAAGTAGCTTGGAAGTTTGTTGAAGGTTGCATACTGTGTGTGATACACTTCATGTGCTGCATCAGTAAAGACCATAGTGACCTTAAGGCTTCTGGAGGTGGATTAATGTTTCCTTTAAATGGGCTCTACTACAATAGATTCTGGGGGAGAGGGAGCCAAAAAAGTTCATTTTTATTCTGGTTACACCTTCCCAGCAACAATATTTCTTACCCAATATTGAGTCTCTTCTTCTTTACAAACAAACAAAGGGAAAACACAATTTGTTGCCTAAACAAGACAGATTTGCCAGACTCTCTTGCAGCTAGGAGTAGCCATGTGACACAACTCTGAACAATCAGGCATCTGCAGAAGCTGCAGAAGATAAAGCCTAGACCTCTTGATATAGATCTGCCCATGCTTTTATTTTTTTCCTTTTCTTTAAAAACATCCACTTTCTTCTTCCAGCCAGAGGCACAAAAGATGCAACAGTGATGAAACAAAAGCGCTGAAACTGCCTCCCTAGACAGCCTGGTACTCTGACAAGTAGGGTAAAAAAACAGAAGCCAATATTACATGAATTCTGTTCACCAGGTAAGTACAATCCCATCTGAGCCTGCATTTTTCACCAAGACAGCGCTTAAGAAAATAGAGAGTGGATACAAACCCCAGCAGCACAAACATGTCAGGCAGTGGGGGCACTGCTTCACCCCAGCTACTCTGGTGTCTGATGGCTGGGAGGTGCCTCTCCATCTGATTGTCTGCACCTGGAGTAGACTCTATGGCAGACTGTAAATGGGCAGGACTTTGGTGCTCAGGCAGATGTTCTATGGCTGGATTGAGGGAAAGAGAAGAGTCATGAAGTTCATTGCTGCTCCTTACTCCTGGTCCAGACGAGCATGCCCTCAGTTCCCACCTTCAGGTTGTAACTTGCTCCTGTGTTCATTTTTCCTGGGGTTAGAGGAAGAAGGAAGAGTTGTCATGGCCAGATTCCCTGTTGGTACTTAAACTGGTTTTGAGCCTCATTCAAGTGCCAGCCCCCTACCCCTACAAACATACACACACACACACACACACATACATACACACACATACACACATACACATACACACACACATACACACACGTACACACACACACATATACACACACACATACACACACACATACACAGATACATACACACACACATACACACATACACACATACACACACACACATACACACACACATACACACACACACACATACACACACACACACACACACACACACACACACACACACACACACATACACACACACACATACACACATACACACACATATACACACACACACATACATACACATATACACACACACACATACACACACATACACACACACACATACACACATACAGACACACACACATACACACACATACACACACACACATACACACACACACACACACACACACACATACACACACACACATACACACACACACACTCACACACACACACATACACACACACACATACACACACACATACACACACACATACACACATACACACACACACACATACACACACACACACATACACACACATACACACACACATACACATACACACACACACACACACACTTCTTCACTGAGGGCTGCCCACCTGTAGTCATTTGACAAATTTTCTTCTTTTGTAAAAAAGTGTTCACGTCTCCTTTCTGCATGTGACCACTGAGTTTAAACAGACTTTCCTGCCTGAGCTTTGGTAGGAGGTTATTTACTGGAGCAAGGGCAACTTATCTACACCACTGAAGAAAATAGCACCTTCCCCCAACCTCAGAGAGGCTCAGGGAGGAATGGAGCGTCGTGGGCCCCTCCCCCACCTTCATCCTGTGCGGATCACCACAGAGGCAGTAAACCCCTGAGTGTGAAGGCGACATCATGTCCAGAAGACATCTTCTGCGGCGTGTCTCCCCATCCTCTCGCTCTTACTTTCTTTTCTCCTCTTCCTTGATGCTTTCTGAGCCTTGGAAGATAGGGCTGAGCACCCCGTCATTATTTATTGTCAGTAATGTCAAGTTATGACTTATATTAGCTTCTCTCTGTCACAGTAAGACGCTTCTTTGATGAAGTCTGTGCAGTACTATACGCATAAGTATGAATATTTAAAAGACAGCTTGACAACAATGACCATTTAGCAAAACACTATTAGCAGGCTCCCCCGAGGGCCTAGCACCTCCCCAGTCACAGATTTTTGACTAGGTTTATAGAAACAGGCATGAGTTCCTTCCTGTGGAGCAGACATCAAATGTAGCTGTGCACCTACTGTGTGGCTCACCAAGGAAGACAAGGAGGAATATTCATAGGTACAAATCCTGACAGACCTCAGCAGAGCTAACTACCTGTCACGGCAAGTACCATTCTGGACAGCAGAACCCTGAGGCTCTCATCTCAGGGGTTTTTATTGATACTTAAGCTCCTCAGGTGTTCTATTAATAGCGTGCACAGATCATGAAGAATCAAACATCTTTTACATAAAGCCAACACCTGCAGGCAATGAAAAATGCCAAGGCCTAGGCAGCCCCTCACCCAACAACACACAAAACAACCATTTTAAACATAACTGGAAATAAACTTCTGCAATAATCAAATCCAACCTGAAAGTGGTTGGTTATCCCCTTTAACAGCCATGCCACTATTGTACTAGAGGGTACATCTTTACTAGTATGTCGTTATTTGGTTTTCAGGATTCATAACTAGATAGAATATTGAAGCTTTTCTTCCCTAGAAGCCTGCGTAACAGCTCTTGGCACTATGAAAGCTACCCAGCAGAGAGGAATCTTTCAGCGCAGCTCCAACTTGATTTCTCTGTGAAATCAAGACACAGCAAAGTGTGTATGGTCTTCAACAATAGGGCCTTAATGGGTTCTGGTGGGTAACCAAGAGCAAGGGCAATAGACTGTATGGTTGTGTGGGCCTCTGGGACTTTCTTAGCCAACAACTCTTAGGGAGGTATCCCACAGCTGGCACAGGGGATTTTCCTTTAATAATCCATGGTTTCTGAGAGGAACATTATCCACCTGCAGACAGTACTTCTGTACTAATATTATATTTCAAAACACTTATAAACTGGAGTAGTTTCCATATGACTTTTCCATATGTCCTTAGCTTTGGCTACCACTCCCTCCTCCCATTTCTTTATACTCTGACCCACTTCCTGCTTAGTCGCTTTGTCTTAGGCTTCTATTCCTGAGATAAAACACCAAAAGCAACTCGGGGAGTTCATTTCATCTTACACCTGCAGATAATAGTCCATCACTGAAAGGCAGGAACTCAAGGAGGGGAGGAGCCCGAAGGCAGAAACTGAAGCAGAAGCCGGGGGTGGGGGGGGTGGGGGGAGTGCTGTTTTTCCGACAGCACCCAGGACCACCAGCCTAGGAGTGGCATCGCCCACGGTGAGCTGGGCCCTCCCACATCAGTCACCAACCAAGAAAATGCACCAGGGCTTGCCCACAGGCCAGTCGGGGAGGGGCATTTCCTCAACTGAGGCTTTCTTTTCCAAAACGACTGTAGCTTGTGTAAAGTTGACAAAACCAGTCAGCACGCCCTTCCACCCTTACTATTCTCCCTCCACTCGTACTCCAACGTTCCCTACTATCCCCATCTCGTAAAGCCCACACACCCTCCACTGTGCCTCTTTTCTATCTTTCTGGCCTTTGTAAGCACTCAAAGTTAAACGTAGTGCTCTAAAAACGTGTAGCTAGGATCCACAGATGTGGGAGCACATATGGCTTTTGTCTTTCTGAGGCTGAGTTACCTCATTCAGTATCGTATTTTCCAGCTCAATCCATTTTCCTGAAAATTTTGTAATTTAATTCTCCTTTACCAATGGAAAAAAATTCCACTGTGCATAGTTACCACATTTCCATTATCCATTCATCTGTATGGACATCCGGGCTGGTTCCATTTCCTCTCTCCTGAGATCAGCGTTATCTCCACTGTAAGGTATGAAACTTTTTGTGGTAAAGCTAGATCACAAGGCAGTTCTACTTTTAGCTTTTTGAGGAACCTCCACAACTGGCCGCACAAGTCCAGACTTCCATCAACGGTGAGGAAGGGCTTCCTTCTCTCCGCATCCCTCACCATCATGTATAGGGATTTGCTTTCCTGATAGCAGCCGTTCGGACTGGAGTAAGATGAGATCCCAGAGTAGTCTCCTCTTTGCATTTCCCCAGCGCCTATAGATGGTGCGTGCTTTTAAAAATTATTTATCAGCTGCTGTGTTTCCTCTTTTGAGAATTCTCTGTTCAGTTCCATGGACCATTTTTTAATAAGGCCAATATAAGGTTTTTAATAAGGCCAAGACAGTCCAGGGTAGCCTGAGTTACATAGTGAGATGCTGTTGGAAGGAAGAAATGTGTATGGGGGGAACAGGGTACTTTACTTTCCTGTTCAGATCTGACCTCACTTTAATTCCAGTCCTGTCTGTGCCTGAGAATCTTAAGATGGACTAAAAAGAGGGAATCTTAACTCAAGTATAAACTCCTCCTGTCCAATCCTGAATCCTGAACCATAAAGACCAGAATCTACCCTTTAACACGCCTTTAATCCTAATACTTTGGAGGCAGAGGCAGCCAGATCTCAGAGTCCACAGCTAGCCTGGCCTACAGAGTGAGTTCCAGAACAGCCAGAATCACACAGAGAAATCCTGTCTTGAAAAGCTGAATGAATGGATGAATGAATGAAGTGTGGTTTGTTGGGGAAGTTTATTTCTAGTTATGTTTACAATAATTGTTTTATATATTGTTGGGGAAGGGCTGCCTAAGCCTTAGCAGTTTGTTTTATCTGCAGGTGTTGACTTTATGTAAATCTGTGGGTAAGATGGTTGCTTCCTCATGAGTTACACCTGCTCACTGCTCTCTGGCAGTCATTGTGGTGGCAGAGCTGTGGTGGAGGAATTCTTGTAGTCCCTTCCCCACAGTCTCAGGCAACAAGGAAAGAATACTTCCCTTAGGCCTTGAGTTCCCCTATTGAAAAGGTAACATAACTCAGCTGTTAAAGGATTGTGGGATGAGACTAGGCAACAGGTTTCCTTCATTATTCAAATGGGCCTTTGGATGGGGGGGGCAGAGTTTTTGTATCAGTAAAACACTTGAGATCAGACAATTGGAGTTCCACTGTCCAGTATGGTGCTTGCCATGACAGGTGGTTCCCTCTGCTAAGGTCTGCCAGATTTTGTTTCTATGAAAATGTTTCCTTGTCTTTATTGTGGACCAACACAGTAGCTATTGGCTACAGTGGGTCATCCTGATATGTGCTCAGAGCAATCATCCTTCACTCTCTCAAGCCCTGGTACTGATCAGGAAGAGGCCAGGCATTATTTGGGCCAGTCCACTGCTTCCTTCTTTAAAATAAAGTTGCTAGCAAGGCCTGATGGTCTATCTCTCTTATCCTAGCAATCAGAAGACTGAAGCAGGAGAACCTAAAGATCAAGGCTAGCCTAGGCTACATAGAGAGCCTGTCTTTAGAAACTGAAGTCTGGGGGATATCTCAGTGATATAGCATTTGCCTAGCATGTACAAGGCCCCAAGGCCAGTCTTCAACACCACAAAACAAGGCTGGACAACTCCTGTTTTGAAACAAAAATAGAATGAGCAATTTGGAAGGAAGAATTTAATCTGTGCTGTTTTTTGTCTCAAAGTCTCTGGTAAAGAAGGAGAATTTCCAGCCACTTAGCAGCCAGGGACATTCTTCAGAAGGGCAGTGGAAGCCACAGTACTGCTTCTGCTATGAGGTCAACATGCCTAAAACTGAGTACAGAATTAGATGTGCTGGGTTGGACTCTGAGTACAGAATTAGATGTGTTTGGGTTTCTTCCCAAATTAAGACTAAACAGACAGCATATGTAGAAAGGGGTGGCTGTCAGTCCTTCTGTCACACAGAAACAGAAATGAAAGTCTAATGAGAGCTACTGATCTGGCAGAAAGCTACATAATTCAATGAAAAAGAGTAAGAATAAACAAAAGAACACCAGGCTACCAGTCTTGCAAGCCAGATGTGACTCTGGAAACTGGTACCATGAGGAGAAAAAAGTTGAATGTCATGCAACCGGTGCAGTGATCCAGGGTTGTCACCTCACAACGCTTTGCTAGGCTTCATGTCAGAGGCAGGAATTTAAACAGGAAAGTAGGGGGGATGCTGACCGTAGCAACAATACTCTTTTGCTTTACAGAACCCTGGTGTGAGGCTTGAACTGCTGATGGAGCCTAGCTACCTCAGATTGGTTCTATCTATGATGGGATTTTAAAAAGGGGAGTTGGCAGAATGAATTGTTCTATTTAGCAAAATGTTTTCTGCTTTGGTGACGCATCAGAACAGTGAGCAACAGACAGGATGAAGAGGAAACTATCCTCTGGGTGGAGCCTGCATTCAATCCTGAGTCGCACATTTTCTAAGTAGTGGCAAATCTGAGCTCTATTCTGATCCTACCAGAAAGGGGCTAGAAGGCTGGGGAGAGGCTTTCTGCTTTGAGTGTGTTGTTCCAGAGAAGTCATTTCTGGTCCCTCCTGGAGTCCCAAGCTTTAAATGAACCATGGCTCTCTCGCCCTGCCTTCACCTGCTCCCTCTTTTGCCTCACTGCAGAAAGTTCTGCTACCTGTGGGCTCAGATGATCCCACAAACACTGTTCTTCGCAACCTCGGTTCCCCCACTCTGTTGTAGCTGGTGTCCCTGCCTTGGCTTCTCCTCTGAGTCAGCCTGGTGAGAGACGTCCACAAGCCAAGAGAGAACGATTATCCTAGAACATACAGGACACCCAGCTAAACCCAAATGTCACATGAACAAGTCATTGCTCGCCCCGCCCCCCCAAACCTGTTTAATTACTTCCGGGGGTGGGAAGATGGCTGATAAGTAAAGTGCCTGCTGCGCAAGCGTGAAAGCCTGAGTTCCGTTCCCCAGCAACCCTGTCAAGCACAACCTCCTGAGTTTGAGCCCTGGCCCCCCAAGGTAGAGGGAGAGAACAGACTCCTTTCAGTTATCCTCTGATCTCCAATGCACAGTATGGTACCCTTCCTCTCCCCTAACCCCCCCCCCCAACTACCCAAAACCGAAGGTAAAATGCAAATTTTAAATTGTGGAATACAGTGTCAACATCAAAAATCAGTATACTTTTATATACAAAGAATGGCCTAGCACTTTTAAATACAAATGATGATCTAGAAATCAAGAACACAATCCCATGATTTCTTAAAAATAAAATTCTTGGGTCTGGAGAGATGACTCAGCAGTTTAGCGTACTGGCTGAGGATCCAGGTTTGCT
Organism: Cricetomys ansorgei; assembly: GCA_026225945.1. Classification (NCBI taxonomy): domain Eukaryota; kingdom Metazoa; phylum Chordata; class Mammalia; order Rodentia; family Nesomyidae; genus Cricetomys; species Cricetomys ansorgei. Next base: position 4,875,894 of record JAMJFZ010001789.1, read on the forward strand.
TCTCACATCTCACATAGCATCCCACAACCATCTGTAACTCCAGTTTCAGGGACTCCAACACTTTCTTCTGTCTTCTGACTTCCAAGGCACTGGGCACACAGGTGATGCACATCCATGCAGGCAGGCAAAACATTCAAACGTATAAAACTAAACAAATACATCTTTAACAATTAAAACTAAAATGGTTAGCAATAAAGCTAACCAATGCAACACGAGGGGCTATCTGTGTGCCTGATAAGAGTCTGTTGTATACCTTAAGCACATACAATAAGATATTGGACTGAAGAGACAGCTCAGCAGTTAGGAACATTGGCTGCTCTTCCAGACGACCTGGGTTCAGTTCCCAGCACCCACATGGCGGTTCACAACCATCTGTAATTCCAGTTCCAGGGGAATCTGATACCCTCTCCGGCCTCCAGGGGCACCAGGCGTGCACATAGCACACAGACATAATAGAAGAAATAAAAGTGTAAAGGATTCATAGCTATTTCAATAAGTAGAGTTGAGATGGAAAAGATGAAAAGTTTCTGGAGGAAAAACCCCAGAGACTGCTAGAGGACATCCTGACCCGGTGCATCCTGGCACCTCCATCCAACAGCCAGAACAGGCTGCCCTGGAGGCTTTAGTGCTCCCAACTCCACAGGCCGATAGATGCTTTCCATTCCTTACCAGCTTAGGTCCATCTGTGGGTCACTGCCCTCTGATATTCTTGTCTAAATAACATTTAAAATAGTAATATTTATGTTGATGCTGGTGATAAAGGGATCTTGCTATGTAACCCAGGCTGGCTAGTATTAGAGTAGTCTGCCACCACGCCCAGCTTGTTTAGATAATTTTATTATCTAGCTGACCTCAATAGTTAGCTTTTTTTTTTTTTAAATAATGGCGTCATGATATATTCTAGATTGGACCTGGAAAGGGAATGAGATAGTCAATAACAAGGTTGGCAAGTGGTTATAAATATTTAGAGATGAATACAGCAGGGAGTGATGACAAAAATCTCTTTGATAAAATGAATGGAGATTCAGAAGAAGTGGGGGAGCAGCCGCTGGTGAGAGCTGAGGGAAGAGGAAGCCAGAGAGAGGGAAGAGCAAACACAAACCAACAAAAAGGATGTGCTGGGGGGCGGACCTGGTGGCAGTGAGGGAGAGGGGGTCAGAGAATCGGAAAAATGACTGGTCATCAGGAGCCTTTCAAGCCACATTTGACAACCAATTAAAATTTAGACATGTGAATAGGCAGGGGAATGTGATCTAGAAGGAGAACCATAAACAGACCAACACTGGCAAAGAACACACAGAACACACGATGAATATACTCTATTTGTCCGTGAAGGCAGAAGAATGCACGGTTTGGACCAGGAGATCCTAATTTCCTTTGTGGGTTATTGTTTGGTTGCTTTCATTCATTTGTTTCATTTCACTTTTATTTTGTTCTTAGGTGTCTTGTTAGGTAGCCAGGCTGGCCTCAAATCCATGATGACGCTTCTGCATCAGCCTCACAAGTGCTGGGAGTACAGGCATGGACCAGCAAACGCATCTGACCTAACTGACTTCTATATCCCCAAAACACACTGAATGAAAAGACGGAAGATTCGAAACTCCTTCGGGCATGTTCAACCTTTTGGCATTGTCTTAGTCTGGATGTCTATTGTCCTTTGACAAAACACCATGATCAAAAGCTACTGGGGAGGAAAGGGTTGATTTCAGCTTACAGTTTCATTACAGTTCACCATTAAAGGAAGTCAGGGCAGGAACTCACAGCAGGAACCTGAAGGCAGCCACTGAAGCATAAGCCTTAAGAGGAGAGCTGCTTACCAGCTTGTCCCTTATGGCTTGATCAGCGTGCTTTGGGGCCACCAGCCCAGGGACGGAACCATCCACAGTGAGCTGGGCCCTCCCACATCCATCATCAGTCAAGAAAATGCACCACAGGCCAATCTGGTGAAGGTAGTTTCTCAAGCGAGGTTCCCTTTTCCAAAATGATGCTAGCTAGTGTCAAATCGATATAAAACTCGGCAGCATAGGCATCGTCACGTGACACTGTTAATTACAAAGCTCACACCCCAGAACTGTGAGGCTGAGTTAGAAAAACATTCTCAGAGTGTTTTAAGTAAGTTTACGATTTGGTGTTGGGCTGAATCCACAGCTATCCTCGGCCACACGGTGCTGCACGCGGCCTACAGGCCAAAGGTTGGGCGCCTCTGCTAGAAGAAAACACCACTGAACTTGAAGACATAACAACAGAGGCAGTTCAGAACGTAACACTAAGAAGACTGGCCGTGCAGATGGCTCGGTCAGTAGAGAGCTGTCTGTGCGAGGGTGGCCACCTGAGCGATCTCAGAGCCCGCATAGAGAGCTGAGGCCAATGGCACAGGTCTGTTATCTCAACCCTGGGGAGCAGAGACATGAAGATCCCTGGGATTGCTGGCCAGCCAGCCTAGCCAAATCAGCATGCTCCGGGTTCAGTAAGAGATCCCTAAATAAGATGGAGAGTGGTTGAGAAAGAAAGCCCACGTCAACATCTGTCCTCTACATGGACACATGCATGCCCAGGCGTTTACATACATATGTGTACACACACACACACACACACACACACACACACACCATGTCAGGAAGTTGATGAAAAACATCAAATGAACTAATAAATATGTCATCAAAACCCCAGAAAATTGTAGGCAGAAATGATGGTTTTTTTTTTTAAATAATCAAAAATTTGAATTTGATGAAAACTATAATCATATCCAGGAAGCCGAATGAACACCAAAGCAGAAAAAACATGAAGAAAACTACATTCAGGTGTACCATGATCCAGTTTCATCATCATCATCATCATTATTATTATTACTACCGGAGTTTTTCATGTGTGAAGTGTAAGTACGGGTGTCATACCACGCGTGTGGAGGTCAGAGGGCCACTTTGGAGAGTGGTTTTCTTCTCCCATCTTCATATGGGTTCTGAGGCTTGAACTAAAGGTCACTAGATTTGCTCCGCAAGTGCTTTTACCCGCTAAGACGTCTTGCCTGCCCTCAGATTCCTTAAAACCAACCATAAAGAGAAAAATCTTAAAGCAAAGAAAGAAAAACTCCACAGACCAGACTGATAAGAAAAGTTACTGCCAGGCATGGTGGCACGCGCTTAAAATCCCAGTACTGGGAGGCTGAGGCAGGAGGATCACTTTGAGTAGGAGTCCAGCCTGGGCTACGCATTGATTTGTGGCCAACGTGGTTTGTGCAACAAAAGTCTGTCTAAAAACAGACCCAAAAATAGATTAAATACTTGGCTTTACACAAAAGAAGAGGAGAAACTGCTGGAAGTGGTAAAAATGTGGACGGATACAAAGCTGTCTAATTTAAAAATATCTTTAAGAGATATTTTATTCTGTGAGAGGAAAATATGAGTAGGATATTAGTCAGTTAATAAAATCCGTACCTGTAAAACATCACGGCTGGGAGAGAAGAAGAGGAGTCGCGACGCTGCCGGCGCTGGGTTCGCAGCTGTGGGAGAACAGCAGGGCAGGAGACGCAGAGGTCCCAGGGGCCAGTGCGGATGCCCACGCATCAAGAAGAGTCCAAACGAGCTGAGAAAGACCAATGCAGAGCTGTAGGAGGAATTACCAGTAAAAAGACACCAAAAAACTGAAAGGAGGAATGAAAAGATGGAACACACAGAAAAAAATAAGTGGTGAACGTAAAATCAGCTGCGCAAGTCCCGTGAAGAGGGCGTATAGTCGGAGGCAGACACGGTTGCACTGGATTTTTTTTTTTAAAGCAAGATCTGATTATTTTTTATCTTAAGATACCTCAGTTAAATATAAAGGCAAAGAAAAAGGCCACGGTGACAAGAATAATATAAGAAAAATATTTCAGAGCAGGACATGACACACAGAATAAAGAGTCGTTATAAAATAATGAAAAAAAAGTCCATTTCTCAAGTAGACAGTAATGTAAAAGCTAGTTATGCACCTAATGTTAAAGTTTCAAAATACAGGGAGGAAAGAAACGGATAAAGATGCCAGGAGAAACATAAAAGCCCACAATTATGCTTACATATTTTAATATTCTATTTCAACCACTGATAAAACAGGTAGACAGAGGCCAGACATGGAAGTATACATCTGGAATCCTAGCCCTCGGAAGGCGGAGGCAGGAGGATTCTGGGTTCAAGGCCAGCCTGGGCTCCAGAGTGAGTTCCAGGTCAGCCTGACTACATAGCAAATAAAACAATAGCAAGCCATAGGCAGTCACAAGGATCCACGGTCTCGAGGAGCCCTGCTAGCCACCTAGACATGCGTGGCATTTTGAGAGCACTCTGTGGTGTGGCAACAGCTGAGCGGATATCCTTTTCTATGTTCATGAAACATTTACTAAGATTTAGACCATAAAGTAAGGCACAATATATTTTTAACTTACTCAAGTCGAATGAAATATATTATTTAACTACGAAGTAAGTAAATTGGATATTGCTAAGACAGAGTTAAATATAAAAGTCCCCAAGCGTTATGAAACAAAATAGCACATTTTTAAAAGTTATAAGTTGAAGAAAAATTCAAAAGTACCATACATAACTCCAGTTCCAGGAGATCCAACCGCCTCCCCCTCCTCCCCCTCCTCCCCCTCCTCCCCCTCCTCCCTCTCTTCCTCCTCCTCCCCCTCCTCCTCCTCTTTCCCCTCCTCCTCCCTCTCTTCCTCCTCCTCCTCCCCCTCCTCCTCCCCTCCTCCTCCCCCTCCTCCTCCTCTTTCCCTCCTCCTCCCTCTCTTCCTCCTCCTCCTCCTCCTCCTCCTCCCCCTCCTCCTCCTCCCCCTCTTCCTCCTTCTCCTCCTCCTCCTCCTCCTCCTTCTCCTCCTGTTCTTCTGTTTTGTTTTGTTTTTGTTTTGTTTTTTCAAGACAGGGTTTCTCTGTTGTAACCCTGGCTATCCTGGAACTCACTCTGTAGACCAGGGTGGCCTCAAACTCACAGAGGTCCACCTGCCTCTGCTGGGATTAAGGCGTGTGCCACCACCGCCCAGTCCAACACTCCCTTCTCACATCTTCAGAATCTTGCACACACATGGAAGATACATACACTCAGATACACACACACACACATAAAATACATGTGTATAATTTTAAATTGTTTTATGTGCATAGGTGTTTTGCCTGCATATTGTCTGTGCAACATGTTTGTACCTGGTGCCCGTGGAGGCCAGAAAAGAGTGTCAGATCAGCTAGAACTAGAGTCACAGATGTTGGTGAGCCACCCTGTGGGTGAAAATCAAATCTGTATCCCTTGGAAGAGCTTCCAGTGCTCTTAGCTGTTAAGCAACCTCTCTATCCCCAAATACATATTGTAAGAAGACTGAGAGGGGAGACAGTACTACAGACCTTACGGACATTACGATGTTAAGTGAATATTATAAATTCAGTATTGAGCCCTAAACAATGCAATAAATTCAACAATTTTGTCTTAGATGAGGCATAAAGCAAATGATAAAGAATATTGTGCAGACAAGCTAGCTCAGGTAAAAGTACCTACCATGGAGCCTGACAACCCGAGTTCAATCCCTGGGACCCACATGGGAGAGAGGAAAAACTCCTGCAAGTAGTCCCAAATTTCCACACAAACAGTGGCTCATGTGCAGCCATGTGCACCAACTAAATGTAATTTAAATAAAAAATATTATTTTAAAATGTTATTTTAAAAGAGGCAGTGGAAAGAAGGAGGTAAAGCTATCTGTATTTTCAGCTCACCTGACCTTCATTGTCAAAAAAAAAAAAATCACAGGAGTCTGCTAAAAATAAAATAAAAAGGCTCACAAGTAAATTTAGCAATGGTACAATACACAAAGTAAAATGAATGCATTTCTATCCATGGGCACCAAATAATTAAAAACTGGAATGAAATAACCTTTATTCATCATCAAAAGTAGGAAACATGCGTGCCTTTAATCCCAGCACTTGGGAGACAGAGACAAGTGGATCTCCATGAGTTCAAGGCCAGCCTGGTCTACAGAGTGAGTTCCAGGACAGCCAGAGTTACAACAGAGAAACCCTGTCTAAAAAAAAAAGGAACAAAAGTAGGAAACGGATCAATTTGACAAAAGATGTGTAAGAACGTTACCTTGAAAATTACAAACTATTACTGAAAGAATGCAGAGGATCTAAACGTTACAGAAATGTATATGGTAGTAGAAAAGAAAAGCAGTTGGGGGAAATTTTTACAATGTCTAATTCTAAGATTTAGCAGAAAACTGCATCAATGAAAATGGGCAAAGATTCAGAGAAACATGTCTCCAAAGAAATAGTGATGGCAAATAAGCTCGTGGGAAAGACCCCGGTCACCCCACATCATGCCGGAGACCGGATAGAATTAAACACCTTACTATATCAAGCGCTATTCAAATTCTTGAATGACTAGAAGAACATTTTAGATTCTAGAGATGGCGTATGGCCCAGATATGAGCAAAGTGCAATGGCATGCATAGCAATGTCATGGCGAGGCCCATCATTCTGCACGATGACGAATACAATCAACAATAGATGAATGGCTCGACTCTAATAGTAGAAAACAGACAGTCACCTGCTTGAAGATGGAGCTGCAGAAGCAAGCAGAGGAGCCACAAGCAACCTTTTGGAAGTAATGGATAGTTACTATCTTTTCTTTGTTAGTATGTTACACAGTGCCTGTTGTGGTTGCCCCACAGTTTCTGTGGGTTGGAAATGAAGAATGGCTTCCCCGTTTCAGGCTCCCTTTCTGGCAACAGCCTTGGTGCTGCCTGGGGCTACAGACTCACCCCAGGACATGACTGGGAAAAGACCCTTTTTTCCAAGGCTATGTGACTGTTGGTGGGGTTCAGATCCTTGCGAGTGGTTGGAGTGGAGGTTCTTATTGATTACCGGATGGAGGCTCCGTATAGACATCTCCTGGGGCAGTTCACAACACAGCAGCCTGCTTTGCCCAAAGCCAGCAAGGGAGAATCTGTGGCAAAATGGAAGACAGTCTTATCTGGCACAACCATGGAAGTGGTATCCAGCACCCTTGCTATACAGGGTTCTGTCGATGAGAAGCAGGTCATGGTTCCTACCCACACAAGGCAATGCACCAACACACAGAGCTGGAGATGACAACAGTCTGTCTGCCACAGGGAAGTTCAACACTCGATGGTGTTACCGACTTCATGTGAGTACAGACATATGCCGAAACTTACTGTGTATATTTGAAATGTGCAATTATCGTATATTGATATAGCTGTAAAAAGCTTACAAACAAAGACTGGCTAGCTGATTATAGACAAATACAGAAAAATGAAGCATCAGTGCAGCCATGGCAAAGAAAGGAAGTCCCTCCAAACATGTGAAGTCTTCCACAGTTAAGAGCAGGGTGTTCCTACAGGAGAGACAGATGGTTCCACATAACAGATTAACGAGCTCAGAAACAGACCCACAGCATGTGGAACCCTGACTGAACACTGAGGTGGTGCTCTAGGTAAGCCGGGTGACGCTCTGATGGAGGGTCTGATTTGCAGGGGCAAATCAACATCCAGATGGGAAAAACACAATTATAGCACTCGCAAAAATGCATTCCAGACGGGACAGACACTTGCCTACTTCCACAGCAAACTCTTAGGAGGAAATGTAGACATACCTTTATGTCTTCCATATAGGGAAGAATATTTTAACCAAAACCAGAAATGTATCCAATTGAAAAATCTAAACTATAAAAAATAATCAACAATTAATTGTCTTAAAATTGCAATCCGCATGGAAAAAAATACAGCAAATGAAAAGACAACACCACACAAAAAGGAAACAATTTATCACTAAATAAAGGATCTGAACACAAATATTAAAAAAAACCTCAGAATCAGTAAAACAATAGAAGCCTGGCAGGCAGCTAGATGAAAGATATAAACAAGCATTCGCAAAAGAGATGGCGTGCGTGTGTCAAAGATTCCCAGCTTTCCCAGAAATCACAATGCGCAAATTCCCATCACACTGCAAAACTTCTTAAATGTTGACGATGGTAAGGTAGTGAACTCATTCACCCCTGGTTAGGACATAACTGCAAAAAAACACATTCTGGAATAATCATTTGGCAATTCCTAGTGAGGCTGAAGACGCAGGAATCCTGTTCCACTAGACCAAGATTCTAAAGAAATTCCATGATTGAAATGATTGAAATGATTTCAACATGTGTTGGAATGATAAACTCGAGTGCTTGGCAACAGAAAGATACACTTGTATACTTCATAGCTATAGATTTAAAGCAAAGAATTTATGCCAGCCAGATATGGGGCTGCGATTCCAGCACTCAGCACTCAGGAGGCTGAGGAGGTAGTGTTGTGAGTTCAAGGTCAGCCTGGGTTACGCTGCAAAGCCCTGCCTCTGAAATTAAAAGAAAAATGAGCTGAACTGTACGTGGCAGTTATAGAAAGTCTTAAACCTATGACGAGTGAGCCAATGTGGTGGTGCAAACTTGAGTTCCTAGCACTTAGGAGGGTGGAAAGAGAAAGATGAAGACGTCAAGAATCTTATATAGCCCAGGCTGGCCTCAAAATAGTACATTTCACAGGGGCTAGAGAGATGACTAACTGGTTAAGAGTGCACACTGCTCTGGCGGACGACCCAAGTTTGGTTCCCAGCGCTCACATCAGGCAGCTCACAGTTTGTAACTCCAGTTCTAGGGGATCTGACACCCTCTTCTACCCCACTGTGGATACCTACTCATTTGCACACAGACGTAATTGGAAATACACCTTTTAAAAACTTCCATTTGACACCAGGCACAGTGATCTGAGTGGGAGAACGAAGGATGAGAAAATAAAGAGAACAGGGAAGTTGGGACCAGGAATTCTTGCATTTGCTGATGGCTTAGGCCAGGCAACTTTATTGACAAGTACAGCATCTTATTTACAGTTCCCGGGTGGCGGGAGGGAAATGGAACAGACTCAGCAGAAAACTGTCATACAATGGGATGGTATCAGCAGGAAGCTAATCAAGCAATGCTGTACAAAAATAACGTGCGATGTGTCAAGTATGCTCCAGACTCAGTGGTCTTGGGAAGGATTACCACAGCCTTTAACGGGGAAAACGCCAGGTACTTAGAATCTGCAACACAACTCCCCTAAGGTTCTTGCCGCAGGCCATTACTGACCTGTGTGTTCCTGGCTTTGGACATGGCCCCCAACAGACATATGAGGGACCACAGGCCCAACCAGAATCAGTGTAGTGCAGACCAAAGAAGGCGTAGTGAAGGGGCCACACGGGCAAGGTCTACATCAAGAAAGAAGCCCGGAAAACCAGTCAGACATCGCTAAGAAACCCATGCAAGACCCTCATGGAGAAGAACAAACCAGCTTTAAACACAAAGAGAAGAAATGTCAATGCTGCCATGATGGCACCAGCTGAGAGAGGCCTTCCCTGCCTTTACTCCTCCCTGGGAAGTGACATCCCTAGAGACGAGATGTAGCCTGGGGTGGGGCACACGTAAGAGGTCATCCCTCCAGCTCCACTGCAGCTTCTGGTCCAGGAGAGGACATGTTGATGTCCTTAGAAATGTGGAGTTCGGGTCCAGGATAGAAGAGATAACTGACATCTCAGTGGGGAGGGGAACAGAGATGTTGAGTGGACAGGAGGCCAATGGGCTCATCCAATCAACGGTAAAGAGGGTACCTGCCTCCATGAGAGCTGAGACTGTTCACATGGGAGCTGGGAAGTATGTGTGTGTGAATTGATTAGGGATAGATCTGGATGTTCAGGCGGTTCTGAGCCCCATAGAGATGTATCGTCTTCCATCTGGGTATGCAGTGGGCTTTTCTACCGCCATGTCTGTTTGCTTGGGAATGGTGTAGAATAAACAGAGAGCTGAATCTGTTAGGGCTTTCAGAAATATGCTGGATGAAGATAAGAACAGGAGGGTGTCTATATGGACAGGCCATAGAATCTACCCTGGGTTAGAAAGGGCAAGGCATCAAAGATCCTGACAGGAATGAAGAATTGTGGGACTGAGTCCAGCTTGTCCACAGCCACCAACAGACATGTCTGTCTAAAATGGAAGAAACAAGTCCATTAACACACTCACCCCTCTTCTCCACCCCTAAACCTTCTCATTTCTGACGATCTGCTCTTGTCTCCCTGCCCTGGCATACCTGATGCATCCTTCACAAGCTACCGGGGCTGGAAAACGTGCCCTAAATCCTGGCCCTAGAGCAGTGCCGATGGAATGGCCACATTGCTCCCGTGCCCTACTCCTCTCTGCCCTAGAAGTTTCCACTCTCTGTTTTGTACTTTGGGTAAGTCTCATCAATTGCTAGGATGCTCAGGGACCAGGGACAGATGTACAACCTCCCTCGGCCTCATTGGGGGGAAAATGTTTTCCTTCTCATGTTAGAATGCTTTCTGTGAGCGCTCTGGAGAGACATAAAGTACCCACTCCTTCAGCCGAGGGCTAGGAAACCAAGGGAAACCAGGCCACACATGCTCTAGCCAGCTCTAGCTGCAACAGCAGAGAATGCTTCCTTAGAGCGGAAGGTCTGGCGTGGATAAAGCTGCGGAGCTATTTTGACGATACTAACTGAAGCATGCGCAGTGAGGAGCTCCCTGACAAGGGGAATGACCGACCTGCCTGTCGAGTCGTTATGGTCAAGTATATACATGGCTGATGAAGGAAGGGAAACTACAGTTTCTCTAGCTTTGTTCTTCCCTGAGCGGGTGTCTATTCTGCCATCTGAAGACAGGACCTTAAAGAAGCAACGCCTTCTCTAACGCTCCTTTGGGGATGTGGCCTTGGCAACTAATGCGAGCGGTTTAACACGGACACATTCATTCTCTACGTTAAGGAGGGACCGTGGCTGCGGAGCACTGGAGTCATTCCACACTGGCTCACAAGAGCTAACTGTTAAATTTTCCAGAACTTTGTGAGCTGGTCATTAAAGACATACATCATTTGAAATTAAATTACATAAACTAACCATTACCTCACACTAAAAACAGGAGCACTGAAGGCTCAGAACTCACTGCCTGCTTGTTATTTTGTATTTTCTGTGTACCTGTGCTTCTGGGATTATGGTCCTAACGGCAATGCCATGAAATGGAGGGCCGCTGAGAGTCTCTTCCCCGCTGAGGTTTACTCTGCCAGATATAAATGAGTCAGCACCCTGCCCCGTGTCCTCTGGGGGCTGGATGATAAACACCACGTACAGCTGGACTCCAGGGACCTGAAGGAGATCTGTTAAAATGACTACAGCCTCCAGAACCTGCCCTTTCCTCAGCCCTGGACCTTCTCTCCTCTGTGCGTTTACTTACTTAAGGGACACTGTGGCCAGATGGTCTCCCCCAGAGAGGCTAAGGAGCCGGCTGAGGAAATATTTGTCCAACCTGGCCTGGCTTCCTTTTTGACAGGAACAAAACTGGTTCTGAGGAGCGCGGGTGGTGGGTAAGTAAACAGGGCAGCTGTGAAGTGAGTTCCAGCTATTTTTTTAAAAAAGGTAACTTATGAGTCTGGCTTGCATAAAGAGAAAGTGTATAGATTCAGACTCTTCTGCTTCCTGCCCTCCCATCACCTACCACAGGCTCAGACTGTGTGCACCACCTCCCTGCACCCTTGGAGTTAGAAGCCGCACCTGGCTGTGCCTTGGTGCCAGTCCCAGGTCATCTTACAGCTTTCTTCATGGAGGAACCCGTCACTTCTCCACCCACAATGCTCAGGGCCTCACCTCTAGGTTCCTTTCCAAGGTCCCTGCTCAAGGGTCGTCTTCCCTGAGCTGGAACAGCCCCCAGCTAAATCTAGGCATGGCACCTGAGGACCAATGGTCAGTTAAAATGGCTGCAGCCCAGTGGCCTCTGGAACCTGCCCCTTTCTAAGCCCTGGGCCTATTTTTTCTGTGCCTTTACTTACTAAAAGGTCACCACGGCAAGACGGGGAATGCAGCAGGTTTAGGAACCCAGTTGATTTCCAACCCTTCCTGAAAACATATGATTCCCATTTCCACCCCAAACCAGGTAGTGAATTAAGTTCGCGTAAGACATATTGTGCACCGATAAGCATGAAGGGACACTGCAGAAATGGCTCCTCATATCTGTTATGATTTGTTCTAGTGTGGACTCAGATGTGCACAAGTGTGTGTGTGTGTGTGTGTGTGTGTGACTTCAGGGATGCATGTGTGCCTGAACATGTGCAGCTGTATGAGTCTCTCTGTTAGTGCCTTGATATGTATATGCGATCAAGCACAAGCCTGGTGGAACTTTGAGAGAATGACATCATCCTCTAAAAATAGAGGACTTGAAAGGCTTTGAAGAAAGGATTAAAAGCAAAACAAAGCAAAATTACATGCTCCCAAATGTATTTCTTTTTTGAGATTCACTCTGCTCTCCCAAATCCTGTGTGCAACAGGAAAATACCAAAGATTTGCATTTCTCTTTGTGCTAAGGGCAGCTGACTTCATGCGAGGACAGAATTCCATCATTTGCTGAAGCAGAGGGAAGCAGGGCATCACACATTCCCAGCCTCCCTTGCTTCTCTCCGGCTGCTGCCTCTGCCTCTGAAACACCTTGATGCCTCTCCCCATTCTCTGGTGGGAAAGCCTGGAGGTTTGCTTGGCTCCCAGGTGAGACCTATGGCCTGCCTCCAAAGCAGACGTGACCTCTCATTATACAGAACGAAATGAGAACTGAGGGAAATGTCTACTTCCAATAGCTAAGAGAAAGACTCTTTGAACTGTGCATGAAGTCTCTCTCAGGTGAGTCTGAGAGGAGATTCAGCTCTCCAAGGAGAATGAGAATTAGGACCATGGAGAGACATATCATCAGCAAGGTGACCTCTAGAAATTTTAAGACCACAATAATGTATGTGGCAGCGTGGGCCAAGGGTGTTCTATAGCCTTGGTTCTATAATGATTATCCTCATTTCCCACATAAGGGAAACCAGACGCAAAGAGATAGAGACATTTGCCCAAGGTCACACAGCTAGTAAATGATGGGTCCAGGAGTCAGCCCCCCACCCGGGGATCCGACTGCAGAGTCCTTGATATTAGCCACCAGGCTACCCAGTCCTTCCAGCGTGGCTCCAGGTCTCCTTTGTGGCTTCAGAGAATTTTCATTTTCTTAGTGCTCACATATAGAGGATAAAGGGCTGAAATGGGTGGACATCAAAGACTCCAAATGACCAGGAATGTCATCCATTGTCAAATACGAACGTTCATCCCATTAAAAGCCAGGGCTGAGTTAGTGACTCAATGGGAGAGCACTTGCCTAGCATGCATAAGGTCTTAGGTTCTCTCTCTAGAGCCATAAAAGTAAATAAATAGGTAAAGGGTAATTAAAAAATAAAATAAAACTTTGGTATCACCTGCCCTCATAAGTTTGAAGTTGGAATTTTTCTATCAGAAGAAAAACTGGCATATACTGAGAACAACTGTCACTGTGTGTCACAGTCGCCAGCTGTTCGTTCTCAGCCATGGGGTTAGGAATGCGTTATAAGCCTGCTCTGCCCACAGCCCCTCTGTCCCTGTGATCTCATCTCCCTGGATACTGTTGACCAGACAAAGATGGCCCAGCAACAGCCAGTTCACAGGCTTGGCTCAGGAGACTCACTGAGATGCCTCCATGCTCTCGGGACCCTGGAAGAAGAGGTACTTCAGAGTGGGTGTCCAGGGAGAGAAGGCAAGGAACAGAAACCATCAGTGACAGAAGAGAAGAAGACCAGAGAGAAATGACGACACCAGGACAGCGAGAGATGGGGGAAGCGAATCCCAGTGACTGCTTGACTTGAGCTCAGCCCAGAACAGCTTGAGTGCAGTCTTTGCAACCAGAGGCTGGTATAAAAACCCAAACGCCCAGTTACTTACGTTTTTACATCGTGTTAGAACGTATTTTCGAGGTTGTCACAGAAGGAAGTACATGTGTCCCAATGCTGTCTAGAAGGAGAGGGAACAAGTACTAATGGAGAACTTGGTATCACTTTCTCACTTGAGCCTGTAGTAAGTGGCCACTTCTCACGTGGAGTAGTGATCCTGATAAACGCAGGTCACTACAGTGGCATGCATGGGAATGTCATCAAGTGTGGCCCTCGGAAAGTAGGTGAGAACTCTGGGTGTAAAAGATCTTTATCTCTCTTCGAGGCATGTACTCTTATTGCCAAGCCACACATACTCAAATGGAGATTTAAGTTGCTCTCCCGGGATCGCCCAGTAGGAGCATCAGAGGTAAGCTACAAGCTTAGATTCCGTCTCTCCCCTATCCCCACTCCAGTGGTTTTAAGAAAGAGTCTGGTTATTAAGCCCAGGCTTTACACGTGGCAATTCCTCTGCCTCTGCCTCAGCCTCCAGAGTTCTGGGATTACAAGCATTTGCCGCCATGCTTTTGGTCTTGATTTCCTATGACAGCAGCTTGAAGCGCTAGAGATTCTGAAGCCCCCACTATGGAACCAGTTCAAATCCAGCCTCATGCAAAACTCTACAAAAAGCCAATAAGAGCTTAAACCCATGAACTAAACCAGTGTGGTGGATGGTAAGCATGAGTAAAGGGAAAGAGTTCCACGGAGCAAAGGCAGCATGGTATAAAGGTTACCATGCGGCAAATGCGGACTAGTTAGGAGACTAACTCTGGGCATCTGCAGATTAGAGGAACTGATCCCAAGACTTTGAGTGTAAGCCAAGGACTTCTGTGGGGGAAATGTGCTCACCGGTCAGGAGCATCCCTGACTCCCAGGAGAAACAAATACAAATTGTCTTCAAGGAACGCATCTTCATTTTAGTTTGCTGTGATTTTCACTTTTTCTTTAGATTTATTTCTTTTATTTTATGTATGAGTGTTTGCATCCATGTATCATATGCATCCGGGAACTAGGGCTGTGGACAGTTATGAACTGTCACTCCAGTGCTAGGAGTCGAACCCAGATCTTCTGCAAGAACAAGTGTTCTTAACCACTTAGCCATCTTTTCAGACCTTTACTGGGATTTTCAGAGATTTAAAATGAACCAAATACGAGCCCATTATCAAAGATTACCAAATACCAAAGAAACAAACCGCCATTACCAATTTGGCTCCACCAGCCTGCAAGGACTTTAAGTATTGAGATGGATGGGAGAGGATTTTATGAGGACTCAGTCCTAGCTGAGGAGCTGTTGGAAGGTGATGGCTTCTTGGGGAGAGTCAGTTTTCTTCAGAGGTGTGGTCCTGGGTGTGGCTTATGCTCCAGTGGACGGCCTTACACCGTGTTCATGCAGAACTGAAGATGCGGAAAGTGTGATGGTTTGAATGAAAATGGTCCCCAATAGCTCATAGGGAGTGGCGCTGTTAGGAGGTGTGGCCTTATTGGAGGAACTGTGGCCTTAATAGAGGAAGTGTGCCACTGGGGGAGGACTTTGAGACCTTGTGTCTCCCTCTCTCTTCATGCTGCCTGCCGATCCAGACAGAACTCTCAGCTCCCTCTCCAGCGCCATGTCTGCCTGCATGCCACCATGCAGGGAAACCACCATGATGAGAACTGAGACAGAAAGCAAAGAGGGTATGGACTTGGGAGGAGGACTTGATTGGGTGTCTGGGAGGAGTTGGAGGGAAGAAGAGAGGTTAGATACAATCAAACTGCATGAGATTCAAATAATAAAAATGCTATATTTTTAAAGCCGCTAATATAGATTTAAAAATGAAGAAAACGTGTGGTGGGTAGATACAATGTTGAGACATGATGAAGGTGAACTTTGTCAACAAACTTTTAAAAAGAAATTGTCAGGTAGAGAATATAAAGTCATATTATATTAAATGTTTAAATACACTTGGAACAATGGAAGGACAAGTATATTATCAAAAAACGGCCAGGCATGTTTGGGAAAGTATCCAGTGGACGTTTCATAAGTGAGAGAAATAATGGTTAAAATTTAAGACATGATAAAAAGTTCAAGTAAAAAAAAAAAATCAGACTTGGCGGAAAAGAAAATTAGTAAAGTGGAAGATAACTAGGAAAGAATTATTAATAACAACCGAGAAGAAACATTCCAGTGTGCTCATCAATATGGAGGCACCGTGGCTGGCACACAGAGTACCTGCAAGGCGTATGTGTTGAGCTTGGTCTCCAGCTGATGGGAACACTGAGGATAAAAGGACCCTGAAGGTGCCAACTACCATCCACTTGCAGACAGTGGACTAATGGGAGGAAATCCTTGAGGAGTATAATCTGACACCCCACCCCCACCCCCGTGGATGCCCCCCCCTTCTTGGAAGCTCACCACATCTTTCCGCTGCCGTGGTACTCTGCCCCAACTCAGGCCCAGAGCAGTGAAGCCAGCCAGCCGTGAGCTGGCAACTCTGAAACCTGAACCAAAATAAAGCTCCCCCCCCCCTTTAATTCGTGTTTCCTTGGTATTTTGTCGCGGTGTTAAAAAATAAAACAAAATAGGTAGGTGGAACTAGAAAAGTGAATAGGAACCCGGAAAGAAGTCTCCAAAGGAAAGGAGAGAATGGCTGGAGGAGAAGCAGAGCCTGAAGAGAATCTCTAGTTTGTGAGACACACAAACAGCAGATGTGACGCACACAAAGCAGAATAAATGAAGAAGAGGCTCCCAGCGTGTTCTGAGGAAACGGAAGCAGAACAGAGATCTGACAACCAGAAAGAGAGGAGATAAATCGCTGGCTCGGTGTCACAGGCTCATTGTAGACTCTGCAGTAGCAAGAGGGGGAGCCAGAAGGCAGTAGAAATGTATTTAAAAAGCAACACTCTCGTCCTGGAATTATGCCCTCAGAATGGCTCTTCTTCTATGAGGGAGAATGAAGATGGAGCTTTTCCTCTGCGGCCAGGTTTCAACATGATGAGCTCTGACATGATGTTGCAGCAATTGCCTTCTGGGAAGTTCTTCCTGATTCCCCTGCCTCCAGCGTTTCTTACTTCTGGTAACACACACACACACACACACACACACACACACACACACACCACCACCAACAACAACAGCTCTAAGAGACAGTGTAATCTAGAGTCACATTTGAGTGACTATGGCCCAGAAACACAGATCTAGGTTACCCCAAATTCTATGACCCAAAGCAGAAGCAGTTTCATGAAGTTTTTACCGTACAAAGAAAGTCGTACATCGAGGCAGTTTCAAAATACATTGGTACGAACGTCAGAGGGGGAAATTCAGTCTCCTAGGTTAGTAGATTCCAAAAGGTTTTTAATCTATTAGTCACAGGGTGTTAGTTCTGAAGTGGTCAAGGAGTGGCTGGCTATTCATGGGGCTAAAGCTAGCTCAAGATGAGGTTAATTAGCCTCTGGAGCAGCAACATTCCAACCCCTCCAAATTATTGCAGTTTTAATCAGTCTAATAGTGTCTGAAGATACAGCTTTCTTTCCAGAAACTCACTGACACTTCCAAAGTCAGAACATTTCTGTAAAGAAAACGTATGATTTGCGTAGGCTTATGGCTGACTAAACTCCAGAGCTGAAACTCTGAAAGTGGTCCTTCTGGAAAGGCCGAAAGAGGCCAGAACAGTACCCTAGTGCTGTACCTTCTGCAACCAGAAGGGAAGTGGGGAACCACAGCACTCATGAAGACCCCTGAACCTGTGCTGCCTCAGAGGAGGCCCCAGCTTGGTGAGCACTGTACCTTTAAGACCCGTGTCACTAGAGTCTGCAAGCTTGCAGGTACAATGCTAATAAACTCCTCAGGCCTGGAGCCTGATTTGGTTTTGACTTCCATTTTTCCCCAAGGTCGCAAATGCCTCTGTAGTTCACTGGGCTCCATTTTCCTTTGGATCAGCGGATGCTGGCTTTTAACTCCTCCTTGATATGCACTGAACTCTCATACTCTCAGCTAAGGCTCCTGGCCTCCTTCCCTCCCTGGAGAAGCCCTGAAAGGTGACTGATTTGCTTAACAGTTATTGTTACAAATATGAAAGCTGCCGCCTCCAGACAACTAGCATTTGAACCCCTCTGTTCCCTCCCTGGGGCTGACATTTCTGAGAAGTCTCTTATGCCTCTTCCTCACAAAGTTGGCCAGGTCTGCCTCTAGGCAGAAAATGAGGCAAGCAACAACACAGCAAGGGGTGCGAGCAGAGAGGTTGCAAATGAGAAAAGCCAGGATTCTGATGCTCTGGAGACCCGGGAAGTCAGGAGAAGCTCTGCCTGGCCTGCTGAGCCTCTCTCAGCTCCCCATGTGGCTGCCTTCCCTTGCCATTCCCCCTTTCTGTCTACTTCATGCTGGGAAGCCAGGACCTCTACTCTGCCCCTAGTCTAGCATTTCTGGCTCCTCCCCACCACCCTGGACTCCTAGCCAAGAAAAAAATCTCCTACCCTCACATTCCAGGCTCCGGGAACATCATAGAAGAGAAGATGAAAGGAAGCCTGGGGGATGAGGTGCTTCCGAATGTGACATGCCCGCTGCTCTCATGGACCGGCTGCAAGCTACGGTATCACCTGCACAAGGTCAAGCCACGAGATCAGTCAACATTCCAGCAGGCAGCACTAACTGGACTCCGTGGAGGACACATTTTAACTTTTTATTAAAAAAATAAGAAGATATGAAGGTAGGAGGGGACATTTTGAGGGAATAGGTCAGGATACATTATATACAGGTATGAAATTATTAAGGAATAAATAAAAGATATTAAAAAGAAAGTTTCCCTTCTAGGGCTTAAGACTTTGCTCTGCGCGCTCCTTTGCCCTTACGCCAGGTCTGTCGGGATTGGATTCCTTCGCCAAACACTCCTTGTGAAGGTTAAGACGCAACCAGCTGCTATAATAAAGAAGCCTAAAAATATGTACGGCTCAAACATGAAAGGTATTTATTTCTTGCTCACATAAAGTTCAGAGCAGGTTTTCGTAACTGGCAAGCAGCTGTCTTCCAAGCAGAGGCTGGCATCCAGCCTCTTTCTATTCAGTGGCTCCACCATCTTCATTCCCTGGCTCCCAAAGTAGGAGGAGAAAACCCAAAGGCCCATGGTGGGTGGGGACTTCTAGGGGCCAGGCTTGGAAATGCTGCTTAGCATCTCATATCCTATTGGTAGATCCCAGTCTCGTGACCACGAGGCGGTCGCAAAGAAGGCAGGGAAAGGTAGAGTAGCTGTGTGCCTAGCAAGAGGAGTCCTTGCTAAGGCCCGAACCTCTCGCTCTCCACCAGCCGCGTCTCCAGCCGACACCCCTCCAGCCAGGCTATGCTGTGTAGGCAGGCTCAGCGGCTTCGCTCACTTTTTTGGACATGGTGATCGCTCGGTGTCACCTCCGCGTGGATTTCAAGAGTGTGGTAGCAGCTCCCTCCTGCACTCTCTCAGGAAGTTTTCTGAGGTCTCAAGGAACTGGAGGTGTGGGGTGGGAGCAGAGTTGACTGATACACAGTGGGCGTGGCCACAGTGGCACCTCTTTGGTACACACCTTCCTCTAGTATTATCCGGGTTTTATCTCCTTTGTGACTGTCTGACCTCACCGGCTGCAATGGTTAACCTGAGAGGCAGCTTGATTGGATTGAGAAGTGGCTGGGGGAGTTGATGAAGCACACCTCTGGGCTGGGCTGTGAGACCAGAGAGGATTAAGGAAGGGGAAAAGAGTGGTCCTGACTATGGGCGGCATCATCCCATAGGCAGAGGGCCCAGCCGGAGTAAATGCAGGGGAGGAGAAAGCAAGCCACAGCATTCTCTCTCTGCTTCCTGACCACCGTGATAGGTGCCTCTCTCTCCACTACACCATCCTCCCCATGACCTATCATGAAGCCTATCAATCCTCTAGGCCAAATAAACCTTTCCTCCCTAAAGTCGTTTATATCAAGCGTTTTGACACAGCAGCAAAAGGGGAGACTAAATGTGGCTGTTGGCATCAGCCAAAAGGAACATCACTTTGTATCACCGCATTCCGCAACACCTCTGAATTTTGCTTCCTCCTCCCTTTTCCCCACTCCCCTCGATCCCTTAAGGGGCAGGGAGACTTGCAAGGGGAGTATTGAATTGTATTGAATGCTGATTAAGTAGCATCAAATAACAAAAGGTCTTCAAAAGCAGCCCCATGATTAGGCACATGGAAAGGTGAAGTTGATGGTCATAGGCAGCCATGACATAGGAAGTGGCCTGTTGGAGTGAACAAGGATCTCTGTGAGTTCAAGGCCAGCCTGGTCTACAGAGTGAGTTCCAGGACAGCCAGAGTTACAACAGAGAAACCCTGTCTCAAAAAATCAAAGAGAGAGAGAGAGAAGAAGAAGAAAAAGAAAGAAAGAAATGTCTATTAAAAATTCAAAATTGTTGAGATTGGACACAGAATCACTAATTCCAATCTGCACAGGCAGGGTGCCACAGGTAATCTGAATAGACACAAGTTTTGAACTATAGATGCAGGGGCCAGGTTCTACAGGATCTTAGAGGAGCGCTGCTCCAGACAGACCAAGATACCAGAATTCTAGAGCGCTGGGAATAGACAGCAGCAGTGGTAATGGCTGGCTCTTGCTGTTCTCTGAGCTTATAGACAATGGCCGGTTCCTGCTGTCCACTAAGCATGTAGGTGTCGCTTTTATGAACTTTACATGAATGAACTTATTTCCCTCTCTCCATAGAAATAATTACTATTTATCAAAGCAGGAGGGGAAAGTCGGCATTCTGGGACCCTGGGGAAGAATAAAAGGTTTCTCGGGGACTGAATCCCAGAAAAGGAAGTACTCCTAGGGGTTGATGTCTGTCTTTGGCACCAGCAAGTCTGTGGCTGCTTTACACAGTCATGCTGTTTAAGGGGGTGGGAGGCTGGGAGGGACTACCTTCTCACCCTTGACAGTTTCACTCCAGATGGGGGAAACCCTGAGCCAGATCCTCAGCTCCGAGCTGCTTCTGAGATTTGTTTGGGCCTTACATCCTTCTGGCATCCCTCTGCCCCAGGGAATTAATTGTGAATTCATCGCGACCCCTTCTGTTCTCAGGCAGGAATGTGCCCAGGCTCTGTTCAGAAGCTTGGGGTTTCACGAGAACAGAAGTCTGGAGGGTGGCAGGGTGTTTAGCTTTGACTGAGTTGATGCACAGTTGCATTCTGGTGCCTGAGATGGAGCAATGGAGTCAGGAGGTGCAGCCAGGCACGGAGGTCAAAGAGGCAGAGGCAGCCCATGAATTTCCCCTGTGGAGAGCCAGAAGCTGGGACAGAGGGTGGAAAAGTTAATGGCTCTCCCAGATCCTGGCTGTTTACCTTTTCTTCTGGTTTCAGACACTTCCCAAATGACTCGTCCAGGCCTAACTGGTTCCTTGTAGAGCATGGATGGAAAGTGTTAGGGGTGGGAGGTGAGCGGAGCCAACAGGCCTCAGGAGCCTCAAGGACCCCCTCTGTCCTTTCTCCAGTAGGCAGCCTGTCCTGGCTCCCATTTCACCAGGGGTCACAGGACATTTCTGAGTCATGGTCCTGCTCCTGTCATGTAAAGTGCTCAAGCCCAGAGCTGTGGGGCTATTTGTCATGTACCTGTCTCCAAGCCCCTTTTCTGATAGCTAGCTTTTTGCTTTGCTCTTGAGGCCCAGTTCCTTCCACTGTGAGAGCCCAGATCTCTGCACCTATCTTACAATAAAAGCTCCTAATA
The DNA here is from genome assembly GCA_026225945.1 of Cricetomys ansorgei. Classification (NCBI taxonomy): domain Eukaryota; kingdom Metazoa; phylum Chordata; class Mammalia; order Rodentia; family Nesomyidae; genus Cricetomys; species Cricetomys ansorgei. The sequence continues at coordinate 4,897,396 of JAMJFZ010001789.1, forward strand.
CCGAATCCCTGATTCCAGGAGCTACCTAATATCCTGGGTCTTCGACTCCTGCCCAGGAACAGCAAAACCCCCATGAGGCACATGGTAGCCGTTCTCAATCAGCCACATGACTCTCCCGTACAATTTCCTCTAAGGGCAGATTGAAAGTTCCACTCGATAAGAGCCTCAGAGAGCCACTACCAATTCTTTAGATCTAGTTGGAAACTGAAGCTAATTGCCTCCAGTTTTTCCACCTTTCTCCAGCTTAGCTCCCAGAGTCTTGCAAGCAGCTAAGGCCGCTTGATGAATGAGACTGCCACAATTCCCAAATACATCGTCTGTGTGTCCCATGCCTCTGCTGGGCCACGTGCAGCACAACCTGTCCCTTTATTTTCATATGCTCGACTCTAAGGATTGCTGCACCGTTGTTTGCTGCCTCCACCACCCAGCTGCTGGGCTAGAGTCCTCCTGCCCTTGAAGCTACCACACTCTCAAGGACCGCTCCAGGCAGAGGCAGACTCCTGCTCTGCCCATTTCAACCAGATATGCCCCAAGCTGTATGGTTGCATTTCACCCCACGGAGCAAAACTTACATTAATCATGATGATGAAGTTCTTCCTCTTTGACTTTGTCTCTTGATGTTCCCTACAAGGTGTAACGGAGGATACTTATTGGCCTAATGGCCAATTCTGAACTTCTGCCGGCCAATGAAAAATGTTTAGAGCTCTTCCACCAAACCAGTGGCCTTACATCTTGTAAAGGAAACGGGGACAAATCCCATCAGTCTTACTAACACCTATGGTAAAGCCTGCCAAGGTTCTGTAGATGGTTTTCTTGCCTGTTCTCTTCCTCCAATGAGAGCAAAACCGCCTCAATTATTTCTGTTTTCTTAACTACACTCTCAGTAAGAGTTATAATAGTACTAACAGTCTCACTTTTTGTTTTGATTTGGTTCTTGATTTTTTGTTTTTAGACAAGGTCTCTCTCTATGATTTCCTGGCTATCTTGGAACTCACTATATCACCTAGGCTGGCCTCAAACTCACAAAGCTCTTCCTTTCTCTGTTGGGTTTAAAAGCACATGTTATGGTTCGAATGATAATGGCCCCCAGAGAGTCATATATTTGAATGTTTGGTTCCCAGTTGCTGGACTACTTAGGAAGGATTAGGAGGTGTGGCCTTGTTGGAGAAGTTATGTCACTGGGGATGGGCTTTGAGATTTCAAAGGCTCATGCCAGTCCCAGTGTGCCCTCTCTTTGTGCTGTCTGTGGATCTGATGTGAGCTCTCAGCTACTGCTCCAGTGCCATTCCTGCCTGCCTGCTGCCATGATGGAAATGTAAGCAAACTCCAGTTAAACTCTTCCTTTTGCACGCTACCTCGGTCACGGTGCTTTATCACAGCAATAGAAACCCTAACTAAGACAGCATGCACTTCATACCGTAGCAGACTCATTGTTTTCTGTTACAGATGCTAACTCACTCATGTAACACACTCCGGGGACGCTTTCTGTCCTCATATGACTGGCTTATGTTCTGGATCCTTGCCATCTGTTAAGTTGTATCATGGCCCCTCCCCTGAGACACCCTGACTGCTGCCCTTTCTACATCATCCCTTTTGCCAGCTATGAAGCAGGTAGAGTGATCTGCGCCCCCACAACCCTAACAGCAGTTTGTGTGACCTCTGAGAAAGGGACTAATGAGCCATGGATTTCATCTCTTTTCTTGCCATACTGGGCCTTGTCTTCCAGGACTTGGAACTAAGCCCTCAGACTGAGGTCTTCTTTATATCAGCCAATCACCCCATCAGCCAACTCTCAGAAAACCTTAAAGAATTTTCAGATCAGCTTAACTCAATTCTTCAGCTGCTGTGGCACTCCAAAATTAAAGAGGATACTTCATGCCCCTGTTTTTAATCTGTTCTCAGGGTTTGGAATGAAGGGCCAATAACCCAAAAACCTCGGGTGGGCTGAGAAGCCCTAGACAGGAAAGTTGGCTTGACTCATAACACCCCGAGGGCTGTTAGGGTTTGAGAAACTCCCGATAAGAAGATCAACACACCAACCTCCATTGGTATTCACCACTTAAGAGACTGCAAAGGATCAGGGCTGCATACGGAATTTTCCATGTCCAAGGAAGCTCCTTTTCCTGCCCTATAAAACCCACAAGTCCCCTGTGCTGAGGTGCAGGCTGCACTCCCTCAGAGGAACTGCTGCCTTTCTTTGTTCTGATTAAAGGATAATCTGCTTCTAAAAAAAAAAAAAAAAAAGTGCCCTAAAAGGACCAAGAGTTTAAGGATGCTAATTAGAATTTCAATTCCTGTTCTGCCTCAAAGAGGCATTGCATTGCTCTACCTATTGGAATGAAGGAGGAATTTTAAGGAGCAAAACACTCTCTACCACATCCTCGCTTCATAACTCAGACCCTTCGTGGAAAATGGAGGCATCCCCCATACTATGACCAGGACCCTCCTATACTATGACCAGGACCCCAGCTACAGATAACTTTCCCCCCACTAATAAAAGCAAAGTGGCAAGTCTCTGTCCACCGTAAGGACCAGCCCAGCTCTCAACTAGCAACAGGCTCTTTCATGCTGCCTACTGCCAAACACAGATGTTCAGAACTGAGGTGCTTCTCAGTGGCGAGGCGCTTGCCTGGTATGCCCATGACCACCCCCAACACCACAAGTACAAGACAAACAAACTAAAAGGCACACACAGAGAAGTCCACGTACTTGATTCTGTCTTTGCCCTACGTGGCTCGTAGGCCTCTTCCTGGGTTCCCTCCAAGAGTGCCTTTGGGTTACACTGACTAAACAGTGTAAAGCCAAAGTACTGGGATTAACCCACAACCTTGGAAAGACAGATTTGTAAGCTCCACCCTATGGTGACTAAGAAATCCTGTGGATGGAAGCTTGAGGCTCTATACTCAGGACCCCTTGGATCAGCGGGCTTTATAAGTGTGGCTCCCAGGCACCAATGTCTGCTTTGAGACAACTAAGCAGATGGCATGAAACGGGACGATATGGTACATACATAGCTTGCTGCCTGTGGTACTGTGCTGACTGGTTCTCCAAGGTGCCAATACTTCATTAGCACCGTTAAAACCAACTGCAGTATCCAGGTTGTAGATTGATGCCCCGCCAGCTTCAGGATTGGCAGTAATCACCAGCCTCCCACGTACAAAGAAACAGGAGATGGGTAGATGCCTGGGCTCACTGGCCAGTCAGCGTAGCCTATACCCAGCCGGTGGAAAGCCCTGTCCAAAAAAAAAAAAAAAAAATGAACAGAACATGAGGGATGACACTGAAGGTTGCACTCATGTGCACGCACACATGCACGCACCCCCAAAGAGGAAGAGGGAAAAAAATGCAAGCTCCCCGTCTCCTCCCAGATTCACTGAGGCAGAGGCTCTGGAGATGAGGTTCAGTATTTCCCATTTTAAGCACCAACCAGGTGATTCCGACACGCTCCTGTTTGAGAGCCACTGTGCTTCACGGTGCTGAGTCAAGTTTGTGGGTGGTTAATCCAAACAACGTCGAGAATTCTGATTCCGACTCTAGCCCCTCTGGATCCATCCAGCCCAGCGCAGAGAGAAAACACACACAGGGGCATCTCCAGTCTCCTGAAGGCCCCTGGCCTACTGGGAGGAGAAGGCTGGAAGAGACACCTTCTCCAAGGCTGGTGGCACACCTGGCAGCAGTTTCTGCTGGCTGCTTGGCGGAGCTGGGTAAAGGCGCTTCTGAAAGGTTCTATTCAAGGTTGGTCTGATGAACAAACACACTACATTTTCCTCTCCCTGCAAATGAAGCTATGACCGGAGACGGGCAGCCACAGCTGTGGTCCAGGAAATGGACTGAGCCTCACTTTCTGGGGAGCCAGGCCTCTGTGGAGGACCTGGCTAGCAGGTCATGGAGAAGGGATGTCTACCAGACATAGGGTCAGTCCTGAAAATAGAGGAACGGATTCTTTTCTGCACCTCGAGCCCTGTCTGTGCTTTTGTGCGTCCCTGGGCGTCATCAGGCTGTGCTGACTGTTCACCAGATGGAGTCTCTGAGGAACCCTCAGTGCAAGGGAGACAATGAGGGCAGGTCAGCCACTCGCTGACAATCCAATAGTGAATTAATACCAAGATGACAACCTGAATCAGAGCCATATTAGGATCTGGGCCCTTGATGGTTAGCTCTGAGGACTGGACAATGACAGACCAAGCAGAGATTGGAATTTGAATCTGATTAAGATCTGTCAGATTCAAGCCTCCTGGAGACTCCCTGCACCCTCAGAGGCCTAGCAGCCCTGGTCACCTCCCTGAACAGTAAAAGTCTTGACTTCTACTGTGTTTATTCGTTTGTTTGATTGATTTGGTTTGTTTGTTTGGTTGGTTGGTTCTTAAGGCAGAGTCTTCATATGTAACTCAAGATGTTCTGGAACTTACTATGCAGACGAGGCTGGCCTAGAACTCACAGAGAGCTGCCTGCCTCTGCCTCCCAAGAGCTGGAAGTAAAGGCATGTGCTGCCATGCCAGGCCCTTGGTTTCTACTTTCAACTATAGTTTATCTTTCCTTCTTCAGTTCACGTGGGGGCCATGGATTGACCTAGTCCCTGAGGTATCTAATGGCCTGTATTGAGTTTGAATCTCAGAATGTACTATTGAACTCCCGGTCACTTCTCATACTCTAAGAGCCATTCATACTAGCATGCAATTGGTTAACCTGAGTGTCCTTTCCCAGCCTCAGTCTTCCTCTCTGAGAAATAATGACACCGTCGATTTTGCAGTAATCTTTCACCATGTGAATCCAGAAAGCTAGTTCAAGCTTCCTACCTACTTTTCATCTAAGCTGAGAAGTCAATCATAAATCATAAAAGAGTAGAAGTAGACATAGGTCTGCATTTTCTGAATTGTGTCCCCCAGAGAAAGACGCTGAAGTCCTGTCTGTTGTGGAAGTTTATTTCTAGTTGTGTTTAAAATCATTGTTTTCGTGCCTTGTTAGAAAAAGGGATGCATAGGTCTTGGCATTTTGTATTGTTTTCCAGGTGTTGGATTTCTGTGGGAGTCGTTTAATTGCTAATGATCTTCACATGGTATCAGTAGAACACCTAAGGATCAATAAAACACCTGAGCACAGATGCTCAGGGTTCCACTGGGAGTACGGCACTGGCCATGATGGTGGTTTCCTCTGCTGAGGTCTGGCAGGGTTTCTACGAATGAAATGACTCCTTGTCTTCTTGGGTGAGCAGGGTACAAGTACACCTGTCTCCTGATGAACTTGACTTTACTTGGACATTGGATCTTTCTAAATGTAATCAAACTAAACTGAAGCCAAGAGATACCAAAGAATGCCGGGCGTCCCTCAGAGCTAGGAGGAAGCAAGACAAAGTCTCCCTGGTGCCTTACAAGACAACCTCTATCAATAACCTGGTTGCAGACATCTGGTTTCTAGACCCGAATAAAATAGATCCCTAATGTTTTAGCTTCTTTGCTTATAGTAATTTGTTTGGGGAGCCTTAGGCAACTTCCACCACCTCTCCCAAGTCGGAGCTCAGCCATCGACCTTCTCTCGAAGGGGAAGCAATAGTTTCCATGTGAACCCTGCTTTACCCTTTCCAAGGCAAGGACAAAATCCAAGTTTTTTCCTCTGGGCTCACAACAACCCTGATGGTCTTGTTGACTCCATTTTAGAAAGATGTGAAAACTAACAACCAGGGGTCAACCATCCTGTGATCACATGACAAAATAAGCAGAAGAACCAAGACCGAACCCGAGCATTCTAAGTACTTACATTGAGACAGGTATTATATGTAGCTCGGCCTGGCCTTGAACTTGTTAGCCTTCTGTCCTTGCCTTTGAGTGCTCAGACTACAGATACGTGCCACCATGTCTGGCTCACATTTGATCCTTAAAAAGCCAGGTTGCTTTTCTTTAAATATTTCAATCATGAGGCCTGATGAAGTGCTTACGGTAGGGTGCACAAACACAAATAGCGCAGGGAAAGCAGCAGAACTCTCAGGACCGCCATGGAGGGTGAGGACTGCAACTTGGCCCGCCTCCCAGATGCCTCCTGTCAATCACTCTGCCTGTCCTTTCCAAGGTAACCGATATTCTCTACCAGGCCAATGCCTTTCACCAGACCACACACCCCATTCTGACTGTGTGGCTTTAGGAATTGGAGGAGACAGAAGAAAAGAGGCAAAGCCTGTGTGGGGGCTGGAGGGGAAGGGACAGGGGGGCATCCCAGGCTTGGGCTATCCCTAAACTCTTCCCAGCCCTTTTCATTGGAGAAAAACAAGATAAAGCAAAGCTGCCAACTCATGACATTTCTGGAAGCATGAAATCCAGCTGTGGATGCTGCTTGTTGAAGCTGTCAAACCAGAGACCTTTAACAAGAAGGGGGTGTGGAAGGAGAGGCGTGAGGATGCTCTCATGATGTGTTAAAGACAAACTAGTACGTATCAAGTTCCCAGCCTGTCCACCACTGTGTCTCCTCCTTTCCTCTCCTCAGGATGGCTCTTCTTTCCTGGCTGGATCAGCAAGATCCACTCCAGGATTAGGAATTCCACCCAGTCTTGCACCAGAGGCAGGAGCAAACCTCAACACTTCTAGTTCTTTCCCACTGAGTTGGCGACCTTTCTTTCCTGTTCTCCTATGTCGAGCTCCAGTTCTTCCTACGAAAGGATAGAGTAGGCACGGGGAAGAGGAAGAAGAAGGAGCTATCGGAGATCCGCAGCCAGGAACTTTCGTTGCCTTTCCAGAATGTGCTTAACTCCCTGGATTTCAGATCCTGCCCTCTGAAGCCAGAGAAAAGCCAGGGCAAAGCTTGGGCTGCCTACTCCTCTCCCCTACACCAGGAGATGATTGAGTAACACCGATGCCCCCAGATGAGAAGAGAAAAGCTGTCCTATCTTCCTAAAGAGGCCAGCCTCTGGATCACAGCCTCCTGTCCCGCCCCCATGCCCCAGCTGCCCGACGGGGAGGCTACATGCAGCAACTTCTGCAGATGAGGCCCAAGGCAGGAAAACAAGGGTACTGAAGAGATGACAGGAGCTCAGGGGACACACCTGATCAGCTGGCTGTCAAGGGCATCAGTGCTGCTCTGCCTGCTGTCGGGGCTGCCACAGTGAAGGCCCTGGAGAAAGCCAACCAGCCAGGGAGGGTTGGATAAAAGGACTTTCTCCCCAGGTATCCTGTCTCTTTCCTTGAGCCAGATGGGTTACATCTGTTATAGGGAAAAAAGTACAATTCTCATCTCAAAGGGATAAGAGAAGTTTGTTCTGGAGCCAGATATGAGTGACCATGGCCCCAAGACACAGATCTAGGTTACCCCAAGTTCCACGTTCCAATAAGGCACCAATTTCATGAAGTTTATATAGAAATATAACAAAGCCATAAGTCAAGACACTTTTCAAATCCATTGGCGGAAGCATCTGATAGGTGGGTTCCACAAAGCAGGGGCACCCTCTGCTACAGGCCTTGATTGCCAGTCGCTTGGCATTCTTAGCTTTGGAGCTGGTAGACAACAGTGGTCTGTAAAATGTGGGAACGTCTCACCTGATAGTCACAAGGATGTAAGGCCAAATGCAGAGGTTCAAAAAGAATGGCTAATAAGGGAGTTAAAAATAGCCCAAAACACACGGCAATTAGTCTCTGGACCAGCAGCATTCCAACCGTCTGGACAACCTTCAGGTTCTGATCGGTTGGTCCACCTTACAGAAGGTTCAGAGGGAGGTGCACCTTGGCTCCGGAGATGGGGGGTGTCTGACTAATGGATTGTTTTCTAGGGGAATTAAGTAGACTAAGTGCCAGGAAGACTGTATGGGCCAGGAGCTGGGAAGTCCACCATTCGGTCCCTAATTCAGCAACTACGAATTGGAAGCCCTCAGTTTAGTTCTGATTGGCCATTTAGAATATTCTTAATCTAGTCACTGTGCATGCTGAGCCTGTTTCTTCATCTGATGATGACAGTAATGACAACTGCTATTTTACTAAGCAGGTCTGTCCCTTAGGAATACCCTGCGGATAGAACGAAGTACAGATTTCCTCAAAGAGGTAACAGAATTACCTATCACCCAGCAGCTGCACTCCAAGTATGTATGTATGTGTGAGAGTGTGTGTGTGTGTGTGTGTGTGTGTGTGTGTGTGTGTGTGTGTGGCTCAGCAGTTAAGCCATCTTATGCTCTTTCAAACACAAGTTTGATTTCTAGCAGCCACATCAGATGGTTCACAACAAGCTCACAACAAGCCTGTAACAAGCTCCAAGGGTTCCTACAACCTCGGGTACCAGCTCCCCTCCCCCCCCCCCCACACACACACACACACACACACACACACACACACACACACACACACTCACACACACGTGTGCACGCTTAAAAAATAAAGATAATATTTTAAAAATTAAAAAGGAAAGAAGTAGCCAGTCTTGATATCTTGATAGTTCACAGCTGTAATCCCAACACTTTGGAGGCTGAGGCAGGGAGGTGGTTATGAGTTTAAGGCCAACCTGCGCTGCAGAGTGAGACCTTGTCTCAATGAACAAGCAAACAAATGAAAGACGAAAACACAGACCCCATAACTTGGCGGACCCTTGACGACAACATGCTAAATGAAAGACTCCAGACACGGTGTGTTTCTTATACACAATATCCAGAATAGGCAAATTCACAGAAACAAAACAGATTAGTGGTTGCTAAGAAATGAGAGAGGGAGAGAATGAGAGGGACTGTAGTTGGGTACAGTGTGTTCTCTGAGGTGACAAAAGTCTTAAAATCGGAAAGATGGGAGCTGCACGACGCTGTAAACGCACCCAATGCCACCGAACTGTGCACTTTAAAAGGCTAATAGTGTAAGTGTGAATTTCACCTCCGCAAACACACATGTATATCCTTGCAAAGCACAGCCATTGGTGTGCATGGCTGCCAGCTAGCTCGTGCCTCTAAAATGAGAAGGGGTGAGGCGGCTTCTTGATGCTGTCGGGAAAAGCATATTGTAGCCATGTTCCGCTACATATGGTTGAATTCAGCCTCCTGGGCCAGTGTTGTTGCCAGACTGCCCAGGCATATGTTAGCCATGCATACACTGATGTGCCCACAGGCTGTGGGGCTTGGGAGCATAGTTTCCACATGGAACAGCCCTCTGCAGTGAGCAAATATGTCTGAGAAATCCAAATTTGCCTGTGTCAGGTAGTCTGTAATGATCAGTGACCAAGATGAGTTCTTATTCATGCTGAGCCTCTCACACACCCGTCTTCAGAGGCTCTTCTTCAGGCTCAAACACAGAGGAACCAGGCCAGGCTTCAGAGACCAGAGAAAGAAGCAAAAAGCAGCCAGCAGGAGTGGGTGGCTTGGGGACAGTGGCCATAATTTAATACGTACAGAAGATATGCTTTCAGCTAAAAAGCAAGTCATGTTCCTCTGGCACCTCCTCCCACCCTTAAAGGGTCCTGCTGTCCTTCAGGTGATCTCTCCAGAAGGGAGCGGCCAGGAAGGGAGCCAGAGCCTGGGAGGGAGGTGTATGCACTATGGAGAAGGGGGTACTGGATTGTTGCTGCTCTAGGCATTTGGGGACCAGTATCCAGGCCTCCTCCATTAACTGCCTTGAGGTTCTTACTTTAAAGATCCCAGCCAGCCTGAGCAAACAAAATGATCTGGTGCTGTTCTTGGGCACACCAGGAAAAGACAATTTTCTCTCATAGCCAAGGAGCAGACAGCCCTCCTCATCCACCTCTGCCCCTAGACGCATGAGTATGACAGGTTCCTGGCCGCTGACCTCTGGAGTGGCTTACCTTGCTGCATCTGAGACCACTGGCTTTTCTGAACGCAGATGAACAAAATCGGAGTGTTAACCAAGCATGGGGGCCACAGCCTGCACTCCAAGCCAGGTCTTGCCATCCATTTTCACTTAACCGATCAAAAAAGCAAATGAATAGTGGGGGAAGAGAAGATTTGCTCAACATAATCAGGTTGAGAAGAGGGACAGTGAGATCCAGGAAATCTCACAAAGGTCCTGAAGTGAGATCAACGTTTAAGTAGAAGCCATTGATGCGCACAGAAGCTGTCCTGGTCAAGGTAAAGTCAAACCTACTACTGATCCATCATTGTCTGGTCCTGTAAGGTGGTCTGACAAATTGTTAAAACTGTGTGAAATCTCTTTTCCTGGAGACAAGTTTTCCCTCTGGCTAGTGACCTTTCTCTCTCCCAACATGAGATGTCTGGGGAAATTCCCATTTCTTTGAGGTCCATTGTTTCAATAGTCTGATAGATTAAGAGACACAAATGTCTCTTTAGAATACCTTCATCTCTGCCAGGCCAGTTAAGAGAGTCCTCCCTGGATTGCAAAGTTCACAGTGGAAGTGGGTCCATGCTGTGGGCTCCTGTGCCAGAGGCTGCCAGAGGCCTGCTAGCATCATCAAAGTTTCCCTCTACCTGGTGACCAAGCCCACTTCATTCCTGGATGCCACAGGTTGAGGTAACGGTAATGGCTCCTTCTTGTTTCCTTGCATTTCGCCGGGCCTGAACAGAAGCTGACATCAGCCACAACCTGTGCCTAACACACTGCTCACTACTGTAACCTCCTTGGCAAGAATAAAGATTCTCCAAAGAGGGGCCACGGAATAGTTCAGAAGGCAAGAGCACCTCAAATGAAGACCCAACACCTACATAAAAGAGCCAAACGTGGCTGCATGTGCCTGGAACCCCAGCCCAGGTGAACAGAGACACAAAGGTCCTGGGAGGTCGCTGGCCAGCAAGCCTAGCAGGAAAGGGTGAGCCTTGGGTTCAGTAAGAGACCTTGAATAAAGTAGAAAATGGTAGAGCAGGACACAGCATTGCTCTCTGGCCTCTGCAAGAACATCCTCACACCTACACAAACATCACAGTAAATTAAAATGTTAATATAATTAAGAAGCGCCATGTTTCTCCCTTTCTTGCATACTATTCAAACAATGGACCCCCAAGAAATGGGAAGAACAGGGCTGACAGTCTGTGTGGTAGTGCCAACCCACAGCATGGACTCACTTTCACTGTTAGCTTTGTTATTGGGGTGGCGTGGAGGGGGGGAGCATCATCTGACTTCACTCATCTGGGTTCAGGAGAGCCTATGGCTTCAGGAGCCAGGAGGAATGAGAATATTCATAACTGCTTCGAGCTGGCAGAACAGACTGAAGCCTGGTGCCAGCCAGAGGGGGAGCTTTCTCCCAGAGAGAGACTTCACACAGATCTGACAACTCATCAGACCACCTTGTAGGAGAGAAAATGATAGGCCAGGTGTGAGCAGGATGGGCAGTGTACTTGGCTACGCATACTTCCTCCCGGTGCTTAGAGCTAAACCTCACATCAAACCTGAGACGGAACTGGGACCACGGTGCCTTATATTTTGCTCCTCTTTCAAATGTGGCCATACTGACTAAATCCCCTTCTCTGCTTCTCACTATTTCTTTTTTCTTTTTAGCCTTTATGTTAAAGGCTGTTTTTGCCTGCTTGTATGTCTATGCACCACGTGAATACAGTTCACGCAGAAGGACATGGGACTCCCTCGAGACTAGAATTATAGACAGTTATGAACTGTCATGTGGGTGCTGGGAATTGAACCTGTGTCCTCTGGAAGAGCAGCCAGTGCTCTTAACAACTGAGCCATCTCTGCGGCTCTATTACTTGATTTTTTTTAATTGGCTTCTTGCCCATGGGTGCCAAGCCTAGCTTGCTCCAGCTGCCAGGGCCCAGGCGCTGTCTGACCCTAACAACCTTGGTGGAAAGACTGTCTTTCAGTTGACCCCCTTCAATGCCCAGACAAGAGCCCTGAGGATTTGGGAGCCAAACAAACCCCTCAAACCGATCACGAGCATCACCCTCCTCTACGTTGCTAAAGACACACCTACAGACTCACACCGCCAGGGGAACAAGAACTGGGAGCTTGACAGATGAGGGAGAAGAAAGACGGCTGAGAGGACCGGGCTGTCGGGGCGCTCTGCAGTCACAGTGGCTTTCAGCTGAAAAAGAGAAAAGCAAGAAAAGAAAGAAGAGTCCTACTGTGCTTCTGGTTGCTGTGATAAACACCACAACCAGATGCAACTTGGGGAGGAGAGGGTTTATTTCATCTTACAGCTTTGTGGTTCGCAACTGAGGGAAGTCAGGGCAGGAGGAACTCAAGCAGGAACCAGGAGGCAGAAACTGAAGCGGAGGCCATGTGACAACGCTGCCTATTGGCTTGCTCCTTATGGTTCGCTCAGCTGCTTAGTCAATACCACCTGGCCCCACCTGTCCAGGGCAGCACCGCCCGCAGTGGGCTGGACTCTCCCCCATCAATCATTGATCAAGAAAATGCCGCACAGACAGGCCTGCAGGCCAATATGGTGGAGGCATCTTCTCAGTGAGGTTCCCTCTTCTCAGATGCCCTTAGCTGGTGTCAAGTTGATACAAGAACCAGAATGGGAGGGGAGGGGAGTAAGGAGGAGGGAAGGAGGGAGGGAAGCATGCAGGCAACCATTTGACATTTTCCTTGCCTACAAGCCCATTGCTGTCCCCATCCTTCCTGCTAAGTTAAATCAGAACCAGGCCTCGAGAGCACAGGACATGAAAGCTTCAAGTGTGCGTGTGACCTCTCTGTTCTCTTCTCCCATTTACTGAAAATGTTCCGATGGCATCCGCACCCCTCCCTGTGCCTCCACAGGTTCCCGTCCCTCCTCAGATGCGGGTCACTGAGAACAATAACAGATCGGGAACATCTCCCAGCACTGACCTTTAATGCTTCATTATTTTTTCCTGAATGACAGCCCTTATTCACAGCAAACCCCTCTAATTAGTGGTGTCGGCTCTCCTCCTCCAGCAAACCCACACAGCCAGGGACTCCCAGGCCTTTCTGTCTGAGAGGCCACTGCCTGTTTATCTACTTCCTTTGTTGTGTGGACAGCTACCAAGTCTCTGCAGGGTGTGGGGCCTTTCCTGAGTCTCTGCAGTGTCCTGGACACGGTGCAGAGGGTGGGCAGGGGGCTGCTCCTCAGAAGTGCCAGTACAAGCCCCGCTCAGATTCAAAAGAGAATTAGACAAGGGTGCAGAGAGAGAAAGAGAGAGAGAGAAGGCCCTCTTCACTGTGTCCTTCAGGTCTGGTTGGCGGGGTGGGGGTGGGGCTGGTGCAAGCCCAGTAGTTGTCAAGTGACTCCTCCCAGGGCAAGGGACGGAGCCACACCACCACCCAGCATGTCTTGTGGAGTTTCAGTGTTCTTGGAGTTCTTCTCTAATGGACAGTCCCACATAGGCAGGGCTAAGTCCTCTGGGCACGCGTGGATTATCATGTGGGTCTCAGGGCAAATGCTTTTTCAACTGCTGGTGAGATCAGAACCTCAACAGATGGAGAAGGGCTGGCAGTGCCTGGGAGAAACCCAGGAAAACCTCAGCCTTCCCCAGAGAGCAATCAAGGACAGCAATGTCCCCGCTCCCCAAAGCAGGCAGGTGCTCAAAAGGACCCTGAGTTCGGCTCCAGTCTTCTCATTCATTCATAAAGTCAATTGTCAATTTATACTCTATGCCAGATGTTGGGCTTGTGTCTACACCCCAGTTCTCTTCTTGAGCTCCAATTTATCATCTGTGTTACACAGGCAAATTAGTAGCTGTGTCAGGGCTGAAGAGATGGCTCAGCACTGCCGGCTGCTCTTCCAGAGGTCCAGGGTTTGATTCCCAGCACCTACATTGCAGCTGGCAACTATCTGTAACTCCAGTTCCAGAGGATCCGACACTCCCGTCTGACCTCCAGGGTACTGCATGCGTGTGGCATACAGACATACGTGTAGGCAAAACACCCACACACATAAAATAAATGAAAAAAAAATTAAATAATAGTTGTGTTTCGGGGTTTTATGAAGGTCATCTTTGAGATATTAATTCAGGCTGGAGAAATGTCTCAGTGGGAAAGAGGGCTTGCCGAGTTCAATCACCAGGACCTACGTGATGGAAAAGCAGCACCAACTTCTGCAAGTTGTCCTCTGACCTCCACACATGGACCATGGCACATTCATACTACATACACAGGCACACACACACACACACAACACACACACACACACACACACACACACACACACACACACACCCCAATAATAAATAAATAAACTTAACAATTCTCTTCTTCCTCATTGTCATTCTTTAGAGAGCAATGGCCTCTTTCTGGTCCTAGGCTGCACTGTGCTGCCCTCCCCTTGACGCAGCTGACGCTGTGGGAAGCTGGAGTGTGGAAGTAACGGATCAGGAGAGAGGGCAGGTCTGAGGAAACATAACAGGCCAGACAGAAATGCCTCAGGGTGGTGACGTTTGAGACTAGCCACTGTCAGGAGCGTGGGAGAAAGCAAGTTCTCCCACAAGGATGTACTTCTCAAAGCGCTTGACAATCTAAGAGACGGGAAGTGGGCGAGGGAGCAAATCTATCTGCATCTTGATCGAAGATCAAAACAATTTCTATTCTTACAAATTCCCTCAGAAATACAGCCTCCTGGGGACTGGGAATAGAATGTATTTCTTCTCAGAGCTTACCAGGCAGGCAGCCTGGCTCAGAGCCAGCTGGCAATGTCCCCATCAAGAAAATTGTGGAGGAAGCAACGGAGCCCCCCATGATGCTACAGCGGTGGACACAGGGAGCTGGCTTGTCGGTCTTGCCTTGGTTACCCCTGCAGCTCTAGGTCATCTCCAGGTGGAGTAGGGTAGCCTTCCCAGTCTGCCCAGCATGTGAGCAGCTGACCAGCCAGGATGCATGCCCTCCAAGTGTGCTGTTCAACTATGGGGTTCCAGGGGCTTATAAGCCCCTAGAGAAGCATCACATGTCTGGAAAACCAAGTTTATTCAAGAAGATTTTTGTCGGGGTTGGGGGTATGGAATCCTACCGATGAGTGTTCCGTGAGGTGTGCCTTTTTAACATCAAATGTGAGACCTCAACATGAGTGGCCGATTTGGGCTGTGCCCCTTAATCAGGTATGTGACTATTCTTCCCTTTTACATTGTTTTGGCGACTCTTCTATTTTACAATTCGATGCTAAGTGAAAGACTGTTTAGGAGGTCATGGTGCCAGTTCCAAATGAGACTCCACATCCGGTCACATGCTGAGCTTATCTAGAGGTCAGTAATCTGCACAGCTTCATTGACCGGAATACGCCTGGGTGTGGATGTTCCCCAGAGCCACTGCACTGGTTGCAGTATACAAACCAGGGCTGGGGACTGCCCTCTACAGCAGAGCACTGTGTAGCCAGAACCCAGACCCTTCGGAGACTAAGTCTGTCTCCAGTTCTGGTTTTTCCCCCATAAACAACAGATTCACAATCTGTGTTCTTTCCCAGAGCCACCACTGATACCCTGACTAAAATCAGTTCCCCTCCAGTCTCTACATAGACTGGAACATAGGGTGCTTCCATCTCTCTGGCGTCTGAACACACAAGGTGGACATTTGCTAAGCACCAAACGTGTTTGTGTGCAGGTGCTGCGCTGGTAATTGTCTTTCCATACTGGGAATTAAACCCAGGCCTGTGCATGCTAGGCAAGCCATCTACCATGGAGCTAAATCTTCAGCCCTTGTGTTTTGTTTTGTGAAACAAGGTCTCACTGTGTTGTTCTGACTGACACTGAACTTCCTGTGTAGCTCAGGCTGGCCCAGATTCATGATTCTCCTGCCTCTGCTTCCCAAGTACTGGGACTACAGGCATACATCACCACTGTCCAATTTATAATTGCTTAAACCTCCCCATTGAGATATCCATCTCCACCCTACAGGCAAAGAAACTGAACACAAAAGAAACAGAAACATGTTCTAGATCTCTGGGATTCAAAACCATCCTGTCTGACTCAAAACTCCATTTCCTCCCCAAGATAATGGCATTGCCTTCCTAGCCCCTCCTTTTAAAGGGGGTTTCCTTATTTGTCACTTCACAGATTTCAACAGAAGCAGTAGGCTATAGACGGAATTAGAGTTACCGAGAGACGTTATTTTTGGTCTTTGTTGAACCCTAATGCAGCTAAAGCTCCATCCTCCAGCCTTTAGGTAGACCTGGCTGGGGTGTAACTAGTTTTGATGGAAGAAGAAACAGAGACAAGTCAGAATCAGGTATGGATGCAATCAACCTTCAAGGGCTCACCCCTCGTAACCAACCAGCCAGCCCCTACCTCCCGAAGGACCCACAACTTTCAAATACAGCACCACCCCCTGGGAACCAAGCGTTCAAACATGAGCCCGTGGGAGTGTCTCATGTCACACCACAGCACCACCCAAGCTCTCGAGCCTCATGGTATTGTCCCTCCGCGTGCTGGTGAGGTTTTGCCAACTTGACAGAAGCGAGGATCATCTGAGAAGAGGGAGCCTCAATGGAGAAAACGCTCCCATCAGATGGTCTATAGGTGAGTCTATGAGCCTTTTTTTTTTTAATTAATGATTGATGTGGGAGAGTCCAGACTTCCGTAGGCATTGCCGCCCCCAGACAGGTGGTCCTCAGATGTAAGAAGACAGAAGTTGAGGAAGCCAGTAGGCAGCATTCTTCCCCGGCCTCTGCTTCATTTTCTGCCTCCAGGTCCATGCCTTGAGTCCCTGCTCATCTGTAAAAATGAGCTACAGCAGTGCCCATCTGTTAGGGTTGTGGTGAGAACCCCAGCAGTAGGATCTAGGACTCAGAGGCTGCTATCTATGCCTGCTCTCCCCTGCAATAGTGTGTTTGCTCAGTAGCACCCTATAAACCGCTCTGTCTCGTGTTTGCTCCCTCCAGCATTAGCTCTTAGCTTATGTGCAGAGCAGATGTGGCTGTCATGCTGAATTGCTGAATGGCAGGCCCTCCAGGCCTCAGGTTTAAGGTTACCCTCTGCCTTCTTCCTTATTCAGACACCTTTCCCTGAACAATCCCCCTTCCTAAATAGAATGCGCTTTCTAGAAGGTTGTCTTCTGTAAGTCATCTTGTCATCATCATGCTAACCACACCTAACATGCAGTAAATACACTGTAAAAATAACAGATGCTATCCAATCAGAGAGCAAACAATTGTATTAAACAAGGTTTCCCTAAGGAACAGAACACACACATACACACACACACACACACACACACACACACACATACACACACACGAACTCACAGACTCACATGCACACAATAAAAGGTTTTTAAAGGGTACAGGGGATGTATTAAATTGGCTTTCACAATAGGGATCTGAACTATACAGTGTGTTTCAGGCAATCCTGGCCTCTATATAGTGGGACTCTGCTGAAAATAAAATAAAATAATAAAATAAAATAAAATAAAATAAAATAGGTGGAGATGGGCACAGAGAGACTAGAGGCAATTGTAGAAAACCAGCATTACTGTTTATATGCTGGGAAGACAGAGAACCAAGTAGTTTCCCTATCCTAGAAGCTCTGCAGTGCCAATCTGATGCTGAAAGCCTAACAACTTCCTGCAGTTGCTGATACTGAAAAGCCAAAGAGGCTAGAGTCAGATGTCAGTGGAGGATCTCACCACCACCACCACCACCACCACCATCACCACCATCATCACCACCACCATCACCACCACCACCACCACCACCACCACCACCACCACCACCACCACCACCACCACCACCACCACCACCACCACCACCACCACCACCACCATCATCACCACCACCATCACCACCACCACCACCACCATCACCACAACCACCATCACCACCACCACCACACCACCCATCACCACCACCACCTCACCACCACCCACCACCCACCACCATCACCACCATCATCATCACCACCACCATCACCACCACCACCACCACCACCATCACCACCACCACCATCACCACCATCATCACCACCACCATCACCACAACCACCATCATCACCACCTCCATCACCACCACCACCACCACCACCACATCACCACCACCACCACCACCACCACCATCACCACCACCACCACCACCATCACCACACCACCACCACCATCACCACAACCACCATCCACCACCTCCATCACCACCACCACCACCACCATCACCATCATCACCACCTCCATCACCACCACCACCACCACCACCACCACCATCATCACCACCTCCATCACCACCACCACCACCACCACCACCATCACCATCATCACCACCACCACCACCACCACCACCACCATCACCACCACCACCACCACCACCACCACCACCACCATCACCACCACCACCACCACCACCACCACCACCACCACCACCACCACCACCACCACCACCACCACCACCACCACCACCACCACCACCATCACCACCATCACCACCAGTAGCAACAACAGCAATAGACACACTCACTGAGGAAAAGAAAATGAAGATTTTGCAACATGAACACATGCTGCTTTTCCCATCCAGATCTCCTGATCGAAGGTCTCTCCCACACTGACAGAAGGTCTTCCCCTCAACCCCATCACTCACGTCAGTTCTTTGGAAACTCTCCCGCAGACACATACATCTCACAAGTCCTAGACATCTCTCAGTCCAGCCAAACTGACAACCATCACAGCTGTTCTCTGTCTAATCCGCCACCCCTCTCCCTCCCCCTCCCATTAGAATGGTTCATACTTAATACTTGTTCAAGGAGCTACATGCTTGGAGGAGAGCCTTGCTTAGCTCCTGCTGTAGAGCAGAGGTCACTCTTGCTGAGAGAGGACTAGATTGTCCCTGATTTCAGGCTAACAGAGACCTTAGTGACCACTGTCCCAGGGATAACTTGGAGTGTCTCCATGAGGAGATTCATCTTCCTTCCCCGGGCATACACATACCCTTCATACACCTATCTCCAGGATGCTCCCTGTCAAAGCAGAGTCTACCCTCTCTGGGGCACACGGCAGTCACTTAACATGCTTCTTGGATATGTAGGGACTATGGGACTTGAACTCCCAGCTACTGAGTAAGGGGAAGAGTTGCTATCAATTCCCATTTGTTTCTTAAGGCTTCCAGAGACAAGGGAAGTAAAATTCTGGCAGAATAGGCTACAAGGCAGCAGAGGAGTCCCTCTAGCACAGGCCTAACTTGGAGCCATGCGCTGTGACCACAATGCCCTCAATGCAGGCACAAGGCTGCTCTAGGCCACACCTTCTCAATTTTGTTGAGGAATGTATATCTCTCGAAGAGGTGAAACAGTGTGCAAACTCTTCAGATAACAAATAGGAAATGAAAGTCTTTTCCTCAGAGGCTAACATTTTGCCAACGGAGAGAAGTGGCCTGGGTCATGGACACTCCATGCTTCATGTAGTACTCAAAGCATTTCCCTGACAGCCCCTCCACTTCAGGAAGATGAGTCTGTGTGGAAAGGGGGCAGTCACAGCCTACTGCCTTTCCTCTGTGTCCACAAATGGAGGCGTGTCACTTAAGCCCCTCAGTGGACATAGCAGTCACAGCAGAGACTCCAGGGTACAGATGCGGGTCCTCACTGACCTGTATCACTCCCACTCTGCTGTAGGACTCCTGAGCCTATAAGTTATAGCAATACAGGATGCTTCTTAGCTGCTGCCCAGGGTCCAGCTCAAATGTGCTAGGAAACTGGGTACCCTTCTGTCTCTCCTGTATGGTATGCATCACCTGCTCCCACTTCACCTGGCAGACACCTCCTGCCCCAGCCACTTCAACACGTGTTGGATATGCATGTGGCTATGCCTGTTGATGTGGACTGAACAGTAACCAGAGGCTTCTTGGTGTCAATCATCTCTAGAACATTGGATTCCACAGTTAGCTCCATGAGGGGACTATGGATGCCACCACTCACCGGCAGCATCCTGGTGCATCTGAAGTGATGCTAAGAGAAATTCTTCCGGAAAAACTGTGCCAAGGTGTCTTGAAATCACCCCTACAATAAGGAAAGGGGTAATTGGGTTCCTCATACACAAAGCTCTCTATGCCAAGGGCTTGCAATATGCTTGGGTTTCCAAGCAAGTAAAGGTGAACTTGGACTGGCACCAGTCAAGGACAGACTACATCCCACTGGGGACAGTTGTAGAGCCTTCTTCCAAGGTGTTAGCTTAGACGCTTACTGCATGGAAAGCATCAGAAAATCTCAAGACTCTGCAAACATGAGGATTGCACAGTCTCCCACATTGAATCCAGGAGCAGCGACTCAATTCTCAGTGCCCTCGCATGGAGGTAATGGGGTTTCTCAAGGAGAGCCAGTGAGGCCACAAAGATGGCAGGCCGTCTGCTCACAGTGTGGTCTGATCCTCTGGCAACCAGGCTAGCTTACCTCCAACAGATCCTAGTTATCCCAGCACTCAGTAGGTGGTTTTGCTGAGTTCGTGGTGCTCATGGATGTGTTCGTGACCCAAGCCCACCGCTTGGCTGCCTTGGCAGGGGAAGAGCAGCATGAGGCACTGGCCAGGAGTCCATAGCTCCTGCCACCTAAGACTTGCTGCCATACCTTATAACAACTCTTCCACATCAGCAGTAGCTGATACAAACACACACAGGGAAGCTCAAGGCCCCTCAGTGACAGCTGGTGCCACTGCTTGACGTCACCTCTGTCTTCTTATACAGATCAGTAAAAATGATTTCTGGAACACTCAGTGCATCTCCTAGGACTTAGAACTTGAGGTCTTGCTCCTCTTCCAGTTGAAGGAAAGCAAGTCTTTCCACAGTGTCAACATCTTCACGGTCCCCATCCTTCTGGGAAGAGCAGACTGTCTGTAGCGAAGGTTCCTAATGAGACCTCGGTGCCAAGGGATAGGGAAAACATCTCTTCTGGAAACTTCAGGGCACTATTGTTGGTACCAGTGTTGCCAAGACTTACCATTGAAATATCAGACTAGTTAAATTCCCTCTCTGGCGTCAGGAGACTTTGGGATAGGCCAGTAGGCCTGGATTCTATTAACATGGTCATCTTCTTACTGACCTCCTTAGGTCTAGTCAGAAATCTCACTTGAGTGAATTTTTGGTCTTCCCTCCATGGCTGGGCTGTCTGGGATCAAAGGCGAGGTCATAAACACAGGTCCCTCAGGGATAAAGGCAGGGGTTTGAAGCCACCACCTCTTTACTGGTGGGATTTGAGTCAGAAGTAACTTCATCCCTCCCAGACGGGTTGGTCCAACATCAGAAGCAATCAGCTTTTCCTGGTAGCTGTGGCTAACCTGACCTTTTCTGGGGAGGAAGACAATGACAGTGGTCTGCACCCCTGTTGAATTGGCTTGAAGGACAGGAGTATTTCTGGCCCAGTTGGTAGTGGTTACTCCACTCTGGTTATTGAAGACACTCTGTGGGGAGCCCCAAATTCAGTTCTGATTTACTGATGGTCTACTAAATGCCCTATATGCCCAGCTAGGAACAGGGGATACTGAGTGAATATTACGGCCATCTCCTTAGTTCACAGTAACTGGACAGAGTTGGCTCAACACCTTCCAGAAAACACCAGTGTCTAACACGGACCCTCCACATGTGTGGAGTCTCACTGCATATGGGGGTTATCTGTGTGCTGTGTTTGGCTTCCCATGCAGAGGCCAAGCTCTGAGGTCCTGGATTCAAGAACTGAAGGAACAGAGTGTTCCTTAAAATAGAAGTTAGATCCTTTTCTTGGAATTAGAACTAGGCACTTTGACGTTGCATGGTCGTCTGGAACTCTGCCTCACAGCCATCTCCTCTAGACCCCTTCCTCCAGGCCACCTTGGCATAGGCAGAAGAGCAAAGGCTGGGTGCAAAATTTACCACTCGGATGCTTCTTTAGTAGAGATTCGTTGGAAAGGATTCCGGGTGCTGTCTGGTCCCTTGCTGATCTTCATTGTTAAGAAATGCAGTATCAGTCAGGCATTTTTTGAGATAAACATTTGTACTTGGTGTGTAGATTTCCCAGAGCTATCTGGGCCCATCTAAGACATGTCAACCAAGCCCAGTTGGCAAGTCCAGTGTCCTCTGCTGAGAAGTAACTGCTTTCAGGACTCAAAAAAAGATGAGAAATTTTGTCTGTACACTTTCCTCCTCCCACTGATGCCACCCTGACCTAAGGACAAGATCAGACATGCTTTATCGTGGGCATGCCCTGTGCTGACGCCGTCTGTGTCCCCGTCACTTAGGACCACGTCTGCCACAAAGTAAATGCTCCTCTTCACTAAATGTAAATGAAGTGCATGTAGGGATCGGAACGCAAGTCACTGAGCTCCCCCTTACCCCTACACAACACCCCCGCTTCCAGCACAGCAGACTGCTATAATTATTTGAGTTTCTCCTTCCATGACCCCAGCCCTGATGGAAGAGTGTTCATCACCCTCTGCCCTGCCAATCTTCTGATCTAGGGCTATAGAAAAGTGTGTTTGCTTTGGAGTCATGTACACTGAACTTGACACCCTTATTCTCTGTACCCCTTCCCCACCAGTCACTCTGAACCAGGGTTCCTACTTCCAGGGCAAAATAACACTGTGGTCATTATGGGACGTGACAAAGCAAAGCAGACGCTTTGGAGTAGGGGAGCACGCTCCTTCCTGTCAGACTCCACGTTAAGTCAGCAGCTCGACCGAAAGTGACGTCTGTCCAAACACTTTCAAATTCCCCACATTCAAACCCTCTGAGAGCTTCCCGCTTTGTATTTCTTTAGATTAAACGGTGTTCCTTGAGCGTGGACATGACCCAGTTGTGTGAGGAGACAGCATGTAGACTATGGGTCATCTGAGCTAACTAGACTCAATGTGAACCACAGTCTCGTGGTTCCCTGGGGTTTTCCCATAGTCCTCAATTCCAAGTTCAGTCCCACAGACCCAGACGTCTGCCTCTTCCCTGGAATGCCTAAGTGGCACCTAACTTTGCATATCCACAGTGTAACTTTGGTTTTCCACACAGCTCGGCTCTTCCCTCTCTTTCTGCGTTGGGCAGTAGTGCTACCGCCCACCCCAGGGCTGCCTCAAAACGCTGGCTGCCATGCTTGACTGCCCTCAGCTTTGTGAGGGGAGTCTATCCCATTCCCGGCCACACTAGCCCAGTCTGTCATTGTCCCTCCTCCCAGTTAAGCAGAAGCTCCCTTTCTCCACACGACAGACATCCTGTGAATTTTTTTAAAAAAATTAATCAGAAGGCTGGAGAGATGATTCAGCAGTTAAGAGCACTGGCTGCTCTTCCAGAGGACCCAGGTTCAATTCCCAGCACCTACACAGCAGCTCATGACCTTCTCTAACCCCAGTTCCAGGGGATCTGATGCCCTTCTCTTGTCTCCATGGGAACTGCATACATGTAGTACACAGACAAACATGCAGGCAAAATGCTTATACACATAAAATAAAATAAAACCTTTTTTAAAAGTGTATATCAGATCCTAGTGAGACTCCTTCATAAGACATGTTTTTAAACACTTAGGCTAACATCTTTTCTGTAGTCTAAAAACCTCACTATCTAGAGCAGCAGTTCTCAACCTGTGGGTCGCAACCCTCTGGGGGTCGAACAATCCTTTCACAGGGGTCTCCTAAGACCATATACAGGTCATATGATCATATCATAATGCATATTTACATCATGATTCATAACAGAAGCAAAATTGCAGTTACGAAGTAGCAGCAGAAATAATTTTATGGTTGGGGGGTCACCACAGCATGAGGAACTGCATTAAAGGGTCGCAGCGTTAGGAAGGTTGAGAACCACTCCCCTACATCCTGCCATCTTTCTAGCTTCGTCCTCCCTCGACTTAAGTAGTCCATTTCTGTTAAGTGGTCATAACAGAATCAGAGTCCCTGACTCTCCAGTTGCTCCGGTGGCAGAACAGCCTCTGTGGTCACCCTCAGCCAGAGCCAGCATGCTCTCTCACACACCTGGCTATGCACACAGCACCTGGCTATGGGGGAGTGCTTGAGCCAAGAAAGACAGGTCCAGGTTCCCTCAGGGGACCAGGGCTGCTGAAAGAGTTAAAAGTCTTTTTCTCCAAACCCTGGCCCTCCCTCTCCTGTCCGCTTTATGGGCTTAATGAGAAATCCAGGCACTTCACGAGAGACTGTCCAAATAACTTCTGGGGCATCGCTAACTCATTCGGCAGCAGGAGACTTAAGGCTGCCAACGCTCCAGGGAAGATAACTGAGTGGAAAGAAGGTGGTTTTTACAGCAGTGGGCAGACAGAATTTTGCAGAGCGGAGTGTGAGCTCCTCCCCTCCAGCAGGACTGAAAAAGTCCGCCTAGGCTCCTCAGCCCCTCTTCAAGATACTTGATTAGGAATTTGGGGGCGGGGCCCTGGCCTGGCACAGACTCGCACACTCTCCGTAGGCACTCATTCCTCTCTTCCTCTCTCTCACATTCTCCAACCCCAAGTCCAGACAGAGGACGTGGTCACTCTGAACGGTTCAACCCGAGGTAAGTGTAGTCATATTACTTTGCGTTTTGCCCCTTGCAATTCTATAAAAAGAAATAAAGGAAAGGGTAATGAGCAAGGCTGGGGAGAAGGGTGGACAGAGAGAGGTCATCCCTCCCACCTGGTCCGTGACCCCCAGGGATGCCGAAGAGAGGCAACAGCACTACCTGCCTCCTGCAGCTCCCTGTGGATATTGGGAACCTCCATTTCACAGACATTAAACTATGAAGGAAACTGCAAGAACCTCTCATCAGCTACCCATGAATCCCAACATGCTGGGGGCTCAGGGCACTTCAGAGGGTAGCCTCTGAATGACCTAAGAATCTCATAGAGGGGGGCATGGCACCTAAATGTTAGGGGACAAGCTTTGTATAATATGTGTGCTGTTGGGCTGAAAGGGAGAGAATGAAGAACTGACCATGTCCAGGGAGTCATAGATGGAATGGTGTCCCACTCAAGGTAGGAGATGGTTTTTAGTTTGACCTCAGCTCTGATAGGAGGGGATTTCCCTACAGTGAAGGGAAATACTGTACTATGTACAGTAGCTCTTGAGTCAGCATCTCCAACTCTGAGAGAACCATTCTGGCATCCTCACACTGAACAGAGGGTCTCTAGCACAGCAAGAAACAATTTAAAAAGAGCAAAACCTTGCAGCAACATTCTAGATCGGGTGTGGTGGGAACAGGCATGCACTCCTACCAAGCCCTTCCAGCAACCATGCCTCTGAGGAGAGGCCATTGTGGCTGGGCATGGAGCCCCCTGGAAAGCTGGGTTTTTTGAAAAGAAGAAGAAGAAGGTAGTTTCCTTCTGCCAAAGTGCCTCGTCTGGAAGAGGGGGAAATGGAGACAGAGGCTTAGTGTGCCAGCCCTCTCTAAACAGCCACCTTGGTCCTGCAGCAGCCCAGGGCCGTGCATGGAAAAATGCTCTCTTGGCAGTGGGCCGCTCCATCCGTCTTCTCTCCTGGCCCAAGCCAGGGACCAGCCAGCATCCTAGGCAGTGGGCAGTTGAGTCTGCTCCTCAGAAACACTGTGGCTCTTTGTTCAAGGACTCTGGCTGCCCAAGGATGAGCCAGGGTGCCCATTCTGAGCCATCCAGGGGATGGTAGGTTGAAAAGACCTAATGGACCTGATTTCAGGGAACCGAGAGCAGGGATGGTACCCAGAAGTTGAGTTGTTGGAGTGTCATAATCGGGGCCTCTCACCAGTTCACTGAGTCTTGCGTTGTCTTTTTTGTTCCTGTCTTGTCCTGTCCATAGTTGCTAACCCCACCATGGCCCAACAGTGTGAGCACTGCAGGTGACTCTCTTGGGCCAGGGGAGATTCTAAGCATCCCCTGTCTTAATAGCTGTGTTCCAGGAGGTACCCTCACTCACAAGGAACATGCAGTGCACTGGCCAGAGGAACTTGGGATAGAATACCCAGGGCAGAAATGACCCCCTCCCCAGTCCCTCATCTTCTGCACCTCCAGCTTCCTTCCGGAAGGCCCCTGTGTGCCTTGTTCTTATCTTACTAGCCCAGCAAGCTCCAAGGCCACAGGCTTCTCAGCAGTATGGGTGGTAAGTAAGCCTCATAAGCTAAGTGACGTCACTTGGAGGAGTTAGCCTAGGAGGGGAGACAGGATGCACAGGTGTGGTAGTGACACATTTAACCCAGCACACAGGAAACAGAGGCAGATGGATTTCCGTGAGTTCAAGACCAGCCTGGTCTACATGGTGAGTTCCAGGACAGCCAGGGCTATGTAGAGGAAACCCAGTCACAAAAAGAACACACTGTGGGGGGGGGGGGATATAAATCCCCCTCCAGGCTACCCTCCCTTGTCTCCATTGCTATTCCAATTCTCAGTGTCTCTAGCTCATTTTGATCACCTCTCACGTGGCTCTTGCTTGATCCCCAAGGTGGGTGACAAGAGTTAAGTCCTTCTGTCTTCAGTAGATACCCCAGGAAGAGGAGCAGACTAGGATGGGCCCAGTCTGGTCAGCTTAGAAGACAGTCACTAAAGTAGTTCCGGGTTCCCAGTCTGGAGAGACTCTGGGTACGCACGGAGCCGCAAGCTGCTAACCAGTGCATTTTCTCACCCAGAAGACTGCCACAGATGATGGCACTTTGGAGAATAGCCCAGACCTTGTGGTGGCCACAGGGGAACCACGCCCTCCCACACACTCAGGACTAGAAACCCCTAGGCTGCCCAAGAGACCAAGCTACTTCCAGAAGTAGCTCAGCTATTCCCTTTGGATGTCTCGGTCAATTCTGGAAGTTTCCTGGACATGGAAAGAACCAGGAGACTCTTGTCCTTGAACTCTTAGAACTAAGAGATTTCCCTGGGAGTCCAAACTAGATCAGAATTCAGACCTGAAGGGTACCCCCATCCTTACCAAAAGAGGGTGAAACAGGCAGGGGGAGGGGGTTGTGGGCTTCTCAGCTTCAACAACAGGACCTTAGGGTGTTAGAGGATGCAAAGGACCTACCCCCTCTCAAAACCGTAGCCCTCATGCTCTCGGGTTCCTTTCTAATCCCAGTCTCTTTCCATGACGGCAGCACCAGAATCGAAAGCATTGACCTTCCCCAGACACCCAGGTCCAGCTCTCTGTGTGCGGCGAGAGGAGGCACCTGGGAGGGAAAGCACCGCCCCTGCCCTCCGGGGCTTGACCGCACAGTCACAGCATCCTTTGCATAGCTCAGAGCCCGTGGCCAGCCTGCACCTCCCAGCTGCCCTCCCACCCCGTCTCTCATGCCCCTGCTCGCTCTGTTCTCTCCCTTTCTGCAGAGACAAGATGCAGTGGGCCTCTGTCCTACTGCTGGCAGGGCTCTGCTCACTTTCCCAGGGCCAGTATGATGAAGACTCTCACTGGTGGATCCAATACCTCCGGAACCAGCAGTCCACCTACTACGACCCCTATGACACTTACCCATACGAGCCCTCCGACACTTATCCCTACGGAGTGGAGGAAGGGCCAGCCTATGCCTACGGTGCGCCACCCCCACCAGAGCCCCGCGACTGTCCCCAAGAATGCGACTGCCCCCCCAACTTCCCCACGGCCATGTACTGCGACAACCGTAACCTCAAGTACCTGCCATTCGTGCCCTCCCGCATGAAGTACGTGTACTTTCAGAACAACCAGATCGCCGCCATTCAGGAAGGCGTCTTCGATAACGCCACCGGCCTGCTCTGGATCGCTCTACACAACAACCAGATTACCAGTGACAGGGTGGGCAGGAAGGTCTTCTCTAAACTGAGGCACCTGGAGAGACTGTACCTGGACCACAACAACCTGACCCGGATGCCCGGCCCGCTGCCCCGATCCCTGAGAGAGCTCCACCTGGACCACAACCAGATCTCACGGGTCCCCAACAACGCTCTGGAGGGCCTGGAGAACCTCACGGCTTTGTATCTCCACCACAACGAGATCCAGGAAGTGGGGAGCTCCATGAGGGGCCTCCGGTCCCTGATCCTACTAGACCTGAGTTATAACCACCTTAGAAGGGTGCCCGACGGTCTGCCCTCAGCCCTGGAGCAGCTGTACCTAGAGCACAACAATGTCTACACCGTTCCCGACAGCTACTTCCGGGGGTCGCCCAAGCTGCTGTACGTGCGGCTGTCCCACAACAGCCTCACCAACAATGGCCTCGCCACCAACACCTTCAACTCCAGCAGCCTCCTTGAGCTCGACTTATCCTACAACCAGCTGCAGAAGATCCCCCCTGTCAACACCAACCTGGAGAACCTCTATCTCCAAGGCAACAGGATCAATGGTGAGATCTGGGGGAGGGAGGCGACTCTCCAGTGCTGGTGGGGATCAAACACCCAAGCCAAGCACTGAGCACCAAAGCCCCAAGTGCAGACAGTCGATCCCCCGGCAGAGGTAAGAAAGCCAACTACAAAGTCGGTTGGCTCGACGACCACTTCCTAGGGGAAGCAAGTCGCAGTCTAGGGCTTTCTGAGGTGAGCACGTGGGCTGGGGGAAGGCAAGAAGAGAAGAAGCCGGGGAACTGCCATGAAGAACTGGTCACTTAGCAAGCTACCTGTGGGGGATTGTGTGTTGGGAGCAGTGAGTTTAGAGAGGCTCTAGAAGGACCTTCATGGAAAAGGAGACTTTGTGTCATCTTCCAGGGTCTGGAAGGAGAAGGACGTTGGGCTAAGATCCCAAGGTCTCTGTACCCTCACAATTGAGGATGCAGCCTCTCTGTTACCCCGAATGACTCCTGCCTGCCCCTTGTTTCTCTCCCTCTCTCTCTCTCTCTTTCTCTCTCTCTCTCTCTCTCTCTCTCTCTATCTATCTATCTATCTGTCTATCTATCTGGTTTTTGAGACAGAGTTTCTCTGTTGTAACTCTAGCTGTCCTGGAACTCACTCTGTAGACCAGGCTGGCCTCGAACTCACAGAAGTCCAGATGCCTCTGCCTCCCAGGTGCTGAGATTAAAGGTGTGCACCACTGCCGCCCAGCATAGATGTTTGTTTCTTAAACTTACCAGTTGATGGAGAAAAAATGGGCAGCCTCCCAGAGCTGAATGTCAGACTCGTTCTTGCCAGTTTTCCCTGGAGTCCAAGGAGCCCCTGGTGACAAGGCAAAGGTCCTCCCAGAGGCAACATGAGCCTGGGCACCCAGAAGCCTTGGAAGGGGAACACAGGATTCAATGCTTTATAAGAACTTCCCTGCACAAGTGGGGAAACCTCGGAGGCTGAGAACCAAAAGATGAATTTCTGATTGACCAGTGACCTTCCAGCCTCTTTCTGGTAGGCTCTCATGTTCAGAACATGCTTGCATTACCCCAGTGGCCTCTGATGTCTTGATCTCAGCTGGTACTGAGCCAGCATTTAGCACCGCTCCCTCTGTGGCTCAGTACTCTGCTCTGGGGAAGGGAGGCCTGTGGATGACCATGCAAAGGGCTTTGAAGTCCACAAGGCCTGCTGAGAAAGAATGAGCCATCAAAGCACAGGAGAGACCCAGCTCTGCCCTCTCCCCCTCCCTCTCTCTTCTCAGGAGACAGATCAGTCACTTAGTGAGTGTTAACAGCCAGACAGCCTTTCTCAGAGGGCATAGGGGAGGTTGCAGTGGGGCCTTGAAGTAGAAAGGTATCTGTCTGGTCCTTTCATTTGAACTGCAAGGCACCAACGGTTATGGACCTTTCAGGTTGGTTTTGGCTTAAAGTCTCTCTTTTGTGGGAGAAGGAGTCTTATTAGTCCCAGGGTGACAGTGGGAGTCCTTTACACTATTTCGAAGACACCACCAGCATTTGGCATTTTCTCAAGGCTTGCTGTCCCACCCTGCAGTCATCTACCACCTACTCTGAATCCAGGAGGGTTGTCATATCAGAAATGTCACACTATACGCTGTACCTCACCCAAGCGTAACTCTGAACACGTGGCAGGAAAGAGCTCTGGGAAAGAGCACGCAAGCTAACGCCTAACTGTCCAATCAGAGGGCAGTGGCCCAGGGAAGGCCCTGCCACAGCATCTTGTCACCTTCTGCCTGTATGTAGAACCGTATCTGCCAGTCAAATACGAGGTGATCCCTCCCCCAAGAGCTGATCCAAAAGAAAATTATTCGGTGAGTTGTCCCGAGACCCTGCAAGAAAGCTCTCTGGTCAAACCCCTAGAAAATATCAGCATCTACTCGAAATCCCTACGCGCCAGGTGTGAGCTAATAGCTTCCTTCCCTTTGCTGATTACCGTTTAGTCTCCCAGTCTCTTCTTTAAAGCAAAGTAACCCCCGTGCCTTGTCTCTCTTGAGTTAGTAAATAGTGACTGCCAAGTGCATGGTCCAGGGTTGTAACACACTGCCTGGGTGCCTTCTAGAGTTGACAGGCACAGTCTGGGTGCTTGTGGGGTGCGGAAGTGAGGCAGAATGGAAGGAAGGCTATCTCTCTAGGCCACTCAGTCTGAGGGGGGTGGGACCCAAAACCAAGCATGTCTGGCTGAGAACAAGGGGCAACCTGTCTCTAACACAGAAAACGTCCCTCAAGTTTGCCCACCACACACACTGGGGTAACCAGGAAGGAGGTCTTCCTGCCCTGGAGCCAGGGACTATGTTGGGGTGAAGGTGTGATGAGGGGACTTGTGAGTGAGGTGCCAACAGAACGGGAGTACCAAGCCTGCGGGGAACTAGACAGGGTCTCCCCGTCTCCTCTCTCTCCCTCAGCGTCTCCCTCAGTTTTTCCAACCTGGCCACAGCGAGGAGCCAGAGCCAGGGAATGTTATTCAGAAGCTGTGGGATCCAGTGGAGCAGGGCGGGATTGGAATTTGGAAAGACTTAGGTCAGTATTTAATCTGAGCTGGAAAAAACATCTGCCAGGCTTCCTCAGAGAAGCCCTGACCTACTGTGGCCTTGAAGAAGGGGGCTCTCAGAGTCCCATGAATATCTGCTCTAAACGCTGTGTCTAGCGCTCACAGGTATGGCCCACATTTATGGGCCCACAACTGGAAGCTTGGACTGTAGCAAACAGTCCTCCAGGTTGGGACCTCTTCTATCTGTCCCAAATAGAACTGGAGATGACAACTCCTGTCTCCCCTGGGCCTGTACACAGATCACAGACCCAACCTCCATCTTCCTGTACCCACTAAACCTATTCCTGAGGACCAAAAAGAAAATACCACAAAGCCTTCTAGATCTTCTGGGCCTCCTCAGAGGGTGTTCTCCAGCCCCCGCTCTCCCAGGGCCTGTTCTTCTCCAGACCTGGATTCTATATCTGTCTGAGTGCAAAGCAGTTTTGCTACATCAGCCCATCTCAGTCAGTTCTTAACAGAGATGGGAAAACAACTGCTGGTGTTCATTCAGGACCATGTCCCTCCTCAGCCTCTGCCTTCTGTGCCCTCTTCCTCGGGAACCTTCATTTTCACACTCACTACCTTCCCCAGTGGAACCCCCCATTGTCTCTAGAAAGTAGATTAGCTCCCACCATCACCATTCTGACTACAGATCCAGACACCTCTGCAAGATGAGGGAAGTCTCTGGTGAGACAAAGCCAGCCCAGCTCTGCACCCGAGTTGCAGCTGCCAGCGATGTTTGCTCCAGACCCTACTGGCACTTCCAAAGCAGCTCACGGAAAATGAGAAGAATGGCCTTCTAGGGACTCAAGTGGAAGGCAGTCTGACAGGCTTCATGGCTTCCAGTGAGGACTCTGCGGTCTGTTAGAGTTTTAACTGGGATCTTGATTTTTTCCCCCTTTCAAGTTACTGACAGTAGACTGGAGACAGGTGGTTGATCACTCAGGACAGCAAAGCCAGCTGGGAGGCTTTATGGCGAGACGAAGCAGGACTGTGATGTCTGTTTCACGGCTTGGTGAAGAATCCTCTACAAAAGAGTCCACAGAGACTTCTGAGAATAAACTGAGGCAAACACCTAGGGGGTGGCTCTGTCTAGTCAGGAGTCCAAATCCCCAGAGCCTACAAGGTCTGGGAGGGAGGACACCCAAAGACACTTAGGGCCTGCAGAACAAAGTACAGGTGAAAGTTGGGGATGGGGGGGGTGCTGAGATGCAGAAGCTGGGACAGCACCCTGGCAGTGGTGGCAGCCTGCCTGTAATTCTAGCCTCAGAAGGCAGGTGATTCCCCAAAGCAAGCCAGTTACCAAGAATAGACACATCAGCGAGCTCTGGGTTTGATTGAATGACCTTACCTCAGTGAAGGTAAGCAATTGAGGAGGATTCCTGACACCAGCCTTGGTCCTCCATATGCATGCAAACAGACGTGTGCACATATTCAAGTGTTTCACATACATGCAAGCATGATACATGCACATGCACAACACACACATGAAAATGGAAAAGAAAAAAAATAAATAAATAAAAGGCAGATTACAGGCACATACCTGTAATCCTCACACTCAGGAGGTGAGGTAGGGGTCATCTGGAGCTCGGGGCTATGTTTATCTGCATAGTAAGCTTGAAGTTGGTCTGTACTACATAAGGTCCTGTTCCTCAGAATAAAAGACGCCTATGCAGTCACATGCAGGAGTCAGGCAATTTTGTTTCATTTATTGTTTTTGTTTTGTTTTTTGAGGCAGGGTCTGTGTAGCCCTGGCTGACCTGGAACTCGCTGTGTAGTTCAAGTTGGCCTCAAACTCAAGAGATCTGCTTGCCTCTGCTCCCAAGTGCTGTGTTTAAAGGCTTGCCCCACCACACTAGGCCATTTCTGACTTTGGAGCTCTGTGACAACCCAGTTTCAGCCTGCCCCACCCCAGCCCTCAGTCCCCTGAAGGCTCTGGCACACAGACACTCATCTCTCAGGCCAGGATTTCTCTCTTTCACTTCCTACCACTTTTCTGCACCCACAAAATGACAGGAAATGTTCAAGAATGGTGTCCCTCCATTTCTGGAGTGGCCTTGTAGCTCTCCTTCCAGAAGCAGCCAAGCCTTCAAAGCTGCTGTGGTCTCTACCCTCTTCTCCCCGAGCTGCCCACAGACAGCAGGGAGAAGCAAGGCCTGATGGGAAGGACACCCAAGGACCTTCCAGGAAAGGTTGGGGTAGGAGAAGAAGGGGGCTGAGCTGCGGAAGCTGAAACGGGACTGGCTCAGTTCCTAGCTCTGTCCCGAGCAGTGCCAACTCGTCTGACTCCAATTCTAAGATGCCTTGAGCCCTCCCTCTCAACTCTTCCTCTGCACACCCCACTCGGGACTTTATTTCAGCAGATTCAAAGGGGCGCTCAAAGTCCATTTTGTATCTGATTCCTAAACTGGGCTTCTCCCACCCGCCCTTCTTGTCCCGCCAGAGTTCTCCATCAGCAGCTTCTGCACTGTGGTGGACGTCATGAACTACTCCAAGCTACAGGTGCTGCGCCTGGACGGGAACGAGATCCAGCGCAGCGCCATGCCGGTGGACGCTCCGCTCTGCCTGCGCCTCGCCAGCCTCATCGAGATCTGAGGGGCATCGCCCCGGGCTCAGGGCTCACGCCCCGCCACCAACCCCCTGCATTCGGCTTGATGGTCTGGTTTGGCTTTTGCTGGACGGTCTGGGACAAGCGTGTGACAGAAATCCACAGGTTCTTATTCGGTCTCCTTACAATAAGCAAAGTTAGGTGAGGCCGGGGGCCAGGCCAGCTTCTGCAGAGGACAAACGTGGTGGCAGAAGGCCATGGAGTCCAGCCCCCAAAATCTTACTATCCCTCAGTCTTCCCGAAGATCGGGTCTGGCAGAGCATAACCTTGCTTGGGACAGTAGCGTATAACCATTTTCAGTCGATCTGACTCTTTGGGCTTACGCTCAAGTTCTACAGTTGCTCTAGGCTCCTGTTTACTGCTACTTAAAACATACCTCTTGCCCAGCCACCCCCTCCTAGGCCCAAATCATCCACTCTGCCCTCCTTCGCTGAAGCCCCTTCTGTGCCTTAGGCAGTCAGGAGACACATACCCTCTAAGGCCCATGGGCAGCTGTTGAGCAACCTGTGGAGAGAGGCCACACTATTGTCTGAGGTTAAAAAGATGCCTAAAATCGCCACTGCACCTCCCTAACCTCACCTGTTAAAAGCCACCGGATTGAAAGTCATCAGTGTAGTGACGATGTTCATGGCTTGACACCATGAACCAGCTCTATAATGGGGGATCGGATTTCATAGGAGGAAAGAGTTCTGTAATTATCATCAACATCCAAATAGGAGTGGGAAAAAGTCACACCTCAGACTAGCAGAACTGAGGGACAGTCCTCCTCCCCAGTTTCCTCTGATCCAACATGATCTGCACCCCTTCTTGGGCTTTTAGTCTTGAGGGGGCAGCAGTGTGGTTTTCAAAGCATGAGAGAGATCCTCTGCCCATCCTTTGATCCAAGGAGGAAGATGGTAGAGGCAGACTCCACCAGCCCTGGACCCACCTGCTAACCCAGATGACGGGGAGAGTCCAGTAATTGGTTTGTCCCGAAGGCCAGAGTTTAAGGCACCAGCTCTGCTGGAGAAGCTCACCAGGAGCCCAGGCCAGGCAGCCAAGTCTTGACCCCACTAGGCACGGATTCCTCTGCTTTCACATGATGAGGCCACACGTCCTGCCTGAAGGTGGCTGTGCTTTGTAGCTTGGCTGAGAGCAATCCTGTCTTCTCCTTTCTAAAGGCTGTTCATGGAGCGGTGAATAGCCAGCAAGAAGGACCTGTTGAGGGATTTAGCCTGAGTCGGGTCCCTGCCCAAATGTCTTACACTCCTGACTCTGGGTGTTCTTGGGAGCAGGCTTCTCTGAAAAGGAGAGAGGAATGCTTAGACTGTGTCCTGGGCTCCAGAATCTGAAATCCACAAAAGCCAAACCAGGGAGTGCTGCGTGCGGGGCTAGAGTGCCCTGCCCGGAGAATCTTAGGAAGCATCTGCATGTGAACACCATCATGCCTCTATAAAGTGTCCTCAGCGTGGGGCAAGCATGAGTGGTGGCTAACCCGACAATAAAGTTATTTCACAAGTGCATCTGCAAGGGTGGAGTCATTGACAGCAGCCCTCGGCTTTGCCTCAGGAGCACCGAGTCACGCGGTCTTGAACTGATTAGCTCTTCCTTTTCTACTCTGCTTGGGTAGGTGTCGCTGAGAGCTTTATAGAAGTATCCTATATAAAAACTCAAGCGTGCTATGAAAGATTTTAACTTTAATCTCACTATTTACACATCTGCTTGTCTCCCAAGAGAGAGAAAAACGGGGTTTGAGGGGTTGCTTTTTTGTTTATTTTGTTTCTGTTGTTGTTGTTTGCCCTGAGAGAGAGAGAGAGAGAGAGAGAGAGAGAGAAAGAGAGAGAGAGATTCTAAATGCTTTTCTCTCACCTCTCTTGTCAACCCTGTAATTCGGGACCTGGTGGAGCCCAGGTAGTCTTGCCTTAATGGCTGCTGCCCTCTAGTGGTACCTGGCGGAATCTGACTCTGTTTCTGCCTAGCAAAGCCTATTTGGTCCTGGAAGAACTACTAAGCCTGGGCCATCTACCTACTCTCTGGTCCCCTCAGTGAGGCGCCAGATGCCAGAGTAAGTGCTTAACATTGTAAGGAGGATGACCACACTTGTGCCTTCAGGACAGGAAGGAGGGGAAGTTGCTAAGGAATATATGAATATATGCCCAATTCTTCACGCCCCAACTCCACGTTTTATGAAAATGAACTGATGAGGCCTTAGAGCATATTTTAGAAAGGAATGTGGGGGTGTGAGTGCCTTGGAGATCTG
Organism: Cricetomys ansorgei; assembly: GCA_026225945.1. Taxonomy (NCBI): domain Eukaryota; kingdom Metazoa; phylum Chordata; class Mammalia; order Rodentia; family Nesomyidae; genus Cricetomys; species Cricetomys ansorgei. The sequence goes on from JAMJFZ010001789.1 coordinate 4,932,748, forward strand.
GCACACAGGTGTGCCGGGTGGAGGGGAGGGGATGGGACACTTATGAAGGGTCTATCCAAACGACAACTGCCTTTCAGTTTTGACTCTCAGCAGTTCAACTGACTCAGTTCTTCGGGATTGCTGTGACAGATCGCTGACAGAAGCCACTAAGGGAGGGAGGATTTCTTGTAGCTCCTGGTTGCACGAGGTCTCACTCCGTCACAGGAGGGAAAACTCAGTTCATGGTAAGGAGTGTGCCGCAGGGGCTGTTCGCATCACAGCAGGCCAGGAAGCAGAGAGCAAAGCAGGAAACAAGATCTGGATATAACATCCAAAGGTCCGCTCCTAGCGACCTATTTCTGCCTGGATTCTACATCTTAGAGGTTCCATAGCCTCCCAAAGTAGCACCACCAGCTGCAGAATAAGCATTCAAAACGGGAGCCTGTGAAGGACATTCTAGATCCAAACCATAGTGCCCACCTCCCTCACCCCACCCCAGCCCCCTAAAGGTTTATGGGCTTCTCTCAATGCAAAATGTATTTTAACCCAACTTCAAAAGTCTTGCTTTTGTTTCTCTGTGTAGCTCCAATTGTCCTGGCAGTTATTTTATAGACTAGGCTGGCCTTGAACCCAGAGATCGACCTGCCTCTGCCTCCCCAGTGCTGGGATTAAATGTGTGTGCCACCATACCCGGCTCCAACTTCAAAAGTCTTAACAATCCTAACACCTTTCAGAAGACTGAAGTTCAAAGACTCCTCTGAAATGCAAGGCAAACTTCTAGCCATGAGGCCCTGGTCAAGAGTGCTACCTGCCCTTAGTCCATAATACAGGGGTAGGCATTCCCATTCCTAAAGGAAGGGAGAGTTGAAACTAAAGCAAAACCAAACCCAGCGGGGAAATGTCAACTCCTGTAGCTCCATGTCCAGCACTTAGGACAGCATGACGTGACTTCCAGTGGACTTTGGCAGCTGAGCCCTTATAATACCTGCAATGATCGTGGCCTCTTTGTTTGGGTCATACTCCTTAGACCACCTATGTTCCTGGCACTACAGCATCATAGGGTCTCCAAAGCAACTGGGGCTTTACCTTCATCGCTTCATGTGCAGCCCTTTCAGAGCTCTATGGGGAATCCAGAATTACACATCGCCTGACCACTCAGATACTTCTCTTGGAATCTTGCAGCAAACCTCTATGACCCCATAACTCTTGCATTCTCCAAACCTGCAAAACTAGCACCATGTATCCAATGCCAAGTCTTACTGCCAGCTTGAGCAGTAGCTGGGCTTCCTTGGCCTATGGCTACAGAGGCCTCTGAGTGCCTAAGCAGCTGAACCCAGGAAAACCTACCTTTAGGGATCCCCTCCTGAGCAGAGCACCCTATTAGCACATTCTCTTTAAAGAGGTCTTTCAGGAGTTTGTAGGTTTACACCCTGAAATCTGCATGGCTGAGGTCTCACTAATTCCTGCAGTGCCCTGAGGAACCTTCCTACTGTCTTAATATAAAGCATTCAGCTTCTTCCATTGTTTTTCTTCCTCCTCCTCCTCCTCCTCCTCCTCCTCCTCCTCCTCCTCCTCCTTTTCCTCCTCTTCCTCCTCCCCTCCCCTCCTCTCCTTCTTCTTCCTCTTCTTATTTTTTCCTTTCTTTATGGTTTTTTGAGGCAGGGTTCCTCTGTGTAACAAACAGCCCTGGCTGTCCTGGAACTCACTTTATAGACCAGACTGGGCTTGAACTCACAGAGATACATCTGCCTCTGCCTCCTGACTGGGTTTAAAGATGTGTGCCACCACACCCAGCCACTTACATTTTCTTCATCTATAACTTTAAGCAACTCCCTTTGTCCTTCTTGCATTCTTCTGACCTGTTTTTTTTTTTTTAAGTCCTGATTGTCACTGTAAACTGCGCCAAATCAGCCAGCAACAGCTATGCCACAGCCCAAGTGCTATCTTGATATTTCCTCCACCAAATTATCTATTACATTTAAATTTAGCCTCACTTAAAATTTTAGAACATGAGAAATATGCACATTTTTTTTGCCATAATGTCATACAAATGGCTTCTAGTCCAAATTCTTGGAGTCCTTGTTCAGATTTAAAACCTCATGCAAGCTGGACATGGTGGCACGTGCCTCTGAGCTCAGCACTCAGAAGGAAGAGACAGGCAGATCTCTGTGAGTTTGAAGCCAGCCTTGTCTACCTAGTGAGCTCCAGGACAGCCAGTGCTATGTAGGGAGACCCCGACTCAAAAAACAAAGAACAAAAAAAAAAAAAAATCTCACAAGCCAGCCAGGCCTTCACTGTTGGCATTTCTGCTGGCACTCAGGTCTTTTGAGCTCCCACCAGAATCACCCACCAAGCTCTTCTTACAGCATCTAGGGCTTCTCTAGTCTGCCTCTCCAAACCTTTCCAAACTCCTCCTGCAAGCTAGTTCGAAAGGTCTAAGAACCACATGGGCAGACTTAGTCACAGCACTGTCCCCACTTCCCTGACAGCAATTTTCAGGATTAGTTACTTTTCCTTGCAGCATTGGTACTGACAGAGACGAGTTGGGGGGTGGGGGAGGATTTATTTAAGCTGGTGGTTTCAGTCCTTCTGTTCATGGCAGTGGGGTTTGCAACAGAACTCAGGGTAGGAACCAGGGGCTGTGTGTAACCTTCGATGATCTGCCCTAAGTGACATGCTTCTACCAGCTAGATGGCACCTCCTAAAAGTTCCACGAGCCCCCAGAGGGGCGCCATCAGTTGGGGAACACGTATTTAAAGCATGAGTCCATGGAGGCCACTTCAGATTTAAACTATAACACCAACCAAGACAAGCAAAGGGAAGACTGGAGGCCCACACCTCTCTGTGGCCAGGCTTCCCTCATTTCTAAATCCATTGCCTCACAGGAGAGACACACCTCCTCCAACAAGGCCACACCTCCCAATCCTTCCCAAACAGTTCCACCAACTGGAGACCAAATATTCAAATATATGAGCCTATGGGGGCCATTCTCATTCAGCCTACCACGAGGCTTAGCTTGTATTGCCTCGTTTGCTATTCCTTGCCAGCCATGCCACAGCTGATATAGTTTCCACTGTATACTACCTTGTAGTATACCACTGTATACTACTACTCAGGAAACTGAGCTATGCAGACCTGAGGCCACCCAAAAGAGAGTATGTAGGCCAGACTGTGACACTGGCCACCTGTCTCTTCAGCCTATCAGTGCTGAGCCATCGTTGCTATCATGCTTCCTGAAGATCTGAGTACTTTAAGTTAGCCAAGTATCCAGGTGGCTAAGGATGGAAAGGCTGATGCAAGTGGAGAGAGACTATCTTACTCTTCAGAGGATGGCTCTAAATCCATTCTGCTAGCAGTTATAGTTCCTTGTGGTTTTTCAATTAAAATTCCCTCTTCACCAGTAATGGGGTTGAGGGGCGTTTCCTACAGTGGCATTCGTTGGATAACAGCAAAACCACACGGCCTGAGGATCAGACATTACAGACAGAGAGAGACCTGGGAAGGCGGTCGGTGAGGGGATGTCAAGAGCCCGACCAAGATGCTGAGGGTGTGAAGTGGGACTCAGTAATCTAAATGAGAGATGAGATCTGGGCGTGGAGAGCACCCGAGTATGGAGCCGGTAGGCAACAAAATGGCCACACCACAGTGAGCAAAGGAGAGCATTTAAAGCGATGAGGCACGGGGCTAGGTAGGAGTCAAACCACCTACTGCCTTAATTCTCTTTTAGACTTAAGCACCCAGACACCCACCCACCAAGGGCAGCCCTCTGTAGTCGCACTGTTTTGCCTTTGGTCACAAGGGGGCAGTATCTCATCTAGCATGGTCAGCCTTCTGAAGGCTTCCCTGACTGCCAGCTTTCTTTGTTCTCATTAGTCAGGGCATCAGAAGGCCCAGCGCCAGGGCAGGTGAGACCCGTGGGCCTCTTCTCAGAATCTTGCTCCGTTTTGTGTTTTGTTTTGTTTTGTTTTGTTTTGGAACAGTCTTGCTTTGGTACCCAGACCAACCTTGAGCTCCTGGCTTACAGGGCCCTCTCGCCTCAGTTTTGAGCAGTTGGGATGACAGGTGCCACTATTCCCAGCATTTCAGAATGTTTGCTTGATTGTCTGGTTCTTTTTGAACAGCATCTCGCTATGCATTTAGCATTACGTAACATTTAGATATAATGTATATGCTTCTTTATTAATACAATTAACAAAATTCAACCAGAGGTCTATCGATCTGTTACTCTAAAGTGTTGCTGAGCACAAAAGGCATGTTGGAGTATTTTGAATAACTTCAATGTAATACAAGATACCTATGGTCTGAAGCCAGGTATGGGGACACTTGCCCATAATCCAAGCACTCAGAAGACAGAGACATGATCAGGAGCTCAAGGCCAGCCTCAGAGTCCAAGGCAAGCCTGGGCTATTTGAGGCCCAGAACTTAAATCTAGGATCTCAGTGAGAAGTCAGGGAAGCTTCCCTGCTGCTGTTTGTCACCTTAACAGTGAAGGCAGTGCTAAAGTCTGATTAGCTATCTGCCAAATAAAGATCTGCCTCTTGATCCAAGTGCACAGACCTTATCTAGAGGAAGTCGGGAAGAGACGGGCAGAGCTTCCCGGTCCCACAGAAGGAATGCAGGAAGAAAGCAGCAAGCGTGGATTTTTCCTCTCTGTGGGCACAACCCAAGCACTTGACAAAGCAGTGTGTCGTGTAACCCCTGAGCCAGATATCAAGCCTGCAGCTGCTGTGTTCCGTCTATGAAAGAATCATCATAAAGCTCTCAGAGCATTTGCTGTGAAGCTTGGTGGGAACTAAGATTCATTTTGTCTTAACAAATGATCCTCCCCTTCCTCCTCCTCCTCCTCCTCCTCCTCCTCCTCCTCCTCCTCCTCCTCCTCCTCCTCCTGCATGATGAGGGCTGCGGTGAACAGGGGAGGCAATAAGAGCAGCCTGAGGGCTCTCCTTTATTTGCTGACTCAGTTATTCATTCTCCTATGCACCAGGTGCTAACTCTACAGCTAAAATATCATCAGGAGATCTACAGTCCAGTATGGACTTCAAACTTTCCCCGCAGGGTCCATCTGGATCATACAGATGGGAGCTAATAGACACAGCTTCAGCTGCCAGCTGAGATCCTGTTTAAGCCAGGCCCCCCAAACTGTACTCACATGAAGCAAACACATTGCTCAACCCTGTAGCTGCACAAGTTTTCACTCCTTAAAACTAGTCCATGCCCCGAGGACAAGCCCACATGGGGAACAAGAAGGACCGCATCGCAGACTGAGCCAAGGTCTTGCTGCAGCACAGCCCTGGAAGCAGAGGAAGGGAGAAACTACAGGCAAATGGTTAGGAAGGACAAAGGGCCAGGCAACCACACCCAGCCACGCTGGACCCCGACAGGAGTTGCAAACACTGAAGACAAATGAGCTGTTTCCACCTGAGTCTGGGCCGCCAGGCATACCGCAGGGACAAAGGGCACAACTACACTGGACCTAGGAAATGGGTCAGAGTCCCTGGAAGAGCTAGTAGAAAACAGAATGGCAAGTGTTGAATCTTCAGCAATAGCTTTGGACTTGCATTCTCCCCCCAGTGAACCCCTCCTCTCTTTCCCATGCGTCATTCTGAGCTTTGGGTCCTGATGAGACGACTCTGGAGACAGGCTAAGACAACAGAAGATGCCATTGACTTCAGGCTCAGCCAGCAGTTTTAGAAATGGATGGGATCCAGAGAAGAGCCAATGATAGAAAGGGTACTCAAGAAGGTGTGGCTAAAGTTGTTGCATAGAAAGAACCAGAAAGCCCAAGTCCCAAAACAGAACTGGACACATCAAGGCTTCAGGGCACACAGCTCCATGCCTAGTAGTAAAGGTAAGTCAGGAGCAGAGGCGGCTGGCACAGAGGACAACATGGAAGTGGACCCTATGCAACCCAGAAGCAGCTCCATGGTCATGCCCAGGAAGACCATGGTGACCTCCAAAACTGCCCAGGTAGACCCTGATTGGCAGTGCTGAGAACTGTGCGCTGCTTCTGAGTGGCCATTGCTGCCTTTACTTTTCTGCCCTTGTCAGAATGTGTTCATGAGGGCCTAACCTTCTCACATCACTAACTCTGAAGTCTAGATCAGCATAGCAAGGCCAAGTCCCACGCCAGTGCTCTAAGGGCAACAGAGGTTGCAAAGTGAGCAACTGGCAATCTCACGTCAAAAAGCAGAAACCAGCCCCGTCTCGGGTGCTGGGGAACTCTCCATAAAAAATAAAGGGCTCAGACACTGAGCAGTCAAACAAATGGCAGAGTTTTTTTCAGGAAATCTGTGGAACGGGTGTTGTGAGGTGTCACCCCAACAGCTGAGGAGCTGGGTAAGAGACACCGACAGAGTGCAGAGAGTCCTGATAAGAATGAGGGCTGCCACCTCCAAGTGCCCCCCCCCCCTTCTCATAGTGCAGAGACACTTCCTTCTGGTGAGAGCTGGTACTGCTCTGGGGCTGATTTCAAATCTATACACTCATCAATGTCATCCCCCAGGGCTGGTCTGACGAGGTCTCAGCGAACAAGGTGGCCTAACAATTCTCTCATTTATTCTGAAGATCAGAAGTATGCAAGGTGCTATCAGAGCTGTGCTTTTTCTGAAGGTCTCAGAATCAATCTTGGTTGCCTCTCCCAGTTCCTAATGGGCCCCTTCCGGTTCCTAGTGGGCCCTGGCATTTCTTGGTTTGCAGCAGCATGGCCTCCATCTTTACTGCCCCCGTCTTCTCCCGGTGTCTTCTACTTGTCCCTCTGGTAATCTCGTCTAAGACACAAGGCCCAGATGTCGGGACCTCTCTCTAAGTCAGTGTGCTCTCGTCCTTTGCCTTTTCATAATTACATTTGCAAAGGTACTGTCTCCAGATGAGCTCACAGTCCAATGCTCTGGGTGACCATGGATGGGAAGTCAGGCACTGCTGAACCCATGACACCACCTAACAGGAACTTTACTACGGCTGACTGAAAGATCTTTGTGGGAGATTTTATACAGATGTTCCTATGGCCCAAGCGCCACACACTCAGGCTACCTGCTACGGACGACAAGGAAAATGATAGTCCAAAATGCGTGTTATATGATAGAAAGATCCCCTCTGGATTGGTGTGCATGGAGGATGATGTCCCTCAACCTACATCTTTCTCCCTTCATTAATTGGGAACTATCCCAAACATACAGCGAAGCACCGAGATCAATGTAACCAGCGCCGTGAACCTTCCCATTTAATACATGCCGACATACTTTCAGATTTGCTTCCTATAAAAGGAACTGCACCTGAAGCCTCCTGCTACCTCTTCCTAGTCCCTCTCTCACCCTCTCCAGAGATAAGTTCTCTCTAGTCCGCCTTTACCTTCTAGTTTGACTTTACCATAGTGAGAAAACGGTACACGGTCGGCAGAAAGCATCTTTCAGACGTGAGCTTTTTTTTTTTATCTTTCCCAGTCTATTGACGTGAAGTATGCTACACTCTCAGGACGCTGGGCAGCCATGTGATTGTGACTGTAAGCAACCAGTCCTCTGTAGGGTGCTGTGCTGCTGAGCTTGGAGGCGTTAGGTCTATTGAACACACTTTCGGCTTGTGGTTGGCTTATTAGGTTGGATTGCCGTCATCAGCCGAGGAGCACCTGGACTTTTATTACATATTTATTGATTCACAGAATAGCTCGAGTTGTTTGTGCTAATTAGCACCAGAGTCTAACCAGCTGATCTAATCAGCCGCCCTGTGTCTTCAAACTGTACTTCACACAATGTGTGTTACTGACTTTCCCACAGGACATCATGTGTTCAAGGTTGATCCACATCGATGCTCCAAGTGCCTGCTCCTCCGTCCTAACCTCTGTGAGTTCGTTTCGCTGCTCTCTTGTTGAAGGGCGGCTGTTTTCAGAGCATTATGATTAGACACAGCTGGCGCGGTGTCCCTGTCTTTGCGTCTGGGTCTCTCTGGGGTTTTTCAAAAGAAGTCCTCATCTACTAGGTACCAGCAGCTCCTGCCCCGACTCCCACCCCAGTGAACACCATCAAGGTGTCTTGAGTTGCCAAGTGTTCCTGGGAGGGCAAACGCACCGCCAGTTAAGACTCTGTGCCATCTACAGCCAGGAGGATGCCAGTCCCTTCGATAACTGCTTTAAAGTAAGTGACTTCCCAGAATCCCAGTGCAAATATGCACCCCCACCAGTCGGACCTGGGAGCCCCATGTCCTTCCCAGTGCCAAATACTGCTTCAGACATTGTCATTGTGATGGATGTGAGTTGATATTGCTTTTACTTTTAGTAGGAATGTCTCATCTTTTGTTAAAAAAAATAAAAATAAAAAACCAATTACTCTGGTCTATTTATCTCATCACTGATGCAGAGACTTCGTTAGCTCCTCCCCTTTCTGGGATTGACAAGTGCTCAACAGAGCACTGAGCTACAAAACAACTCCTCTGCCCAAGCCCAGACTAGATCCCCCAACCAGGAAGGCTGTGCCTCCTGCTCTGTGCTATGGGAAAGGCTAAATGGCCTGCACCTTTTCTAGTGGCCTGCCCTTGGGGGGTGCACAGATTAAAGGGCACCTTATCACTCTTTCCCTCTTGTGGAAGGGAAGAGCGACGACCCTTGTTTCCCAGTGACGGAGGGACAGTAGCACCCTAGTGTCCAACCCAGGGCGCACCTGAGAGCAGCTGCTCCAGCTGCAGGATGAACACCGGTGGCAGGCAGGTGCAAGTGAGCAAACCGGAAACAGGTATCCGCACAACCGGAGGAGGGCGGCAGCCTCACAGGTGAGCCAGAGAGGAGGTCAGCGGATCGCAACTGCTCAGGTCCAAGACTTGAGAAGCATCTGTGAAAGCCCATGCTCAGCCAAGGATGGAAAGGGTCGGGGTGACGATTAGGGCGGAGCAAGTCCGCCTGAGGGCTCCATTGTCACGCCACTGGATGATACCTTCGCTGGAGGATAGAGCAGGCCATGCTGGAGAGCCGTCGGTTAAAGCTGCAGCCAACACCATGCATCAATGTTTGATGTGGTAGCTGAGCAACTTGGATTGTAAATTCTTTAAAGGTAGGAATCCTGTCATATGAGTCCTCCAAATGCTCCCCCAACAGTTAGCGCAGAGCTGTGTTCATGAGTTTTTAATAACACCCACGGGATCATATTCTTTTGGGTCTCATGAAAAGAATGGCAAATAGTAGATGGGTTTACTAACCCATTAGCCTCCCTCACACACACTTGTTTTCAAACTATAAAGTGCGTTCAGTTCTGTGGCCCGTTTCTTTTTCTAAAATGTCTATATAATGAAGCAGACACATTCGCTCTACTTTACAGAAAAGGTAACTGACACCTAGTAGGTTTAATTGATTTACACCTAAAGACAGACCGAACCCTGAAACCTAGGTCCCTGGGATTCTGTCCTACCTCGGTGTGCTCCTTGCTTTCTTTCCTGTCCCCAGTCTCCTAGCCCTACGAAGTACCCCAGACACACCCTGGATTTTATTTCTGAATTAAAAAAAAAAAAAATCAACAGAAGTTGGTCCACTTCTGACATCAGCAGAGTTTGGCAGGTAACAGAATTGACTGGCTGCCAGGGGTCTGTGAGCTGTGACTGGCCAATCTCTGTGTTCACTAAGTCTGTGTACTGTTTCAGAGCAGACAAAAGAACATAGTGGGTAGGTCCCTGGGTGAGGACGGACTCTGGACAGGTGTGCCGGCCTATGTTGGTGCCGGTGTAAACATGTATGTAAACACACAGAGAGAGCGGGGAGGACACTCCAGGAGTCCATGATAAAAGGAGGATGTTAAATTCTATTAAAACAAGGCATTTTCTAGCACGCTGGCCTATACCTACAATGTCAGCCCTGAAGAGCTGAGGCAGGGGAATCTCAGCCCACACAGCACATTAACAACTGGCAGGGCGAAGGAGGAGAAAGATGAAGACAAATTGTTAAGTGGTTAGGAACTGCTGTTCTAAAATTTTTGAGAGGGAAGAATTCAAGAGAAAAAGGTCTTTGAGAACAAAGAAGGACCTGATCTTGTCAAGAGATACTCAAAGCAGGATCTGTTCTAGCATGTAGACAGGTTAACATTTTCTTACACTTTGTCCTGGATCTTATATTACTTTATTAATGTCCCTAGAATTTAGTCTCATCCCTAGCATCTAAACCTCAAAGGAAGGCTGACTACATGTGAGAAAGGAAAATGACTCCTTTATTATTACCAGCTAAGGCAAGATCTTCATGCACTCGGCCACTGGGTAGCAGGCCTTCTGACACAACAATACTAGAAGGTAGGTGCCATTTTAGTATTTTATACCGAGGGAAACCAAGGCGCAGAAAGATTAAAGGCTGCTTAAGGTTATAACACACCCAGTAAGCAGATGGTGGAGGCAAATCCTGGTCACCTGTTTCTCACATCTTTATCTGGATGCTATGGCGTTAAATCCTGAGTCTATAGGCGTGTGTGTTTATGTCTACTGGGCTTAGGGAACACACAAGATATTTTTGTTGTCATTATCCCAGGTTTACTGAAAACATTACAGCACACCTGAAAAGATTCAAATGGCTCCATGTACTGTTTTGACATTCATCCCAGCTGTAGGCTGTGACCAGCAGGTAAAACAATCTGCACAAATCCAAAAGCTTCTGTGTGACCTTACGGTGTCAAGGTCTCCCTCAGTACTGCCCTGACTCAAGGCTTGGATCTTGGGAACATCACTAGCTCTCCTACCCATCATCCCTTCCTGCAGTCTGATAGAGAAGTGGCTCACAGAAGTCTTTGAGCCAGCTTCCACAGAAGCAGCACAAAGGCCACTCCGCTGAGAGCTTCGCTGGGAGTGAGGCTGATGCCCTAGTGTTGGTGGTCCAGGCTGTCTGGTGCTTCTCAGATGACCTGGGAGGCCTTCTTCTTGGTTTCGGAGCAAAGGCAGCATGTGTTGGTAGGTTCTGGTAAAAGAGGAAAGAGGAAGAGATACTTTGTTTTACAAAGCTGCCCACCTATGTCCTCAAAAACCACCTAGACTTGTTAGAGGACCCTGGCTGGTGCCCACAGCCGCAGTTCCTTAAGTGGTTAACAGTAAAGAGAGGGGTGCTCAGTGACCACCACCAACACACAATAGAATGAGAAAGGAGCCCGGGGAAGCAATGCCAAGTCCAGGGCTCTCTGGACTTGAGGACTGGCGGCCCCGCAGTCTTTCAAGCTTCGAGGAGAGTCAAAAATGTGTGGCAATGTCAGAAGTTTCAGGGACTAAGCTACTCTGGCAGCAGGTGTAGGGCGGGGGAGGGGAAGTACTGGAGGCACCCCAGCCGCCGCCCTTCCTGAAAGGTCCTGTTGTGCCCTGCTCCGCGGTGAGCGACCCACAAGGCTCTCAAATCTAGGGTCCCCACCCATCTCCTCCCAAGCGTTGATTGGCCCTCTCTGTCCCTAGGCCAGCCAGTCAGAAGCTTGTTACCAAGATGGAGCTTCCCGAGACCGGGCGGAGGCTAGCCCCGGTGTCGTTACAGAGCAAGGAAAGCAGCTTTGCGAGCTTGTGCTGTGGTTTAAATCCTAGCCAGATGCTACCATGGGGACTGACGAACGGAGGCGGGTGGGTGACCGGGGCTCCATCCTAGTTACATAGCCTGGAGACTGGGAACAGACACCTGCCTGCCCTCACCGCCCCAGTCAGCCCTCGCCCTCCTCCCCTCTGCTATCCCTTATTAGGCAGATCTGATTCAAAGCAACCGGTGGTGGGACGCCAGGTGCCCAGCTGTCCCAGCCGAAAGCCGTCTCCATGGCCACCTCACCGCCACCGCCGAGCAAGACAGAACCTCCTCCAGAGGGAGGAGCGGACACCACCAACTCACATGTTTAGGGTCTCGCTGACTATGCAGTGAAGACTATCCTTTCTTGAGGTGGTGAACCTCGGCATGGCCAGGTGACCCCTGTGGGCAGGACTGAAAGCAATACAGGACTCATGAATGGCAAGCAGCCTGACCATTTAAGTGGACCACCCTATCTAAAAATCTGGCCTGCAATGTCAGGCTGCTCCTAAGCAAGAGTCTGAACCAAAGTGCCTCAAGACCCAGGGCGGAGCTGTTGGTTCAGCTAGTGCAGGTGAAGAAGGGGGCAAACATGAACCCTGACCTGGTAATGGTAATGATATCAATATTTAATAGCATTATTTTGAGTTTAGTATGAACCAGCACTCTCCTGGGTGCTTATATCTGTCAGCCAATCCCACAGCAGATCTAAGTAGGGAAACTTTTATCCTCTTGTCAAAGCCATTGGGATTGTCACATTGCATACTGTCACAGAGCTGTAAGTGGTAGGTACAGCAGGAGCTGCACCTAGGTAATATGTCTTTTCCTGGGGACCCCTTCCAATCTTGATCACCAAGTTGTAACCTTCCTGCCAGGTGTACGTCCTTGTAGTACCAGCACTTGTTTGGCTGAGGCAGGAGGATGATGAATTTGAGATCAGGCTGGGCTACTTAATGAATGAGACCTTGACCTCCTCCCCCACAAACAGCCCTCCCTCCAGTATTGCCAAGATAGGTGTGGCTCAACCCGGTGTAGTGGCACAAGCCTTTAATCCTAGCACTCAGGAGGCAGAGGAAGGCAGATCTCTGAGTTTAAGGCCAGGCTGGTCTACATAGCAAGACCCCCAAGCAGCCAGGACTACATAGAGCAGTGGTTCTCAACTTTCCTAATGATGCGACCCCTTAATATAGTTCTTCATGTTGTGATGACCCCCAACCACAAAATGATTTTCCTTGCTACTTCATAGCTGTAATTTTGTTCCTGAGCAGTGCCTTAGTTCCTATGACCATCAGAAATACGTGTTTTCCAATGGTTGTGACCGCTGACACAGAGACCTCTTGTCTCAAAGAAAAGAGGAAAAAGAATGGTGTGGCTCATTTCCTACCTCCTTAGAACCCTAGGAACTAGATCTAGCCCCCTCGGAGGGGCGGGGGATGGGTTAGGGGGAAGACTAGAGGGAGTAGGGATTTTCCATGTTAGTGGACAAAAACAATCTTCTCACCTATCTGTACAGTCCTGGTCAACTGAACCAGTTTAGAACGTCTTCATGTGACAAAGTCGCTCCCCTAAACTTCAGTTTTGTGGCCTATTTCCAAAATAGGGCAGAAGCCAACGCGGAAGTTGGGGAGTGATAGGCAGAGGTACCAGGAGTGCCTGAGGACTTGGCAAGCAGTCCGGTTTTACACTCCATCCCTTCCCTTCTCTGCGTGCCCCTCCCTGCTCCCCCCAGCCTGCACTCTTTCCCAGCTCATGGAGCACGCCATCTGTCTGCCCTCCCCCTTCCTCGGGGACTTAGGTCCTTTATTGAGACCTTTAAATAATTAAATGTCCCAAAGCTTCCCCCGCGTTGATCCCAGCCCCGGGCCTGGGGTGTTATTCAAAGCCCATGAGCTGGCCTGGAGAGCTGCCAACCCCACCGCTTCTATTCAGCTCCTTTCTCCTCCCCACACCCGCTCAGCTGCCGGGCTACGGCTAATAGGGCTTTTCTCCTGCTTTTGCCCCGTCGTCTGCCAAGCACAGTTCGGGGGTGGGGGTGAGGGGTAGGTAGGGAGAAGGCCATCAGGTCCTCTACGCGAGAAAAGGACGGGACCGAAAACCCCGGGGAGGGTTAGATCAGCATGATCAGCCTTTGTGGAGGAGTTAGGGTCTCTGCCTTCAACTCTGTTAAGCCTAAGTGAGACTAGGAGTTGTCAATCACCTGAGCGGTGTGGGGCTTGGGCAGCCTCCCCATTCATGCAAATAGCCCTGGTGAGTGGCTGAAAGTTTAGTCTAGACACAAAGGAACTGTGGGTCTCCCTCCGGGCTGCGCTCCCTCCCGCAGCCACCCGGCCCAATGACAAAAGGCCTGGGCCCAGCGGTGCGTGAAGAGTGAATGGGCGAGACCCTCCCTGGTGACGTCCCACCAGACAGATGGCAACAGTTGCCCCGCACCAGTTGCAGGCGGTCTTTTATCCTCCCTCCCACGCCCCCCCCCCCCATAAAGAAGGAAGGCCGGGTGGCTCAGGAGCCCTTCAGCTTCCCCACCGGCTGGGGGGAAGGGCGAGGTGAGAGGCAAGTGAGATGACGCTGGCTGTTTGGATGCCAAACAAAAAGGTTGCTGAAAGGCCGGCGCTGGGCCCAGCCTGCCCATCTGTGCGCCTCTGGGGAGCTCTGCCCCCCACGCTCCTCCTCGGCTTCTGGCCAGCCATAAGCGGAGCCAGGGCCTCTGGGAAGAGAGACCGCGGTCTGGGGCAGTTCACTAAGCTGCAATACTTGGGCTTTGTGTTCTCAGGCCCTCGCTGAGGGAAAATCCCTTGACCTGCATTGTTTTGCCTCTTCAGAAATAGGTTAAATGGAAAATCCAAGCCCTGGGGGGCAGATGGAGAGCTCTACTCTGTGGTTAACTAATAGTGTGAGTTGTTGGGACTAGTCTAGTGGGCCAGGAGTTGAAGGTTTCCTTCCCGGGAATGGAAGGCTTCCTTCTCAGCTCAGCCTCTGCTTGCTGCATAGCTCTAAGGCAGTCACCATGAGGCCGTCTGAGTTGCCGGTTCCTCTGTAAATTGGGGCGACAACACCCACCACTGATACCTCCCAGCGTGGTGGAAACAGCTGCTGTGCTATACTCTGCAAACAGCAGAAAGGCTAAGGGAATACAAGGGTTTATTCTCAGTGTCCACACATCACTCTACCCTGGGGTAGGTTCGGCACTTCAGATAGTTTTCAAAATCCTTCACGGGCCATTTTGTGAAGTCATTGAGACAGCAGAGTCTAAGGCGGAGGCAAACATGTTGTAGTGAACACAGGTAGAGCCAGTGCCTTGCACCAGGCTCATGAAGCCTAGATAGTTAGCTCCTTCTCTGCCTTCAAACATCAGTCTAGCATGATCAGCGGTACAGAGCTTGCCTAACAGACTTGAGACCCTAGATTCCACCCCCAAAACTAAAAAATTGATGATGATGATATGAAATTGTTCCATGTTAAAGGTGTGCCAGAGTTACCATCTTGGTGCCCATAAGCTCTGGCTAGAATACCCACGCTGTTCTTTCTGCAGAGTGATTGGCCTGGGCTAGGGGGCACTGCTGCACACCAGGGAAGAGTGCAAACTGCCACTAAAGCTCTCCTCCTCCTCCTCTGAGCTAGCGTTATGCCCTTCTCTTCTGCCCGCCCTGACTACCTAGTGTTCACTTTGGCCAAGGTGCAGGTAGTAAAGGTGTGTTTCCTGTGAAGGTACTTCTCAAGACATCTCTTTCCCAATCCTTGCTCAAGCTGACCCCACCCATCTCTGATCATCTCCTTATCCAGCAGTGATGGCAACACTTAGATAGAATACATCCTTCTGTGCTTTCCCATTTGTTTACATTTATACTGTTAGGACCACCCGACGGGCTTCCAAGAAACCACGAGACGTTAAAACCGTTGCAATCACACGAGGCTTTATTATTATCTGGTGCATCGGGTCCCGACTGCTCCCACACACGGGGCAAGCATGGGGGGCCCCGATTCCTCCCCCCCAGGCACTTTTATGGGGTGCAGGGGAAAGGGGTCTGGGGATGGGGCCTTGTGCAACTCTGATTGGCTTAGAGCTCTCTATGTCAGACTAATTGGTTGGGAGTTTGCGCACCCTCGGAATGGGGTGGGGGGCAGTCAATCGGTGCCCTAGACTAGCCGTCAGGGTGGCGCCTAGTATGCCCGGGAAGGAAGAGTTCCTGCTGATAGGTGTTAAGCTTAATGGTCATTCCCCTGTGGGTGGGGAGGAGACTGAAGAGACTGTTAATGTCTGTTCTTGGGAAGGCGTCTTCCAATAGGCGGCATCTCCCCCCACACGTGACTGCTAGCACTCAGGTGAATTCCTAGGTTTTATATTTCTTAAATCCTTCCAATACCTCAAGAGTCAGTGTCTTGGGCACAGTTTTATGTGTAATCGTCCTGCCGTCTCCTTCTGACTGGCAACACCCTGAGGACCAATCCTTGTTCTCTCTCCCCTGCCAAGCCCAAACTCTGCAAAGATCCA
The DNA here is from genome assembly GCA_026225945.1 of Cricetomys ansorgei. Classification (NCBI taxonomy): domain Eukaryota; kingdom Metazoa; phylum Chordata; class Mammalia; order Rodentia; family Nesomyidae; genus Cricetomys; species Cricetomys ansorgei. Next base: position 4,948,704 of record JAMJFZ010001789.1, read on the forward strand.
TCTCCGCACATGAGAGGCTCTCATCCCAGTGACACTCTTCCAGATAAAGGGCTGAAACTTGAAACGGTATAAATCATCTTTCAAGCTGTCATGTGCACCCAGCCATGTGTGGATTCTATGCAGCCCCTGGACTCTGAGGCTGACAGTAACCCTCATCAACTCTCAAATTCACATAGCACTGTGATCTTAACAACATTCTGTTGAACCCTTATGGGTATCTTTGAATCTTCTCTTAGGACATAATCAGTGCTCCATTTTTCCCCATGGGTGGTGCCAACAGGAAAGCCTATTGGCCAAGCAGCAGCTATGACAGGGAGGTTATTTGCCTTTTGTAAAACCAAGAGAAGCCACTGAGTCCTAAGTCTCCACCCTGAGCAGACTGGTAAGAAAGGAAGTAGGTCACAATGAACACAAGGAGCTTCTGTGTTTTGCACTAGGGCTGGAAAGTCTGGGGCTGAAACTCCTGATTGAGGTGAAGCAATCAATCTGTCCAGCGGGCTGGTCTGTATTTGGACTAGGATTTTTCCATCTGGAATGAGTCAAAGGGCAAGGAGAGACTCTAGTACAATCCTAGAACAGACAGCCTGCGTCCCTCAGTCCCGTTCAGCTTCTGCTCCACCCTGCATTCAACTTGGACACTATGGAAAGTATTGATCAATGTCAGAGCTGATCTCAAGACTCTTCTTGAATTATGACAGATAAACAAAGACAACTTTATGGAAAACACATGAGCATGTACACACCACACACACAAGCACGCTCACTCACACACAGACACACACTACCACTACCGAAGACATGAAGCAGGAAGCAATGGCTTCTGACTGTACGAACCTGATACAGCCAGGTACGGTGGCACATGACTATAATCTCAGCATTCAAAAGGCCAAGGCAGGAGAATCACTGCAAGTTCGAGGCCAGCCTGAGTTCAATTGCCAGTACCAAGATGAAAACCACTAAAGAAATGGTAACAATTTTACAAGGAGAAGCAGTCTGAGCCTGGGCATAGAAGCTGTGTAAGGTTGGGATTCCAGACTGCTTACCTTAGGTGTACTAAGCGATTGAACTGTGGCATGTTATAAAGACTATTCAGACCAGAAGGCTGAAAGCAGCAGGGAGAAGTGAGAGAAACCCTGCATTCAGCTTGGGTTTGATAACAGTGACAAATGTCTTGATCTGCTTTCTGCCTCTTCTTCCCCCGACCCTCCTCTTCAGTGCTTGCTTCTCTCGTGTTTATTTAGATAGTGCCATATTTGAGTCTCCTGCCAGTTACTAACAGTGTGCTTGTGAACAATCTGCTTAACCCGAGCCTCTGTTCGCTCAGTGAGAGTCCAAGCATAATACTGCCAACCCCGCAGAGCTGCTCTGAGGATTTCATGACATGATGTGCATGCCAGGTGCTCACTAATGTCGTTCATTAGTAACATTTCTTGTCAGCCCATCACAAACATAATCCCAGAAAAGGAGAAAGACAGGAACACTCCCATCCATCCATTTTCAGCATTACTGAAACCTAGTATGTGCCAAGGCCTTTGCAAACCTACAGATACAGCAGAGCATCCAAATTTACAGTCCTGATCTCTTGGCTTTAACAGCCTAACAGGGTCAGAAGTAGAAATGAAACTACCATGTGGATATGTGCATCATTTCGACTCAAATGAGGAAAATGGGACCAAAATCACTACCCTGCCTGCGCGGGTAAGTGACCCTGGGTAGAGACCCTGAGCTTCTTGGTTTTTCACCAAGCTGGCTGTGGCTGGATATGAGGGTTGTAATCAAGGTAGGCAGCATTTAGGTGTTTCAAGGCATGAGCTAAGGATATTGAGACTTTGCCAGGATCTCCTGCAGGCAATTCCATCCATCTTATGGCAGGGGGATGAGGAGGGTGACCTAGTATGACCTAAGTGTCTTATGTAGCGATTTGAATTAATTAATAATTAATTCAAGGATCAAGGTCCTTGGGGGTAACCCCCACTGACCTCTCCTTTCCCTCTAGGGAGGGGAATTGAGGATCAAAGCTGTGAACATGGTTCTTATAAAAACACTCCCTTCCAAGTGACTCACCAGCAGCCCTGCCCTGTTCTTCCTTCTTACCCAGCACTGTTTACATGCTCTCTGAAAGTCAGGTGTCAAGAGGCAGCTGCTGTGGTCTATTCTCCCCAGATACAGGAACACAGGCCTCCTAGGCTGGCTGCCATTGGCTGACAAGAAACCAGAACAGAATCTCTCCCGACTCCGGCCAGCAAATGGAGAGGGTACAGGAAACACCTGGAGGAGAGGCAGCTGGCAAGGGTGCTGCCCAAGAGAAGAAAGGGTTTGAGGGTGTGGAGCTGGGGGAGGGGGCCAAGTGCTTAATTGCACGGCTCTTGGCATCCACCAGCTGCTGAGAACTAACAGCTGAACAGTTCAAGTGCTGTTGCACCCTACCCCACCCCCACCCTCACACACACACACACACACACACACACACACACACACACATCCTAGAGAGATCACCCCTTTTGGGTATCAGCTTTCATATTGCCAGGCCAAGAACAATCATACAGAAAGACTCCTTGGAAGGCTTTTCATCTGTACACCCCCAGCCTCAGATTTTGAGCCTCTTTAAACCAAGTAAATTTGAACCAGAAGTCCAAGCATGAAAACAGATTCCTTAAGGGATGCATGAGCCCATCTTACAAGGAAGCTCCTTCCAGGTGTACATATCTACTTATTTGCAAGGTTGCTCATCTAGAGTTCTGCCCACATATGCCTGTTTGTTATGTATTATCTCAAGTCGTGGTTCAGAGTGGAGCAATCTTCACTGAGAAAATCAAAGGATGCTCTACTATTAGGGTCTACACAGATGATGTTGGCTAGTGAGGAGACTGCGCACCCCAAAGTGACATGTTGGCAGACTCAGCTTATGCAGATCCTTCACCTTCTTAGAAAGATTCTCCAAAGAGAAGGGTCTCTTTTAGCTCCCGAATGGGAGGACAAGGGGACGGGAACAAACCCAGCAACTGCCTGTGGGCACCAGTGGTTATTTATGTCTTTTCATTCAAGCGACAGTGTACTTAGGCCTGCCCTGCATGACGAGGTCGACTGACACACATGGTGTAAGAGGAAATAAGAGACAACGTACGGTCCCTGCTGTGGAGGTGGTAGTGGTAACAGCTGAAGATGGGTTGCAGATCCACCAGACATTGACACAAAATAATGTAAGACGTGTTACTCAAGGCTGGGGGTGTCGCTTAGCTGGTAGAGTTCTTAGCTGGCAGAGCACTCAATTGGGTAGCGTCAATGAAGCCCTGGGTTTGATCCTCAGAACATAAGCTAGGAGTGGTAGTGCACACATGTAATCTAGCACTCAGAAGATAGGGGCAAGAGAGTAAGTCCAAAGTCTTCTCTGCTACATACTGTGTTGTTCAAGGCCAGGCAGGGCAACATGAGGCTGTCTTAAAATAAATATAATTAATAATAATAATAATAGTAATAATAATAATGAGTATATACTAATTGCATTTATTCTAAGCTTAAATGTATATGTTTAAATGTTGTATGTCATAAAAGACTGGAGTGAGGGTGTGTTCCAAAAGGGTGAACAGTTTTCCAAGCCCTGAGGTAAGAACATGTATACAGCAGACAGTGGGGCTATTTGGGGCAGGCATCGGAAGAGGCAGTAGAAGAAGGAACCAGTATATACCTTGTTTTAAGAGCATGTCCACCCTTCTCTCCCTGTCATGGGGGCTTTGCTTTCTCCGTCTATGGTCAAGGTTATTATATTTCAGTGAGCTTGGGACTGTGGCCCTGCAAGGCATCAGACTGAGCGCCTGGGTACACAGGTTAGGTGCTTGGATCCCAAAAGAAAGAGCTTCTGCACCACACACACACTGACCAAGCAACAAAACCTGCACACATGGGCAGGGCTTTGGGGAAATGTAAGCAGGAAAGAATGAGCCAAGGTGAGGGGTTAGCCTTAGATTTATTTCCATCTTCAGGGTTTGGAATGGCGAAGGAAGACAGGAGGAAAAAAACGACCCAGTGAAATAGAATCTGTGTTTGTCCCAAGATGCTGGCCAGACAGGAAGTGGGCCGGGACGATACAGGGGAAGCTGTCAGTGTGATTGGGGGCCACAGGGCCAAGGTCAAGACTATCGCTTATTGATCAGAGCTGTCAGGAAATGAGACAGGTTTCAGAGATTCTTTTTCCCCATTCCATCTGGAAACAGAAATGTAAATAAATACGAGATGACTTAACGCAGTGACTTGTCTTAGAACTGAGAAAACTGGTGCGACAGGGAAAGTACTAGGTCAGGGTGTCAGAGACCTCATCAGGGCTGCCCGTCTCTGCCAGCCCCGCGGCTGAGCTCCTGGGTTCCCAGCACTGTTGCCACTGTCCAGTCAGCCATGGGAAGGAGGCTGCTGCGGGCTGGATGGGGTTCTGCCACTACGACTCTATCCAACCTCAGAGTCCTTGCCCCAAGCAGCCCAGCATTCGTCTCTCCTGGTGATTACCAGGTAAATGCACTTAGGGAGTTAATGGATAACTAAGGCTTGTTATGATGTGTCAATAATAGCAGGTTCTTAAGTCCTAAGAGCAGGCAAGATTCGAAGACCTAATTTTTTTTTTAAGAAGATGTGGTCACAGGCTCCTAGTAAGTCCTAGATATTTTGAGCTGAAATACATCTCTCTCTCTCTCTCTCTCTCTCTCTCTCTCTCGCTCTCTCTCTCGCTCTCTCTCCACCCCCCCTCTCTTCTTTTCTTTTCTTTTTCTTTTCCTTCTTACAAAAATAACTCTGTGTAGCCCTGGCCATCCTGAAAACCACTCTGTAGATCAGACTGGCCTTGAACTCAGAGCTCTGCCTCCCTAGTACCTAGGAGTAAAGGCATCACCACCACCCAGCTGTGAAATGCTGTCTTATATGACCAGTCCTGAATGAACTTTTTTTAAAAAGATAATTTCTGATCTAAATTGTTTTTACCTACCCCTTCACTCTGGCCACCCCCAGCTTTCGCTCACTGGATCAGTATTCGCTAGCACCTACCGAAGACGGGCCTGGCCCGCTTTCTAGCTAGCGTAGATTTGAAGTTACAAGGGCCAGAGCAGCGGTGAGAACTGAGCATCATGAGATCGCAGCAGAAGGCCACATACCCTATGGGGAGATGTCACAGAACACTCACCTGGTGGTCTGCAATCGTGAAGATGTGACTTCATCAGGCCATAGTAGGTGGACAGGAGAGAACAAGAACAATGCCCAAGGGCATTCCTTGGGCAAAGATCCAGAGACCACGGCCCCTTGCACAGATAAATAAGCACCAGCTAAGCATGGAGGAAGCTGTTTCCTGCTTCTTAGGGGAAGCAGAGACAGACCACTGTGTATATCTTTAGTTCCGCTGGGATCATGCCACAAAATGCCTTTGGGGAGATCATGGCCAGTCAGCCTACCAGTGTTATCTTCAATACAGAGCCTTCATCCCCCTGTGAGGACTGGAGAAGGAACCCCCAGCTCTTCATCCCTGAATGCAGCAGAGGTCACACCCCAGGGCCAGATGCCTGCAGCAATGATGGGTGGCTGGGATGTAGCTTAGTTGGCAGAGTACTTGCCTAGTGTGAACACAGCCCTGGGTTTAATCCCCAGGACTTAAGAGATACCAAGGGGAGCATCTGGAGTTCAAGTTCATCCTTGGCTACATATTCAATTCTAGGCCAGCTAGGGACACCTGAGACCTCATGTCAAAAACAAACAAAACTGCAGTATCTTGTATCATGGCCTCTCACACATGATGACAATGGACTAGAGCCAAGGACTGGAGGCTCTCTTCTGACAAGGCTCTGAGCTCATGCTGCAGGCTCACTCCGGCCTCTACCCAGCTGTCCACACTCATTTACTGCCTGATGTCCATCAGAGTTTAAATGCCCTCTCCCTGAGTGCTGGTAAATAAAGCAGCACTTATTCTAACCCACCCAGCTGTTACTGCCTCTTATCTGATGTACTCCAGACAGCCTGTCCGGCTTACTGGACAAAGGTTGAACTAAGGCCCACCCTTGTTTGTGGGAATGAGAGTGGCAAGTGGAAAGGCCAGGTTTCTGCTGGGAACAAAATAACTTGGAGCTGCTAGGGAACCAGGCTATCAAAGCAGGGGAAAGGCCATGCATGCAGGGCAGAGTCCTGCTAGAGATCATTATCCCAAGACCTGGCAGCCTCTTGGCCTGAACTTAAATGTTTTCTCTGTCAGCTCTGCAAAGAAATAGTGGGGAAACAAGGCCAGGAAGCTCAGCCTTGCCCATCTCAGTTTCCCCATTTCTTCCTCTTCTGGGAATGGAGAACATGTGGGCGTGAGTTCACAGATGAGCAAAGCTGCTATTGGAGAACCCCTTCCCCACCCCTTAGTGTGTGAATGAGCACGTAGCCAGTTTGGTATTAATCCACAAGCAAGCCCATTGAGCCAACGCGGTCAGGGGCCTACCAAGTAGCAGGGACACCGTGTATTTTCCACAAGAATGACAGAGGTCATTCAATCAGTGTGTCTGCTTTCATATGACCCTTGCAAGAGCTCTAAGAGTGGGAGGATTTTTAAACAAAGGGTTGAGGGGAGAGGCCACGGAACTGTATTAACTGCAACCATTCCTGAAGATATTAGCAGATTTTATTACTTTCTTTATTTGATACTGACCTCAAGACCAATTCAGCGCCCTTGAAAAGATGAGATTAATTTCCATTAGTAATGACAATTCTTACTCACTGAGTTCCAGAACCAGTCCAAGCGACTGATAAGTCTCATCTCTGTGACTTGTTGAAATGGATGCATTTGAAATTCCACTCCATACCTGGGGAAACTAAAGTCATGTTGGCCACTTGCCCCAGCTTGCCCAATCAGCGGTCAGGGAGTAGACCTGAAAGTAGACCTCTCCAGGACACCTGGCGCTTGGGCCTTCATTCTCCAATTCCTTGTACATCCACCTCGTTGTCTTTGGGAACGGAAACCTTAGCAAGCAGGAGTCTGATGCAAGCAAGAGATGGACTCCTGGCTCCATCCCCACCCACCTAAAATGACTCTTCAGTTCAACTAATTAAAAGGAACGAGAGTAATGGTTCTCATTTGGTCTCCAGTGTTTGCCAGGGTGATAAGGATGGTTAAGAATAAGACTGAGGAAAAGAATAGGGGCATTTCGGGACATTTAATCATATATATATATATATATATATATTTATTTATTTATTTATTTATTTATTTATTTATTATATGGTGGACATATATATATTTATATCTAGATAGATATATCTTCTTTCCTCCTCTTTATTTCACTCTCTCTCCCTCACTCTCTTTCCCTCCTCTCCCCTCTCCATCTCTTTTTCTTTCTGAGACAGAATTTTACTCTGTAGCCCAGGCCAGCTTCAAACTCAAGATTATCCTTCTGCCTCAGCACTCTAAGGGCTGGGATTATAAGCATAAACCACCATGTTCAGCTCACCTTGCTGATTTCTACGACAGGAAAAATTGGGTGATTTTTTTTTTCAAACATACTCAGCTACTTGCAAAAAAGAACCAGGACTACAAACCATGTATTTCCCCTCTCAACCACAAACTCCATCGCAAAACTTTCATGGGGTCATGACTGCTGGCGCTGACCTGGGAACCCAGGGCTCTTGAGTCCTCAGTACCCTTTCCTACCAAAGGCTGCTACAGGAGCCAACACCAGACCCACAGAAGTGCTTCTTCCTCCTGGAGCTTGTTTTTGGCAGCATCAACTCCTCCGCCCAAACCTTATCAGAAGCCCGGATGTGCTTTTAATCTACAGCTGCCAGCGCCTTGCCCAGACTCTCTAAGGAGAGACATTATCATCCCCAAACAGCTGACCAAGCACAGGACTCTAGGCCACCATGGTTTGCTGGGCTGTGGGGAAGCTTAAAGCCTCGTTTCTGAACCTGAGAAAGAACTACCTGTTACTCCATCCGGAGCCCCAAGACCTCCAATGGCCAGGAGGTGTTGTTCTCTGCTCCTGATAATTGATCAGATCTAAAAGAAGTAGCACCTTCCTGGATCACAGAACCCTCTTGTATAAACGGAGTGGCCTTCATTAGCCTGCCAAGAACCAAAAGCAGCCCCAAGGTAAATCTGCCATCCTGTGGTTTTTCTAACAAAGATGGAGTTGGTCTGTCCCCGTGGCCTCTGGACAACCTTCCCTGAATTTCATTCAGCTTCCCACTAAACAATGAAGTGTCCTTTAAGATGGGGGCCTTTTAGAAAACAAGAAGATAGATGCTAACTTTGAACTGAATAACCCAAAAGAATAGAACCCCAGGGAAGGGCAAACATTCCTAGACCCTAACCCTGTCTTTGCATTCAAACAGAGAGGAGCAAATGCTAACAGGACTATTCCTGTGGCAACCCACTGACATCACCGGGTTCCAGCATATCCAATTCTATACGTGACACAGATGTCCTGACTTCCCCAGCCCAGGCCCTGACTCCCTTTCTCTTCACACAATATACGAACATGCACACAGCTTTCCTAGCTTCCCAAGAACACCCAGGACAAACTGCATGTTTGTGTACAAAGTCGTGGCATGCAAAATGGAATGGGGATGCTTGAAATTTTCAAAACAGCTCACTTTGACCAAGAAAAACATCCAACACGGGTCAAAAATGTGCCTGTAACTTTAGTGGGGAGCTGAGTCTGGATCAAAGTTCCAGGAAAGAACCCCTAAATCAAGCATGGTAAATTATTATTCCTGCATAGATCTTCTCCGTGTGGTTAAAAGTGGTTATAAATGAGGAACAGGCCATGCGTTCTCACACCGTGTGCTCTCAGAAACAACTGCTCCCTAGCTAACTTGTGCCGTCACATTCGGCTGTGTGTGGCCCCAGGGAGCAGATCTGGAGGTCTAACCAGACAAGAGGAATGGCAGCTAACCAGTGACAGCTGAGGTGGCAGGAGCCTTTCCTAGAAACAGCAGACAGTCCTGCCTCAACCTGTGGAAAGGGTCGCCCTCTGCTCACCACTGGTGGCAGGTGAAAAGCAGGGTGTGTTTTAATCATTTTTAGTATTCACTGACAATACAGTCAAGTCACCAGGTATCCGCGTGAAGATTGGTTCCACGACCATGGGAGACGCTCAAGTTGCCTCTGTAAAATGGCTTAGCATTTTTTAGTCGAGTATCCTCCCATCTACTAAATCCTAAGATTGTTTGCAACACCTAATCCAGTGGAAACAGTTGTTGAGCGATGTTTCTGGAACGGCAAGGAAAGGACTGCGCATGTTTAGGTTCAGAGGCTGCCATCGCAGGCCTACTGCCACCGCAAAGGAACTGGATGTGAAACAAACCGTACTCAAAGGAGGACCTCACAGGTGCCTGGTGGGATGCCAGGAGGAACTCAAGAGGGTGCTTGTGGGTGACAGTCTCATCACACGGATGTGCTCAGCATGTGCCAAAGCAAAACTTTGGCCTGTGAAACTTCAGGACTTTTTTTTTTTTTTTCCTGTATAATTTCCAGCCATGGTTGGCTGCTCCCACAGACGTGGACACAGAAGGCTAGCTTCACAAGTGTGCTGAATGACTAAGAACGAAACCACGGAATGGGCTGCAGAATGTTCAGACGGCATATTTTTAGGGACCTTTGAGAATGTTCACAAAAGGACAGAAGTATGAGCTTCCTCCAAGGGAGAGGGGACTCGTGGAAATGAGGAGAGGGGACTCGTGGAAATGAGCTCGCCGCACACCTAGGTTCCCACAGACTGACTCGCAACTGATGAAATACCACAAAACACAAAGAAAGGGTTTGGTCCTAAGAGGGAGACGCCAGTCAGCAGTGTGGAATTTTACCTCCTCTACACAATACATGATCTGCTACGTTTTTATTAAAAACAAAAAAGTGTACATTTGTCCATAAAGCTGTACAGTCGTCCATATAAAAACACTACTATACAATTAGTAACCATGTCTTTCCCATCAGGATAGCTTACAAACTTACCACTATTACTTATTTTTACTTAATAAGAGAGACAGGCCTGCTCAACAGTCCAGCTCTGGGGTTTTTATCATTTTTAAAGTGAACATTGACAAGAAAGAACAGATTTAAGCGTGAGGCCAGGAGGCTGCTTCTAAAAAGGCAGGGGCCTGTTTGCGGACAAGACACAAGAACCATCTGTAGCAATTCACAGCTTTGTTTCAACCCACAGCTCTTGGGCCTAGAGTGAACTTTAAAGCAAAAGAGACGAAGCCGTATGGGAAGGCTGTGCGAAGCCGGCGAGCGCCAAAGCAGGACGGGCAGTGTTTGGTAAATAGCACCTTGAGTAGAAACTGGAGTTAAGAAATCCAGGAAATGGGACACCATAGTGGTAGACAGAAATGGGGAAGGGTATCCTCATTAGGGAGAGGGTGACCAGCTGGCTCTAGCTCTGTCCTTCAGTTTGAGACTCAGAGGCCTTCTGAGGACCCCTCATCAGTGTCACTGAACCTGAAGGAAAGCCATTTCTTCCCGGTGTTTTCCAATTTCCTCCAACCCAGAACAGTAAATATTGCACACATCTATAGATAAATTTGGATTTTACTGAGAGAAAGACAACCTCCCCCACAGGTGCTCTGAGCACTAAGGAGATAAAGCTGTCCCCAAGGTTTGGCTCTTAGTGGCAGTCCTACAAGAACACCAGGTGGTCCTGCAGTGCACAGGCGCTCTCCCTGTGGCCCAGGAAGACCTTTGCAAGGCCCACCAACCAGTCAGAAATCCTGGTAGAATGGGAAAGGCAGGTCCCTAAAAACCCACCAGGGTACCAGGAGGGGCTGGGAGGCCCAGTCTCAAAGCTTCCTGGGACTATTGCACAGTGATTGAGAACTCCTGTCCTAGGACAGAGGGGCCTCCAGGACCCAACACAGGAAAGAGGGGAAAGGAGAAATGGGGGAGGTTGCTCTCAAAAAGAAGGCAGTTGAGAAAGGACCCGGAGTTCCCTGGAGCTTTGAGCCACCTCTCAAAGGAATAATGGTAGCAGCATTCGGACTTCCGTGTGGTGCCCAAAAGGAGGGTTTAGGTCAAAAAACTCTACCCCCATTGGATACTCTTTGGGTCCCAAAATTCCATTGCAAATCATCCCTACATTTTTCGCCATCCGTACACACAAAGCAGCACAGAGCAAAGCAAAGGTTTTGTGAAGTTCCCCTCTATCTTATCCCCAAAGTCTCTGCACATCTGCCTTATGCCTCCTTTAGATAGATACCTGGCTGGGAAATAACCTCTCCAGGCCCCTGAGGGTAGAATCAGAAATGAGACAGGATTTCAGGAAATCTGCTTAGAACAGAAGTAATGAGGAGAGATCTTTCACCCTGCCCAGGATCTCAGCAGAAAAACAAGAGAGAAGATTAGGCAATGTAGTATTATTTAAGACCAGGCTTGAATGCCCCTGAGTAAGAGGAACCAGGCATACAGGCATCCCAGCTGGGACGGTACCCAGGGCAGATCCTGACCCCTCCATTCACAGTTGCTAACCTTGCTTGCTCCCTTCACCACCTCCTGGGGGATCAGCCAAGAATCCCCCTTTACCACAGCTAGGCCAATCCCCAAACCACTCCCCTAGGCAAACACTGGCTCACAGACTCAATAATAGTTCTCTCCAAAGGCACCTGGGGAGGCCACTTCCAAGCAGCTCCCTTTAAGGATCTTTTTTTTTTTCCTTAAAAAAAATCTTTTGGTTTTTTTTTTCTCCTCTTTTCTTAAAAAAAAAAAAAAAACATATATAAATAGCTCTTCATTTAAAAATACAGTTCCCCAGGTTGAGGTATACGGTGGCCTGTTGTCACGGCAGCATGAGTACAGTAGAGTGCCAAGGTAGTGTGGCTCCCCTCTAGCTGGAGACAGCCATCACGTAGTTCTTGGAGGGGCTGCTCCTGCCCAGCATCATTTGGTTCTTGCAGGTGAGGAGCCCATACGAGGCAGCCACCGGAGCCTCTTCATACAGGACACAGATGGAGCCATCCTCCCCGATGCGGTAGGACACTTCATAGGGATCAACCCACAGGGTCAATTCGCTGGGCAGCAGCTGGTGCAGCTGAGGCTGGCTGAGTCCAATCTGGCTGGCTACCTTGCTAATGATGGGGTCCATCTTGTGGTTGATTCGGATACAGCGATAGCCAGAGCCTTTGGATGGTTTTTCTGGAAACCAGTGGTGTTTGTAATGATCTGTGGAGGGAGAACAAGAAGAGAGAGATGCCTGGTTAGAAAGTATTGTCTCTGATGTTTACCACAAGGGGAGGGGGAGGGTAGAGGACCAGAAGAGGAAGGGCGCAGCAACAGCATTTAAGATCCTCTCCTAAAAACTCCCCCCTGCCACTTAATAGAGGAAATAGTCTTGGAGCCGAAGAAAGATCCTTTCCAAGTGTGTGTACATTGGAAGGCAGCCCCAGAGCTTTCAGGTGGGTTCTCGCCGATGGTCAAGGATATTTTTGGCACAACCCAGCTTAAGGAAGGAAACGCCAGCATGAACAGGCAGGGTCTCTGAAGACCTGGGCACTGAAATGCCAAAGCCAGTCAGTGGCCAACATTGGTGGGTGCCTAACAAGTCACAGGCCTCCCTCCCCTACCCCATCAGAAGAGTCATAATACTTTTAGCAAAGGTAAGGGAATAAAAATGGTTTTGTTTTGATGAAACAGCTGTTAGTCCTCAGATCTGTGCCAACATGTTGAGAGATGGCTATCGCTGCCCAAGGCAACCAACCATCTAGAACAGCTGGGGACAGAGGCAAAAGGGCTGCTTATCACTCCTCTACCTCCCTGCCTCACACCCTGCCTCCGGGACTCGCAGCCCCCCACCCCACCCCACCCACCCTCCACCCGCAATTGGCTACAGGCTACTGGGTTCTTTTCTTACTACAATAGACGGCAGATGGCGAAGAGGGGCAAAAAAAAAAAAAAAAAAAAAAAAAAAAAAAAAAAAAACCCACAAAGGGGGCCCAGATTACAACTTCCAGCGGGTAAACAACCGGCAGAATGGTCTCGCACAAAGGCAGGCCTAGGACTACGGCAACAGTGGCTGGGTCTCCGAGTTGTTGAGAAAGTTCAATTGCGCATCAAGTCGCACAGTTTGGCCTGTCTTCGTGACCCACAGCATCCCCCAAGGGTCTGGAGGTCTCCAAGGTTCAGAGCAGAAGGGGAGTTCGCACTCTGAGCGCAAACACTGGCTTGTCCGGTGCTGTTAAGTCAGAGCCTCCGAATACACTTCAGGAAGAGAGTCGGCGCCCCGGGGCGAGGAGGGGACCCGAGAATGAGGAGGCGGTGACCTAATCCAAAGGACGGAGGACTTGAGGCAGCCAAGGAGATCACAACAAGCATCTGAGAGCCGGAGCTGCTCGCTTAGGGGTCCCCGCCCCAGAAACAGCGGGAGAGACACCCCGAAGAAGGAGAGGCCGCGCCCCGGTGGCTCCAGGACCCCGACGTGTACTCACCAGTCAGTGCGTCCTGGAGCGCCCCGCTGAACACCTTGAGTCTCTGCTCGCTCACGCAGCCCCGCGTCCTCAGGAGACTGGAGAGGAAGCCCACGGCGGCGGCGATCTCCGGGAGCATGTCGGTTCTCTTCCCGTGGCTCATGCCGGGCGGCTGAGGATGGAGCTGTTATTAGGACAAGGCTGGTCCTGCCGCCGCTCGGGCTCTGCCCGGACTTTCCCCGGGCTGAGCCTTTCATACCGCTCGCGGAGGCGGGGAGCCGGCGGCGGCGCCCATTGGTCGAGGCCGGCGGATGGGGGCGTGTCCACCCGCTGCCCCGCCTCGCTCTCCTACGCCCGCGCCCGCCCCCTCTCGCCCGCTTGTCCGCTCGCCCGCGCCTCCCGGGCGCTGAGGTCATCGCTCACTGACGTCAGTATTGGGAACCAGCCGGACTCCCGAGCGGTGGGAGGCGGGCGGGAGAGGGCCCCGGACCTGGGCAGAGGAAGTGTCCCACACTGGGCACGCCCGGACATCGCATCTGCACAGTGCCAAGGCCGGGGCTCCTCCAGGACGCCCTCGCCGTTGCTACTTCTCCCACGCCGCCGCCCGAGACTGACAAAACCGTTCACCCCGGCGCCTTGTCATCTCTCTGCCACTCTCTCCCAGCTGGTCAGAACGGACTCATATTTTTCAGCAATGAGGATTGTATTCTATTTGCTTCCATAACAGTTCCATCTCCCCCAACAAATTCTGCTAGCTCTTCCTGTTCAGAAATTGCCTAAAAGCAATCGACTCTCGCTGTTTGGTGTCGCGATGGGAGGAGAGACTTTTCTGCCCGTTGGGTTGTTTTTCCAGTTCTCGCTTTTCTTTAAGTGGCTTTTTGTTTTAAGTAGTCTGGTGTGAAGTATACAAAGTTTTCCATCTGCTCTCTGCTCCTCCCTCTTCTCTGACTTGTCTTCCTTCCTCTTTGTGGACTGAGGCTTTTGTAAACACTAGCTCCCCAGAGGAAAGGCTTAGTTTGGCTCAGACTTGTCTACACTGAGCTCAGGGACTGGTGCCAAGAACCTAGGCAGACTACTGTGTGGGGCAACTTGTCGCCCACACCTCTGAGCCCAGCACAGGATCTGGCCTGCAAGGAACCCATGTTTGTTAAATGGACTCAGCTCTGTGGCCTGTAAAAAGTCCTGTTTTCCTTGAGTTCTAAGCTACCTTCCAGGAGCAGTGCCCCCCCCCCCGCGGGGTTCTCTTCCTGTCCGTCCCCCCCCAACACACACACCCCACCCCCGCCTGAGCCACAGCTTCACTGCCTGGGTCCTCATTCCCATCCCATGTCCCTCTATCTCTCCACTTTCTATCCTCCAGCTGTCCTTTTTGCTATTTATTTTTCTTTTCTTAAAAAATATTTTATTTATTCTTATTTTATGTACACCGATGTTTTGCCTGCATGTATGTGTCTGTGAGGGTGTCCCATCCCCTGGAACTGGAGTTACAGAAAGACAGCTCTGAGCTGCTGTGTGGGTGCTGGGAATTGAACCAGAATCCTCTGGGAGAGCAGCCGGTGGTGCTCTTACATTGAGCCAACTCTCCAGACCTGCTGTTTATTTTTCTTCAGTGGACTTCCACCTCAATACTTCCCTCCTCTTCCCACACGCCCGGTGCCTCCCTGTGGATGTCTAAAGCCACCTCCCTCCGTGGTACCCCTTTCAGACAAAGCTACTGATCACCGTCCCTGGAGCACTCAGACCTAGTCCCCAGACCGATGGATAACCTAGATAACCACAGCGGGTTCCTTCTGGTCCCATCACCAAAATCATCGGCACCATTAGTAGAGTGCCTACCCTACAGTATCCTCTCTGCTTGCGCTTCCCTTGCTCAGACCGTCCTAGACAACCCCTCCAGTTGCCTGAAGTTAAGACGTCTTATTATTTTGTCTGACCTACCGGTGTAGGTTTCTACCACTTTGTGCTACAGGATCCCTTTCTTCACTGTCCTCTAAACACCCCGACAGCTCTGCCACACAGTTCCTACGTTTTCCCACTGTCCATTCATCTTTCTATAACACGATCCTTGCCTCACACATCCCTGGCCCTGGCGCACCGTGGCTCCTGTCTCGCTACCTCGCCACCACCGAGCCGCTAATTCATACTCTCCCAGGTTCCTGAAGCTTCAACTTAAAAATGTATGCTGACCGTTTTCCCCATGCCGAATGGGTGCTACCCACACAGTCACTTAGCAAGTCTCAAACTGGGGATCCTCCTGCCTCAGCTTTGCAAGCAAGATGCCCTTCCCTTGGCCCAACATCAGTTTACAAGTCACTTGGAAGCAGGCTACTATGTTTGTATGCCTCACGTTTGCAGGACAACTCACATTTCCTATGTTCTCGTGTTTCGTGGAATGAATCAAAATGCCCTGGAATCCTAGTGCGTTGGCGTTTAATGTATCCCTTAGAGGGCTTCTTCACTGCTTCTCCTCAGGGGCTGGGTTAGGATGAGATTACTTCTGCTTCTTGAGGGGAATGATTAGTTTTTAACAGAAGACAGGGCTGACCTTGTAGAAAGATAACCTAGATGCACTGAACCAGAGAGACCAGGTGTCAGCAAGGCCAGGAGCCACCAGGGAAGTCAGCAGAGTAGGTAAAAGCGCTCAGGCTGTGCTGACTTGTTCAGTGCCTGAGTTTGACAGTCTTACTATCGTCTCCCCTCTTCTTTGACTTAGGTCTGGTGTTCAGGGTCTGACATCCTATAACCATATTAATGGGGGAGAAAAAAGCTTTCTACAAACCAGACAAAGCATCAGCTTTGTTTTTCTTCAGGAAATCAAACTTGCCCTTATGTAAATGTTCACATCTCTCAGCAGGCCATGCAGTGACCTCTCAGTAGAGCCAGGACAGGGCCCGGCTTGCAGATTACTAACGAGGTGCTCTTTTCTGTAGATCCCCCAGTTCCTGGGCTGCTGTTCTGACCACAGGGCCCACAGAGCATTCGCTCCTGACAGCGAAACAATGATTACAGATAAAGAACCAGATGGGAGGATAAGAACAGGCAGGTAAGGCAGCCCCAACCCTGAAATCAATTCTAAGGCTGGGTGTGGTAGCAAACACCTTTAATCCCAGTACTGAGGCAGAGGCCAGCCGGGTCTACCTATGGAGTTCCAGGCAAGCCAGAGCTACACAGTTGAGACCCTATTTCAGAACAAACAGTTCTAGAACCTAAATCCCAATTTGGGGACGAAGATACTGCGCAGTTATCCAGGTGTGTTTCTGCAGAGACGCCGCAGCATCTTGGATTGTTTGGGGCCGTAGTGCACAGCGCTCCGTGAGACCCTGTAGGCGGACCTTCTCCCTCCGTGCTGTCTCTTTCTACTCCTAAGCCTATAAAAAGGAAACAACTTATCTCCCACTCAACATTCCCAAGTCACCCTGCTTGTTTGTTTGTTTGTTTCTAGAATCTAGGCCACGTAGGAAGATGTGGTCTCAAACAGCATCAACAAGATCAAGACAAAGAAAAAAAGCCACCTAAATTGATGGGAGCTTTGAGAAGCTTCGAAGCAAATGCTTTGCCTCTTCTCCTTTTCATGAGGATAAGGAGAGGGGGTTCCCTCTCTCCTGCACCTTCTCTTCTTCCTTTTCTTCTTACCTCCATATGTGGGTCGACTGGGGACAGACATAAATGTTGACACTATGCTGGCTGTGGCTCCACAGTCACTGCAGGGGTGAGAATGGCCTTCCGTCATTGTGCATATCTGTACCGGAAACTTTAGTGCCATGTGACCCCAGACCTACTTTCCCTCTGGTCTTGGTTGACCATCCCATCCATTTATCTGGCCTACTTGTGTGGCCCATTGGAGAATGACGTGGCATGCCAAACTGCCCTCCTCAGACCAACTCAAGGACTGGCTCCTTCTGTCCTGGCCTTGTCTGTGGGGATACCACACAGGCCTCTCTCTCTCTGTTTGTCAGCAAGGAGCCACTAGATAGTGGTATGTGCTTTTGTGGGGGCCTTGGGGACTTGGCTTGGTTGTCAAGGTTACCTCTCAGTTCTGACCACATGTGGAAACCTGAAGCAAGTGTGGCAGCTCTGCTGGCAGAGGCCGAGCCGAGCTATTCTGGGAGGATGACTTCAGCTCCCTCCCACACGGCACTGTGTGTGATTCTGTTGGTCTCTATGTGTATCAGTGTGGGTAGGAGGGTGGTATATATATTTGAGTGAGTTGTACGTACTAAAGTGTATGCGTGAGCTCGAGTTGGTGGGAGTGAGGGAGTACGGAGTTGCTATGCCCTAGTGTCTGATGAAGCCTGCTTTCTGGGAAGGA
The DNA here is from genome assembly GCA_026225945.1 of Cricetomys ansorgei. NCBI lineage: Eukaryota > Metazoa > Chordata > Mammalia > Rodentia > Nesomyidae > Cricetomys > Cricetomys ansorgei. Next base: position 4,966,411 of record JAMJFZ010001789.1, read on the forward strand.
GAGGCCTTGAGATGGGTGTGCTGAGTTTGCCTGTGTGTAACTGCTGCAGATGCTAATTTGCTCTTTCCTTTTTTCTGACATCACTAGTGACAACCTTGCTGTACTGCCCAGAGCTGATAAGATAGACACATCACCAGGGTGGACCAGTTGCCTCTTCACCCCTCCCTAAGCAGAAGGGGGAAACTGCTGAACCCCTTTCACACCTCTCTGTAAGGAGGGGGCTCTTCTAGGACTCCCTGTCCACTTCTCGCAGAGCTGTACCCAAGGTCAGCTCTAAGCCACCAGTCTGGAGTTATTCTTGACAGTCAGAAACAAGAATTAAGAACAGACGAAGGAAAAAAATACCCTTGTCACCCAAGCCTGCTCATGAAGACACAGAACTGAGGATGTGAGCTCTGTTTGAAATTTCCATCTTTCAACCTCTCCGCTGATCCAAAAGTGAGCTGAGAGTGGGGACAGACAGACAGAGCACAGGTGGTTAGGGATGATTCTGAGCAGAGCATCACCCATCCGATGACCAAAGGAAGATGAGGGGAAATGCAAACAAGCAAAGGGCTTTCTCATTTGGGGGCTAGAGCATATTTTAAACACTAGAGGAACTTTTCTGACAGTCTGTTGAGAGCTAGAGAAGAGTCTGGAAGCTAGAAAGTAACCCCTCCCAGAACAGGGCAACTGTACACAAGGGATGAAATTCAGCCACGGGAAATGGCCAGGTGAAGGCTACAGGTTCATCTGCAAAGTGACCAAAAAGCTGCAAAGTGTCGATCTCAACTACTCCCCTCGGGTTTCCAGCTTCTGAGTAGAAATAGACATGACAGGTGCAGATTTCCATTGCTGTCAGAGCCTGGGAGCCCTGCTAAGACTCGGGCAAAAACGAGTCCACAAGGGTCATGACTCTTTACAGTGCAGTCACCTGGATTTCTGCCCAACTGGCTCGTCTTCTCTACTGATTCATCCATGAGTTCATACGCAAAGATTGCAAGAAGCCAACCTGGATGCTAACCCTCAGTCAGAGCCAGTGCCCGTTACTTCCGCGACAAGGAATGTCTTCAATCTCTCTTTTTTTTTTTCAGCTTTGTCGTCTTTAAGGAGGGGACAATGGGGTGCTGGGTAGATCAGGGCTAATATTGCAGAGAACACCTAGCACAAGACTTCAATATCATGGATGCTTAACAAACCAAAGTTCTTATTGCTATGGACTCTCAAAAGTATTTCTAGAAATAACACAATTACTTTTCTTTCTTTCTTTCTTTCTTTCTTTCTTTCTTTCTTTCTTTCTTTCTTTCTTTCTTTCTTTCCTTATTTTTTTGGGGGGAATGAAAAGGAGGACTTAACATGGGGGAGCAGGGGGAAGACCAATGTCATACAGCTGCTTGTTGGCAGAGTTGGTATTAGCATCTCACTCTCTAACCCTAGTATTTCGGACTCGTATCGGCTCCATTCATTCATCCACTCATTCATCGACTTGAGGTATATTTAATAGGGACCCATGGGCTTCAGACTCTGGAGATGCAATGGTGGGCTTGGGGGGATGGTGTCAGCACTCAGGGTATACCCTGCAAGTGGGTGCTGGAGGCTGAATGCGTGAGGTAGTCACTTGGCAATGTGGGTCAGCGGATCAGGGAATTGCGAAACCAGGAGCAGAATGGGATCAGTGGCTATTGGGGACATCAGTTTCCTTGGGCTCTGACAGGAGCCTGGGATTGAAAGACTGTAAGCCTCAGGGCTGCTAGATCTTTATTCCTGACAAGGGGAGGATGAGAGAGCCAGCACTAGCGAGACAGCAAGCCAAAGAGCCCCGGAGAACAGTGGGCAAGGCCTACAGTGACGAAAGCAGTTCTGCCACCTAAATCTGAGGTGTGTGGGCTCCCTTTGAGAGGGGCCTCAGGCTCCCTCTAAGAGTGGCCTCAGATGACACCAGTCTAGCTAATGCCAGGAGGTAGAGGACTCGGAGGGACTGAGGGATCAGGGAGAACGTCTAGTTCAAAGAGGAGAGAGGGTAGTAGGAGTTAGACTAGCAGAGAAAGCACATCGCACAGCAGCTCGGGACAAGAGCATCTGCCTTTCAGATTGTGACCAGCATACCAAAAGGAACAGAGTTGAGTCCCAACCAGGCCCTGGAGATGGACACTGAGCCCAGGATCCCAGGGAGAAAAATCAGGATTGAGAGGTAAAACCTGGAGTGTTAGACAGGGCAAGAAAGAAAATCTAGTTCCTGGGTGTAGCATGGTTGGTAGACTGCTCGCCTAGCACGCAGGAAGCTCTAGGCTCATCCCAGCACTGCAGGGGTGGTAATGATCACGTATGGTAATGTATATCTATCATTCCAGCACGTGGGAGGACACATGATGATCAGAAATTCAAGGTCATCTTCAGCTTATAAATCAAGTTCGAGGCCAGCCTGAATCAAAACAAAAATAAAAACAAAACTCCCCAGGGACAGCCGCTTTTACTGTCAGGGTCCAGCCACAGCCTTGATGACTGTGGAGTGACCTCCATGTGTTGAAGCTCCTCCAATAGCCTGTTTGTGCTCTTCAAACTCACTCCTATCCCCAGTACTGTATGGTCTTGCTCTTATGGCTCTATCTCTATCACCGGGAAAGAGGGGCTAGAAAGTACGGCAAATTCATCCTTATTGTCACTAAATGCTAGGCCAGACAGACTGACTGTATCAGCTCTCCAGATCTGTGTCTATTGCCCTGGGACTGCTTGACTCTTATGTCCTACTGAATCACTAGTCTCTAGGGAGAGGGGACACTCTGACCCTATGGTAGACAGGGAAAGGAAGGCAGGCTTAGGTGTGGGGTGTGAATAGACATGAACAGGAACCAGTTAGAGTGGAAAGACGTGGACAGATGGCCAGACCAGTATTTAGCTGGAAAAGTCCTAGTGATATGTTTTTCCTCCTGTGGCTCCCTAGGTGTACCTAGGAACAAAGGGGGAGAGTCTGTTAAAAGCCTGTTATCCCGGGAACCTCAAGAATGTGACCTCCCACACCTTCCTGTCAGGGGCCTTCTGCACCAATATTAAGAAGGTGTGGCTCTAAGTGCTGGAGACTCAATAGGGAACACAAGGACTTGGGCGCAGCAGCAGATCTGAAGCTGAATTTATGGCCCCTCTCCGAACTTAGAGAACATACCCCTTGTAAACCCCTCTCCTCCTTCCTGGGGGCCCAGGACAGACCCATTTTATCTCCAGACAGAAAACAAGAGGAAGAGCCCTAAGGGTGGTGAGTCTACCCCCAGATGTTGCTTGGCTGGGCCTCCTGGGGCCTGAGTGTCTGGGGCAAGCAGCTGTGACAGCAGGGGCAGAGTGGCAGAGGCAGCTTCCGAAAGGGCCACACCAGGAAGAACCGAGGAAGGGCCTCTGTGGCAGCTTCAGCCTTCAGCCTCCTGGCTCTGAGCCAAGATGTTTATTGCACCACAGGTTGGGGCCCAGGAAGGCCAAGTACCTGATCCATGTGGGTCAGAGGAAGGAGCCCGGAGACCCAGAGAGATTGCTGGACTGGGAGTCTCTCCCTGCACCTCAGCCTGCTTATCTGTAAGGGGAGAGCATTGGGCCTGGAGATCTGCCCCGGCTCAGCTTTAATCTGCCATCTGTGGGCCACACTGACCACACCTGGGCCCCAGCAGAATATGAGATCGCTTGCTATGGAGACAGAAATCTCTCCATCAGGACAGATCTTCCTGAGCCACTTCCTGAGCCAAGCTCTCATATCCAGTTCAAGGCTCAGTCTCTGCAGCCGTCCACTAAGGAACGCCTGTGGCAAGCACTCCTTGTCTGCCCTTTCCTCAGTCAGTGCTCCTAAACCATCCATCTAGCCTGTCTCTTCCTTGCTTGAATCTCTTCTTTGGCTCCTCTACGGGTCAAAGTTTCGTTCTTAGGTTTGCCTTTAAGGCCTTATAGGCTGGCCCAGACTCTAGCTCCATGAGTCCCTTCTGTTTTTCAAACACACCCTTTGCACTTTGGTAGCACCAGATTCTCACTCACGTGCTCCATCCTGTCCATAAAGGTGGGGAAAGGTAGCGAGGATTCTGGGAACCACAACCCCATCACCTCCACGAAGAGTCATGTGGTCGTCGGTGGTGTGTCCCTAGATTAGGAACAGGCAGTCTGGACTGCGTGCTCTGTCCATCTTGTTTTGGTGACCACTGACCCTGATGGACCATAATGTGGCTTGTGAACAGACTTGTGATTCATTTGCTCCATCCTGGGGATTAGTGCACATGCCTTGGAGCCACACTGCCGGGTTCAAGTCCTAGCTCTGTGCCCTAAAGCAATTTATCTCAGTGCTTAGTGTGCTTCTGTGTTAAACAGGGCTAATAACAGCTGCTCTTACTTCAGCGTTCTCAGAGGACGAAATGAGTTTACAGTACCTAGAACACTGTCTGCTGCATAATAATCAGTACACGCTATTAGCACTTTTAAAATATTTTAAATTTAGTTATTTATTTAATGTGGAAGGAGGTTTGGCCTGCATGTTTGCCTGTGCCACTGTTAGAACTTTTTGTTTGCTTGTTTGTTTGTTGAGAAAGGGTCAGGACATGCTAACCATTCATACTTTTATTTATTTATTTCTTCATTCATTTATTTAGGCAGGGGCTCATGTAGTCTATGTTGGCTTCGAATTTTCCACATAACTGAGGATGAGCTTGAACTCCTGATCCTCCTGCCTTAACCTCTTAAGTGCAGCAATTACAGGCATTTTGCCACCATGACCAGTTTGTGCAGCACTGCAGATCAAGCCCAGGGCTTCTGAAGCCTAGGCAAGGACTCTACCCACCCACACATACATTTTAGTCACTTGTTTATTGAGAAAAGGTCTCACTTTATGTTCCACTCTGATCCTGAACTCAAAACAAAGAACCCATCCTGCTAAACCTGACTGCTAGGCTAGCGTATGGGTTAGGGGTGGGATGTTGATCTTCCTGAGCAGAAGGCTACGTACTGACAGATTCTACCAACAACATTTCTCTTTCTAAAGGCTTCTGCTCCCAGGTGCTGAGAGCAAAAGTGGGAGCCAACACTCCCTGTATAATTTATCCTTTGCTACCTCTAAGAAGTCTCTGAGCTGGGTGGTGATGGTGCACACCTTTAATCCCAGCGCTCAGGAGGCAGAGGCAGGCGGATCTCTGTGAGTTAAAGGCCAGCAAGGTCTATAGAGTGAGTTCTAGGACAGCCAGGGTTACAACAGAGAAACCCTGTCTCGGAAAACCAGAAGAAGAAGGAGGAGACAGTGACTCTGAGCAGCTTAAAGTACTGAATCACATAGAAACAAGGAATAATTATATGTGTATATTTATATTATATTAAACGTCACAAATTAATAATAATGAAGGGAGAGAAAAAAGTAGGTGTTGGCTAATTTGTTTGTGTTAAACCCCTAAGTCTCTCTCTCATCTTCAAGGAAGTCAAGGCAGAGGAGTAATCCATGCATTATATATATATTGTGAAACATAAGAAAGCATTCATGTTAGCCCACTAAAATACTCAGGCCAAGGCTGAAGTGTTATCTCAGCAATTAAAAATGTCGACTGTTTTTCCAGAGGACCCGAGTTCAATTCCCAGTACCCAAGTTGGGTGGCTCACAGCCTACAACCCCAGCTCCGGGGAGATGCCTCTTTGGGCATCTGCACACAAGTGGCACACACACCTACCTTAAAGCTAAAATCAAAATCTTTAAAATACTCGGATCAGAGATATGGTTCAGTGGGGTAAAAGTGCTTGCCAGCAAGCGTGAAAAACTGAATTCTATAGTTGGGACCCATGTGGTAGAAGGAGATAACTCGCTCCTTCAGGTTTTCCTCAGACCTTCACACACGTGCCATGATTTGTATGTACCCCACCACCACTCGCACACAATAAATCACAAATTTAATTTTTAAAAAAGAAGGAATTTGTGTGCAATCCTTCTGTTGTAATATCAGAGCCAAGGAATCTAAAGTTACCCTCAGTTGGCTTTTAATGTCTTCAATTGGTCTTTCACCACTAATGAGGGCCCATAATGATGTCAGGAGGAATCAGAATCAGGATGATGGCTGGGAGAGTAAACAAGCATCAGCCTGAGGGTTTTTGCAGCTCAGTGTTTCCTTCCCTCCTTCTCACCTCAAGAACTCCTTGGAGTCAGAGATGATCCCTGAGGCAGAAACAGCCCCTCGCCCCCGGTGTTCAGCTGTTTCCAGTAAGAGAACTGGACAGAGCAAGGGAAAACCCATAGCTAAGTTGAATGGACAAAGGAGGCATTGATTGACATCTAGAGCTTTTTCCACTGAGCCTCCAGATTTGAAGCGGTGTGATGATTGTAGCGGGGACAGGGAAGCTCCCAGAAAGAGAATCACTTCTTGCCCAGTGTCCGAATCCAAAGTGAAGTCTACTGTCAGCAAGTGTGCTGGATGGTTTTATGTCAACTTGACACAAGCTAGAGTCATCTGAGAGGAAGGAATCTCAACTGAGAGAATGTCTTCATAAGATCTGGCTGTAGTGCATTTTCTTAATTAGTGATTGATGGAGGAGGGCCCAGCCCATTGTGGGTGGGGACACCCCTCAGCTGGTGGTCCTGCGGTCTATAAGAAAGCAAGCTGAGCAAGCCATGATGAGCAAGTCAGTAAGCAGCACCCTTCCTCTGGATCAGCTCCTGCTTCCAGGTTCCTGCCCTCGTTGAGCTCCTATCCTGACTTCCTTCAGTGATGGACTATGATGTGGAAGTGTGAGCCAAATAAACCTTTTCCTCCACAAGTTGCTTTGGTCATGTTTTTTTTACCATAGCAATAGAAATCTTAACTAAGACTGCAACAACTTAGCGTGAGGAAGATCACGCCCATCCCTAGCCCGCACCCCAGCCTGGCAGCTCTATGTAGCAGGAAGACTCTCTGCCTATGAACCACCCCCTTGCAACATTGGACCATATCAATGAATTCTCAAGAAGGCTTGGAGTTGTGTGTGTGCGAGGGTCATAAAAAACTGAATTACCGTGCAGATAAAACCAAGAGGAATCTGTACTTTACTCAGCCTGTGTATCAAGGAGGGAGAAGGACGTTTTGGGACTCAAACACCACCACTTCATTTCCTAGCTGTTTGCACCCTTGCTGAATCAACCTCTCTGCTGATCCACACCTTCAGCCGAGTAGCTATGTTCTGAAGTGCTGTATGTACAAGAGATAACCAGATATCCGGGAACGGTGGTACACTCCTGTGATCAACGCAGGCTGGAAACTGAGGCAGAAATATGGAGAGTTTCGAGGGGAGGCTAGTGAGACCCTGTCTCAAAAGGAGGCCCAGTGTGAAGTCTCCCAGAACAGCAGCAAGGCTCCTAAACCGGGCTGGCTAGAGGCAAACAAGGAGCTCTAGCCAGAGGCAATAGGTTTTGCCCTCTGTTCTACTCACAGGGGGAGCTTGGAAGATCCTAAGGAGAACTTGACTCTCTCATCCAGTTTAGGAGAGATATTAAGCCAACCTCACCCAGTACTTAGGCAGCAGCTGACCTGACACATAGTTCACCCTTAGCCCATGTGATTAGGTGTCATCCTGAGGGCATTTCTCTAAATGAGGACAGCCACCTCCCTTTGGAGGTGATTGTCTGTCCACTGCACCGTCTTTGTCTTGGCCACCCCACAGGTCCTCTGTGTCGGGACTGTGTGGGGAGGAGTGAGGCTCGCCTGGTTTCTCAGGCCCTGTGACTCACTGCTGCTGCTCTCGGGTCGTGAATCAATCACTTGTCCACGTGATCTGTGCACCTTTGTCCTCCTTGTTCTAGAGAGATCAAAAGAAGGGGATATAATCCCCCTCAAAACACACCCGGAGGTGGAGGTGAAGGTCTCTAATTTTGGAAGAAACATCTCCTGCCCCCTGGACACTCCAAATTCCAGAGGAGGGAGACTCAGGCAGAAGGCACAGGTGCTGCGCTATCAGCAGACAGAGAATGCGGGCAGTGAAGCCCGGAGCAGACAGTTCACATCTAGCAAGGGTGTGAGGGCGCCAGCAGCAGCTGGTGTCCTACAGGAAAAGGCTTGTTGGGGCTTAGGTTATGAGCTGGAGTCTCGTTTGGATGGAGGGAGGGGTCTTGTTAGTAGTGAAACACAGGCGTGTGGTGCACAGTGCCTGTTGCTCACCACGACTGCCTGTAGGCCTTGGCAGTTCCCAGCCTCTTCCTGGATAAACTGGAAAAGTACTCACGAGCTTGTTCACCCGCTTGCTCCCTAGGACAGTCCCCAAACAAACAGCCCTGAGAAGAAAGGAGGCCAACACCAGATGACATTGTTGACAAAAGTTTCAGCTTTCAATGAGGTCAAAGAGCATTCTCAGAGCAGCTGAATGAGGCCCCCAGACACACAGGCTGGTAGATGTCAGCACTGGCCTCTTCTTAGGAGGGGCACCAGGCCAGGTTCCTCCCCAGTGCCCAGTGATCACCGGGAGACTGGACAGAATGGCACAGCTTAGGAAACTGTGTTTGCGCCAAGCGGGTGAGGCATCCATATCCTCACATGCAGACGCTAATATCCGCTCTGTTTTTTGGAGGAAACTGAGGGCTGTGGCATTAGGACTAGTTTAAGGCCACGCACAAGGCAAGCCTGCCCTTTGCACTAGCTCACAATGGGCCTGGCGTCCCAGCCTTTCCGGCATCTGTGACTGGCCATCTGCGTTTCCACCTAGCTCTGACATTTAAAAAAAAAAAAAACCCTGGAGATGGGAGATAACGCCTGGGAAGGCTGTCTGCGGGCCTCCAGGCTCTCGAGGGGGTGACCCAGGGCCAGCGTCTCTTCTCAGGACGTGGCTGGCTGCACGCCGGTCCAGGTCGGGCTGGGACGGGAGGGCGGGGCTGCACGGGGCAGCGCAGCCTCCCCTCCCGCCGCACCGGGTCTGCGCCCAAATAAGGACAGCGCTTCCTGGTGGCCTGCGTGACGCGCGGCGGCCACGTCAGCGGCGCGGGGGAGGCGCGGAGACGGCGGTGACGCGGCCGGAGCAGGCGGGGAGCCCCCCTCACCCCCAGCCCGGCACCCTCCCCAGCAGGTCACCCTTCCCCCAGCTGGATACCCTCCCCAGCCTGGCACCCTTCTGGGGCCCGAGGGACAGCGACTTGGGATCGGCTGCGCCGCCTTCGGGTGGCAAGGCTGTTCCCGGCAGTCCCTGCTCCGGAGTGTGGTTTTACCGGAGAGATGAGGGAGTTTGCCCCGGGTGTTTCAAACAACCACCGGCCACTGGAAGCCCGGCCTTCAGACATAAACAGCTAGCATGGTGCCACCTCCCTTGGGTAAAGGGACAGGCTCACCCCCCACCCCACACCTGCCCCATCCACATCAGGTAGAAAGGCAGATGGAGGGGAGCCGTGAGACAGGGGCATCAGGCAGCTGCCTGCCTGGAGAGGAACAAAAGACAGCTGGGTGCACTGCCTTCCTAGGGCATGGGTAGCAAAGCGTATAGTGGGTGGAAAGGCGGGTTGCGGGAGGGGGGACGGGAGAGGGCGGCCCAGGGTGGGGTGTGTGTGTGGTGTGAGTAGTAAAAAGATTCCAAGAGGTGGAGAGAAACGATGCATTGCAGAGAGGGTAGGAGATACACACAAGGCAAGTAGAAAGAGGGAGGCTTGGCCAGAGTGCTCAGCCTGTGATGGCTGGGGAAACTTGGTTGTCCCTGTCTAGGGGAGGGGCATGGGGTAGGGAAAGTCCCAGGGCCTTCCAATCCGTCCTTTACACCCACGACTGGACTCTGCTTACCCACACACAACTTCCCTCCTCAAGACCCACTTCCTGTGTCTACTTCCTTGAACTTAGGTTCTGCTTGGTGGAGCATCAGCTGCATGACACTCTCACCCCACCCCATCCTCTGGGCACAGTGACGGAGGAGAATCAGACTTATAGGAAGAGAGTGGGTTCTTTCGACAGGGCAAGAGCAGGGATGTGGATGGTTCATCCTGGCCACGAACACATAGTATCAGCATGGCTGATCAAAGCACCGTTAACTCAGAGATATAAAAGGCAGGGGAACGTGCCTTTCTCCGGAGCCATTGTCTTGGGACTAGATGATGCCATTCTATTCAAGAATGGAAACGGCAGTGTCGGGTTAGTGTTCCTGTGTGTGTCTATGGGGGCACTTTGGGGATCTTGGTCCACCACTCACTGTGAGGTCTTGGCCAGTTTCTCACTTCTCTGGACCTCGATTTCCTCATTGAGAGATAGCAATGAAAGTTTTAGTTTTATTTGTTTCTTTGAGGACTAAGAGGGAGGGGGGAGACAACTTTATTAAGCACTTTGCATGTATGTTCACTTTTTTCTCCAGTATTTAGCTTCTGTCACAGGGTGAACACTTCCTGTCACAGCTATTAGTGGCAACGGCAGCAAAGGAGGATCTCTGGGAACAGCACACGGAATCAGGCAGAATCATCGAGTGTTCCAGGTTTGCCTTTGGGGGATCCTTTCCTCTTATCTGTCTCCCAAGACCCTGGGAAGCCCTCCATCACCCCTTTCGCCTCCTTCATCCCATCACTAGCCTGGCTGCCAGGGAAGAGCAGCCATGGTAAGAGACAAGACAGGTTTACATCCCAGCTCTGCCATGGCCTGTGACATGGAACCCTTCTGACCCTCAGTTTTCCCTCTCCCTGGAATGGGGAGGACACCTTCGGATTGGAGTCCCCATGGTAAGAGTTGGTGAAGGTGCCTTGTGAACAGCCTCTTAGTACCTCTTAGTTTCAAAGCTCCCTTTTCACCTGCAGCACCCAGCTGCTCCTCTCCAGGCCCTCCTGGGGCTTTCTCAGCCTTGTACACTTCGTTCACAGCTCTCTTGCTAGCTTTCCCCTTCCCTCCACAGCCTGGAAGGTAATGCCGACTCCTCCAGGAGTACTTCCTAGGCAAGAAGCCTTAGTACGGGGCTGCTTGTCAACCCCAGGGCAGGGCATCCAGTAGGAGCCCCCATCAAAGTAAGATTCTGTGTACCTGTCAGCAAACCTGAGAGACAAAGGCAGAAGGAAGTGACCCCACAGAATTTGGGGAAGTAGACTCTGTCATTCATTAGAGGGGACAGAAGGTAAGAGGAGGGGCCTTCCTGGCTGGGTCCACAGTCCTCTGAGAAACCACTGCAGAGTGCCTCACCTGTTTTCTTCCTGAGAGGAAGGCGAGTGTTCTGTATAGAAGGGAAGTCATAGTCTACTTCCTTCAGCCTGCCCTCTCCCTCCCCACCTCCCACAATCCTTTTCGGCAAGCTCACAGAAACAACAGCTATCCTCTCATTGTTTGGTGAAACTTCTCACCTCCCTCTTACCTCTGGTAGCTTCCCTGGGTGGGCTGACTGCTTCCACCCACTAAGTGCCACCAGCTCCTCCTGTCTGTCTTCTGACCTGCAGCTGTCACTGGCCTAGCCCTTGGTATTCATTCTTCTTGTCATGTAAGGTGGCCCCTAAGGGACTTTCCCCAAAATGGGAAGGAACAGCCTCTGAGGAAAGATGTCCATGAGGAGGACAACTCCTCCCGAGGAGTTGTACGCAACTTCCCCAGGCAAATTGCCAACTGGAAAGAACATAAAGAGGGTGAGCTGGAAGCCCTGAGTTCCCAAGACCTCAGAAATGCTGGCAGCTTCAGATTCTTCATCCAGAAAATGGTTGTGGTGAACTCTGCTTTCTGACTGGCTGTGGGGACCAAATGCGAGGTGGTTAGGAGGCACAGGCTCTAAGCAGTGCCACCTTGGGCACACGCGTGCCTCTGTCTGTCACCTCTCTCAGTCCTGGACTCCACCAATTGTCGCCCCTGCAATTGGCCCTGCTTTTCTAAACTCCAGTTAGGCAGTGGCCAGCCTCCTCAGCAGCTGAGCCCACCCAACCCTGATTCCTTGGGGCTAACTTACTCAGCTTGCACCTGTTACTGGGTGGCAGAGGACACAGAAAGTATCCTCGAGTGTCCCTCCAGGTCTAGGCACTCCTCTTACGCTCTGGGCTTCCTGCCCAACACGGTAATGGTGTAGAGAAGCCTGTCCCTCCAGGACTGTGGGAGGGCAGCCAGCACCTCTTTGTTCTCCCACAGGAGAACCTAGCACACTGGATGGGAGTGTGTTTGGAAAAGGGCGCACAGCCAAATGGCTTCTTGGGGCAAGAAAGAAAAAAAAAATCATGTTTCTGCTACATGGGACCACAAGACAAATTGTTCTCCAGCTAAGAGAGGATGTGTGTGTTTTGCCTCTTGTGAGTCAGGGCAATTTTGGATTCACCAGGAGTCAGTAATGAGCATGGAAAGTAGCTGCCCACAGGAGTCCAGAAGGCTCTGGAGAATCAAGCCCCATGGGACTTTTCAGAGAACTATTGGGAGGGGGAGAAAGGAAGACAGGCATAAAGTCCCAGCTGTCCATTCCCACCAGGGAATGGTACTTACCGCAGGCTATCCTCTTAAGGTGTTTGTAGGAGTGTGTGTGCAAGTATGCCTTGCGTTGTCCCTCCTGCTCTAAAAGCAGCTAGCACTCTGCCTATCAGTGTCCACATCCCCTGTGTGGCTAAGGGCCTGGAAGCTTCTGAACTGGGTTCAGCGAGAGGAAAATGTTCTTTTCTTGTACATGGTGAAATGCCTATGAGCTCTTCGCCAGCAGCAATGAGGGATAATATCCTTTTGAGGGGACTGGAAGATAGAAAACTAAGAAACATTTCTGTTTGTCTTCTCTGAGAACTCTTTAAATGTAAGAAATCTGGTTGACCAAGTGACCCTTATTGATTCATTCTGCCCTTCCCAGCATTAGACCCGTGTGGATTATCTCCCATAGCTTCTGCATTTATTGTGTCATCTGGTCTTAACAGTAATCTCATAGATAGGCTGTGTGGTTAGAGAGGCCAACTGGTCCCTGTGTCACCCAGCTCCTGACTCTCAGCCCCCATCATCTTTGGCCCCTGCGCCATTCCACTGAGGAAGCCACAAGGAGTTTTGGGGTAGAGTTCAAGGACCTTCATAAAAAGGTGACTTAGTAGCAGAGTCAACCCGTGGATTATATGGGGCAGACGTGGTGCAGGGAGAGAGCTGGCCATGCAGAACTGGCTCACCCTTTTCCCTCTTCAGAGACGCCTTACTGTTGCCCTCTCAGAATCAAGGAAGTGCATGCCAAGATTGCTAGAACCAGGCCAGGATGTAGTGGCACACACATTTAGCCCCAGCACTCAGGAAGCAGAGGCAGGCCGGTCTCTGAGTTGAGCCCAGCCTGGTCTACAAAGCAAGGGACAGCCAGGGCTACACAGAGAAACCCTGTATTGGAGAGAAAGAGAGAGAGAAAAAAAAAAAAAGATTGCCAGAACCAAAGCTGGCAGAGCTTGTGCATGCCCAGCCTGTTACAAAAAATTCTAGGTGCTCAAAGGCCTGGAGTTCATAAAAGTACCTGGGTCCAAGTACATTCTGCACTGACTCTGGGAGCAGGGTGTGCGGTTGTGGGGTGGGTGAGTGGGGGGGTTATAGGTGGGGTGTAAGTCACATACCCTTCCCACTGGCACCTACTGGATAATGCTATCCCACCCTGCCATAGGAAACAGCCTGCCTGTCAGTCCCACCCTCCCCAGCTCCCCAGCATGAAGCCAGCAGTCAGGAACCCTGAGAACCCCCATGCTGGGCCCCAGTCTCCTTCACTATGAAGTGGGAAGGTAGGCTGGCCATGAGCTGAGGTCCTTATGAGCCCAGACAGTTGATCATTTTCTCTGTACCAAGCATTTTTTTTTCATTCTCCAAGCAGCTAGTTACAAAATGAACACTAGACAGGTACTAGAGAAATCCGCAGCACCCGACACACCTGCTTACAAGGCGGGGGAGTCATGGCGAAGACGGGCAAGCAAACAAGTGATAAGTTCAAGATCTCTGAGGGGGGGAGGGGCAGACTTTGGAGTTTGTGTTTATGACTCAGCCAGTCTAGTCCAGGCTGGTCAGAGACTCACAAGTGTAACCCATCAACCCATCTTGGGTTCCAACCTTCCACTGTACTCCTGCCTCAGCTTCCCGATTCCCAGACACCACACGCTGCTGCTTTTGTGGTTGCCCTTTTCTTAAGACAGATTGCATGGCTCAGCCTGGCCTTGAACTCTCAATCCTCCTGCCTCAGCTCTCAAGTACTGCCACCACACCACACCAGGTTATGAGAACCCCTTGAGTAAGTAAGAAGCCCATTGTAGAGATTAATAAACTAGGGCTCAGGTTGCTTAAAACCGTGCTATAGGACTGAGCTCAAATTCAAGAACTGCTTTCTGACTGAAATGGCATCTTTTCTACCCAGAAAGTCAAGGGCACAGACAACGGAGACTCAGCTGTTGCTTGGGGTCAAGGCTCTGCTGGCTCCTTCCCAACCCTCCAGGCCTTTCCTCCCAGCAGCTGGAGAGACTGCCACTTTAAGACAGGCAGCCCCTGGGAGGAGCTGGCACCCATTCATTTTTAATAGTCCAGCTGCTATGGTCTCCCAGAAGTTCCTCTGCACCTAAGCGCACTCAGTTGACAAGCTTGGTCCTGTCAATGTTTAATGGAAGCCAGGATCTTATCTCGAGTCCCAAGTCGCTTAGATTACCCCTGCACAAGGACCTGTGGTGTGGGATGGCAGCAGATGGGAGATTCGTCAGGGTGGCCCCTGGGCTCTGTGGAGCAGGGACGGATCAGGCTGTGAGGGCAGTGGCTGGGGAAACACTGCAAATGGGGCAGAAAGCCCCCCTTCACTCTGGCAAAGCTCTAGCCACACTTTCGCAGCCCTGCCTTCCGGGTGCCATTGCACACCCTGTCAGGTCCCGTGAAATCCAAGGCACAAGGCAAGGAAGGGATGGAGTTCTTTGGGGCTTAAGAATAGATGTGCGTTGATTCTGTTCTGGTGTCCCCTCAGCAACCGGATCTGCCTGCATTTGGAGAAGCACAGTCTGGTTTGTCTCGAAAGCAGTGACTCCAAGCACACATCATCCCGCCAGGCTATGAGCTGGGCCTCTGTGTATTCCGGGCCCTGACTCCAGAGTAATGAGGGGAGGGACTCGCTCACACTGCTCCCCCAGGGCCGAGGAATGCCTTAAGCAGAAAGTCAAGTTCTATTTGGGGAATGGAACACCATGGTTCTAACGCAGCAGCCCGGATGTTATTTACAAAGCTTGTCTAATGACCCAGCCTCCATGCTGGCAGCTCATTGGCTGCCTTCTCTGGTTTCTCTGGCTGGCTTTCTCCCGACTTTCTCTGCCCTATCATAGTACACCCCAGCACACACACACACACACACACACACACACACACACACACACATACACACACACGCAGATCAACATTTCGTCCAGGAGTTCTGTTCTCTGACGTGTCACCCACGGCTGAGACCTGAGGAAGCAGGCCAGCAGGCGTGCCAGAGATCCAGAGAGCTTCCTAACCAAGAGACTGAGGCCTGGGAAGAGGGAAGGGGGCACAGGAAGGAAAGGGAAGGAGTGGAGTCAGATTGATATCACCCTGCCCCAGTGGCTCTTTCTAAAGAGGATTAAAAGGAAGGAGGGCCCATTCCTCTCCTGGGAAAACTTGTGCAGTTGGAGGTCAGGTGATTTTATCTTATTTCACTCCAGATCAAATGGGAAGAAGTCTGGCCAAACGGATCAAAAATGGCCAGCACACCAGACAAACCTTCCTAAGACCTTGGCTACTAGGTTATGTCTGGGAAGGTTGGACTAGAGACTGGAAAATCCCAACAGGCATTCCTGGATCCCGGGAGAGCCTGACACTGAGGTGTCAGACGCTCTCTTGGGTATCACGGGTCTCTAGGCCACTAGGACCCCTTTCTTCCTCTCTTCTCCTGCTTGTTCACCCAACACCTACACCACAGCCTCCTCTCCCACACAGCCCAGGCCTGTGGGTCACAGGTACTAGAGAATGGTAGTCCTTGCCCCAGTAAGCTGTGAGTATTAAGTGAGCTAACTCATGTGGAATGCTTGAGCCAGCACTTTCGCATAGAGTAAACCCTCAATAAATATTAACTGCTACGGACTCCTGTGGATGTGTGGTTTCTCATCCTCCAGCCAGTGAGAGACCCAGAGCTTCACGTTAAAGAACCCCCTCCCTCCAATGTAAGCCCCCTCTAGGCCCTAGCATTTTCTGAGACCTGAACACAGCTGTGTTCTGTGGGTTTTTCCTAAAGGCCACAAAGACTCATCAAGCAATGTCCAGGCTTAGATACTGACATACACTAACTTAAGACAAGGTTTACTGTGTCGGCAAACACACAAGCTTCCTGAGAAGGCAAGGACTCCAGTGAAGGGCCCACCAGCAGCACAGTGGCCTGGCTGGCCATCAGGTACTCGATGATGGTGCTGACCACAGGGCCCTTGGGCTCTAGAGCAGAGGCAGTGCAGGGGTGGGGGGGGGGGTGGGGCTTGGAGAACTCAGGTAAGCCTCCTGGAGAGAGAAGCCTTCAGGATGGTGGTCCCTTTAAAGATGGGGTGGGGGTGCTGGGTGAAGGGAAAGTCTTACTTAGGCTCCTCATATTCTGTGAGTGGCTCAGCATTCAGCCCCATGGCAGAGGGTGTGGAATGACACTAACCTCTTAAATGGAAGGTGCAAGGTGGCACATTATAATTCAGGTAGAATCCTCAGGTCTCACCCTATCTGGGGCCTCTGTGAGCCTCATGGGACAGGGACAAGATCACTGTGGGAGAGTATCACCTTCTTCCTTAAATGCTACCCACCCTAGCACTAGAGCTCTCATCCAGAATGTCTGGGGACAGAGATTCACTTTTATCAAGCACTTTCTGAGAATGGAGAAGAGATAGGAGCATGGGCCACAGGAGAGAGTGCTAAGTGCTAAAGAGGAAACCTGTGGGATGGGGAGATGTTACACCAACCAGCTCCCACTCCTGCCCCCTCCCTGGCAGCTTCCCATCCTCTGGGCAGCTCTCCTTTGAGCAGAACCAAGACTATCTAGGCAAGAATTGGAGGGAACAAGTCTCGGCTTGAGCCCAGAACGTGAGGGTATGGGTTCCCAGCTCAGAAGAATGCTGCTCTTCTTAGAAACTGAATCCAAGGAAGGTGGCACTAACTTTCCCCCTAGGAAGGCCCCATGAAAACCCCAATAAAACTGGACAAAAAAGCAGATATTGGCAGTGCTATGGGCTCTAGCTTGGGGACTGTCGCCTGCTTCTCTAGTACGGTTTGGATCTTAAGTATCTGGGTAGGAAGGCTTGTTCTCTTGCTGATGGTGCTCTTAGGAAGTCATAGAGATGTCAGGAGCTCAATTAAAGGAAGCATACTAGTGCGGTGTGCCTTTGAGTGATGTATTTTGTCCTGTGTCCTTTCCTCTCCTCTCTCTTTGCTTCCTGGCTGCCATACCGTGAGCAGCCTTCTCCCCACTGGCTCCCATGACCATCATCTGCCTCACCTCAGGGTCCAAGGGATGGATCAGGTATCCCATGCTAAAACTTCTGGAACCATGAGACCTTAAGATGATTTTCTCAGCTATTTTTGTCACTGGGCTACAGAGCTGACTAACACCTATTCTGTCTTCCTGGGTGGAGGCCCAGCACCCATCCATCCCAGAGAAAAGGATGGTTTAGTGTTCTTAGCCAAACCCTCCGCTGAGGGTGGCTGGGCTGGGCTGGGCTGGGCTAGGCTGGGCTGGGCTGGGAGGAGGGGAAAGTCCAGTCTGAGGCAGGATCAGGGCTTGGTACTGCCTTCTGAGTCAGTTCTGATGCCCAAGGCCAGTGAGGAGAGACCAGGCCCAGCACGGACTTTGGGGGATCACTGTGCCAGTTTACACCACAGTCTGGGCTGCTATCCCTGTGGTGTCAGGATCTCCCACTCATGCTCAGAGGGGGAACAGAACTCTGGTAAAACTCCCAAGATCTGGTCTTTTTCTTTAATAAGGCATTACAGAACATTCGTTTATATCAGGCATTACTGGAGGCTGGGAACACAGGAGCGAACAGCATAGGCAAAATCCCCATCTTTGTGCTCCCCACAGCGGGTTTGGCCTCTCCTATCAATCATTAATCAAGAAAATATCCTACAGGCAATCTGATAGAAGCATTTTCTCAGCTGTAGTTCCTCTTCCCAAATAACTCTAGTCTGTGTCAAATCGACAAAAAACTAGCCCACATCAAAGGGTAAGGGGAAAGAATAAAGTAGAGAAAAGGGATAGGAGATATCAGAGGTGAGTGTGCTTTGTTTTGTTGTTAGTTTGTTTGTTGGCTCTGGCTGACCTGGAATTCACTCTGTAGACCAGGGTGGCCTTGAACTCACAAAGATCTGTCTGCCTTTCTCTGCCAAGTGCTGGGACTAAAGGTGTGTGCCACTACGTCCCGCACGGAGGTGAGTTTAGACTGGGTAGCCAGGGAGAGTCTCGTGGACTCAAGACTCTAAGTAAGCAGGAAGGCAGAAGGTTCTAATGAGAAGAATTCAGTCGAAAGGCATTGGCCCGGGACAGTGTGGCTGAGGAGGGGAAACAGAGTCACAAAGCAGAGGCCAGATGTAGAGCACCATAGTGAAGACGCAGGCTTTTCTCTCAGTAAAAAAGAGGTGTGGGAAGGAGTCACACACGACGTACTCTTCAGGGATCATGTCTGACAGCTGTGCTGTAAACAGATGAAGTAGGACAAGGGGGAAGGCAGACAGAGATCAGGCAGGCGGCACCAAGACGGCAGTGGGAAAGTCAGCGGCTTGAGTGGGGCTGTTGGCAGCTGGAAAGCAAGGGTCAGCAGCTGTTTTGAAAGAGAGCCCCACAGGATATGCTGAGAGTATGTGTCTGTGTCAGGTATTCTGTGAGACTCACTACATGCAGTCTCTTGACAACTTCCTCTTAGTCATGTAATGGTTCACGCTGATGTCCAACTTGGCAAGTTAGGAAGCTCACACTTGGAGAGCTGAGAAACTTAGAGAATCACGTAGCTAGTATATTCCACAATCACCGCTGGCTTAAGCCACCGTCCTCCACTGAAAGCATCCAAGAGTGCTCTTCAGCGACACCATGGAGACCCCGTTCCCTGCTCCCGTGAACGTCAGCTCTGTGCCCCTTGAGCTACGGGTAGGAGAGCATGGTTTGGAGAAAGAGATACAGGTAATTAAAAATAATAGAGAGAGACATAGATGGGGTCTTAGTATGACGAAGAAACAGATCACATGCCCACGATGGGACATGAGGAAAGATGTGTGGCAGGATGGAGCAGGCAGGATGCTTCTCAGAGATGGAGTAAGGCTTCACAGGAGAACAAGGCCTGGATAAACATCCTTGTATGGCAGGCAACAGCAGAGAGGCACAGCTACTCAGAGGGGATGAACCTAGCATTTGGGTTGGGAGGAACGTGGGCAGGCCTGGGAGAAAAAGGAGCAAGCCGTAGGCGCACCCTGAGGCCAGGGAGTCATTACAGGTTCCCAAGGGACAGTGTGTGTGTGTGTGTGTGTGTGTGTGTGTGTGTGTGTGTGTGTGGTGCGGGGGGGGGGGGGGGAGGAATGAGAGGTATCAAGCCTGAGTTTCCCAAAGAACTCTCCTCCGTGGAGGGGAGACACTAGGGAAAGAGGCCCCTTTAGTTGTATCAGGATACCCTCCCCAGAAAATCTATAACAGAGAGAGTGAGCACATGTTTCCAGGAAATATGCTCTCCCCCAGCTTGTGTGTGTGCTGGTCTATAAATACACTCAGACAGGCTTTGGCTGGAGTCTCTGTACCCCGAGGGCATCTGGCCCTGGCTCCTAAACTGCCTTTGTCCCAGCAGCAGGCTGGGGGTGGGGGGCAGGAATGTAGCTGTCATATCCTGAGCCCACTTAGGACACCCAAACAAACATCTAGCTTCATGAGCCTGTAAAGGTCAAACTGAGGGCCAGGCTGACTCCACAGTGGGGTGGGAGTGGACCCCCCCACCCCCCAGCCAGTGGTCCCAGCCCCATTCTAGTTAGAGGCAGAGAAAGAGGACAGGGTGACTTTTCCCCACCTGATGGCATGATCCTTTATCCTTTGAATCCTTTGAATGGAGAGAGACTGACAGAAACAAAGAGATTGGTTATTTTAAAATGTAGGGAGCAGGGGCATGACCGAGATGGCTCAGCAGGTAAAACTGCACGCTGCAAGCCTGAAGATCTGCATTCAGTCCCAGATCCCATGTTTGGAAGGAGAGAACTGACTTCTGCAAATTGTTCTCTGACCTCCATAAATGCATTTTAATACTTGCAGACCTACACACACACACACACACACACACACACACACACACACAGGGTGAGGGGGGAACCATCATCGTCACCATCATCATTTAATTACAAATATGTGTCTGTGTATATGTGCATACATGTTGGCTTGGTGGATATGCTCAAGGACCCTGGCTGCCTCACTTCAGTGGCCTCTACCCTGGTACCAGAGCCACATAGCTGGTTGAAATGTCACAGGAACTTCCCCCTGCTCCTCTCAGGAAGTCCATCTACTCCTTCAGGAGCTCCTACAGTGATGTGTTTGTAAAACCCTGTCACCCACATACCATGTTATGTAAGTAAAGAGTCTGAGGACAATTGTCGCATCAGGAGGTAAAGATGATGAGGTCACCGAATGCTGTCTCAGCACAAGGCATCCCTGGGTTTGGGCTGTAATCATCTCTTGCTATGACTTATAGCTTATAGTCCCAGCTCCTTACCTGACTAAGGCAAGAAAATGGCTTGAGCCCTGAGGTTTGAGGCTAGCCTGAGCAACATAATGAGGCTGCCATTTCATCTGTAATCCTCTCTACAACCACATGGGCAGAGAGAGAGCTGCAGCTGACAGATTTGGAACCCAGAGTTCGCAGGCTTAGGATGCACCAAGATCACACAGAGTGGTGTGCCGTCACAGGCATTGGCTTTGGAAGCCCGTCTTCTTGGACAACAGCCCATGCTGGTGGTGGTCGGGGGATAACTTCACATCTACTGTACCATGCCTTTGACATCCTTGGGATGAAAAGCTGGTGACACTGCGCCCAGTGTCTTATCTGGGCACCTCCACCGTGGTAAGGGGGGGGACTCAGGAGAACAGAAATGAGCTGCAGCAGGACCCAGCACTAACCAAGATCTGTTCAGGCGACTGTACACCTGTCACCTGTAGACAAGGCAATCACCTGCCACCTGTCAACAGAGAGCGCGATGCTGATTTGGACCCTGCTCTGTCCAGGGTGTTCAGCACACATCCTCTCTTTTGTCCTCCCAGCAGCTCTCTGAAGTGTTTAGTGATATCTCCATCAATCAGGAAAAGAAGGTGGAGTTTGAGCAGCTGCTGTGGGTGCATAGCTAGGGGGTTAGGACATGGCAGAGCTAAGACTTGTGAGTTGCCTTTCCAGGTTCTTCCCCATGCATCGCATGCCTCCGACCTGTGAAGTGACCCTCCTGGAAGCCCAGGGCCTCCCTGGGAAGAGTTCTAAGTAGCTACAGACCCAGCACCCTAGGATAGAGCGAAGGGCAGAGACAGAGACTCTGGGTTCTACGCCTGGCACCCGGCTTATTTGCACACACTCACACACTCTCCCGACACTGGCCCTCCAGACATACTTGCATACTCGCCACACAAGATCACAGTAGCAGCCTGCTTGCTGCACCTCCCGCATATGTGGTCGCTGAGAGCCAAGCCTCTGGATGTTAACCAGGTTGGGTAATCTGAGCTGGAAAACAAACAAGCTACAGAGTTATCAAACCAAGACCTGCCCTGCTGTTTCACCAGGGTTCTGCCTCAGGAAGTTGGGGCAGGAGGAGGGGCAGAAGCCACCGGAGGAGCCTGTTCAGGCTTGACCTGAGGATTTAGACCTACAGGTGCTGGGTGTGCATCCTGTGGCTACTTACTTAGCTTCTCTGAGCTTATCTTTCTGATCTTTCTTGCGGAACCAGGGTATGCTCGAAAACTGTAAAGCCCTGAATTATCAAAGCCACCATGTGACCCGCTCTCAAAGACAGGAGTCATGGTGTAGCCTCCCCCTGCCATCTGCCTGGACATCTCCTCTGGCTACATCACCTCCTCCAGGCTCTGGAGGACACTGTGGCTGATCCTCCCAACATTTGCCGCTAGCCAGGTCCTCCTCCAGGGCTGCCTCTCTCTGATCATTGTTCAGCGCCATCTTGCTCAGTAGGCTCCTGTCTGTGCACCATCTTGAAGTGGAAGCCTAAACCATGCCCTGAATGTGTCCATGGAGAAGGGCTTCAGGCAGGTAGGGATAAACAGAGCAGCTAAGAAGGGGCTTGGTCAGCCTTGCCTGCCTCTCTAAATGCCTCTTGCTAAATGTCCCCCATGGAAATCATCAGTATGTTCCTCTCCTCCAGGGATGCATCTTCCCTATCTCTCAGCAGAGGGGTCTGGCCCTACCTCGGTACCAGCCACCCCTTCTCCAAGCTTTGGGATCCTCCTGCCTGGCCACAGCTCAGAGCCCAGGACATGAGTTGACTCCCCTGCGCACAGATAAAGTCACATATGTGCTACATACACACACACACACACACACACACACACACACACACACACACAGAGGAAGTCAGAATGGACATCATGGATTGCTTCATAAATAAATACTCAGGCTCAGCTAATTCAGACTTCTTGGACCACTTTTCTGGGTTGAGTCACATCTGGCCTGGAGCATACCTGTTGTAACAGATCCCTCACCAATTGTGACCTGGGACAGAAATGGAGGCCTAGCTCCCCCTGCTGGTAATTTTGAGAACAGGCCCCAGGACCAGCGATTAAAAGTTGAGGAAATACTCTGAAGAACTATGGAGAAGATGAAGGATGTGGGCAGGTAGTGAGCTCCTCGTTCTTTTTATTTCGGGGAACACTGAATCCTGTCCATCCTTCCAAAGGCAGGCTTCATCTCCCTGCTGAGAGAAAGGAGTGACGAGGTTCAGAGTGTTCCTAGTGAGTCTTTGGACTCCCAGTAAGTTGAAGGGGTTGATCTCCTTCCGGACATTGCACACACACACACACACACACACACAGACACAGACACACACACACACACAGGATCAGAGGACAACCCTTGGAGCCGATTCTCTCTTTCCACCATGAATCCTGGAAATCCATCTCAAGTTATCAGGCTTGGCAAGCGAGTGCCTTCAAGTTCAAGTTCCCCACTGAACCGCTGTACTACCTCCCTGCACTTTCCATTTTAGTTTATTTAGTTTATTGCGTTTATGCATACGAGCACACACGTACATAACACAGTGGAAGGGTGAAGGTCAGAGAACAATTTGGTTCTCTTCTCCCACCATGTGGGTCCCAAAGTCCCTTCCACCATATAGGTCCAAAGTATTAAACTTGCTATCAGGTTTGACCACGGGCACCTTTACCTACTAAGCCACCTCACCTGCCCCAATACTTTTCTTAACCCTCCCCCCACCCACCATCCTGGTCACCTCTGGACCATTTCTCTGTTCCAATCCCACGGTGTGAGTGAGCACACTGATGGGAGGAATGGTTGGGTGAGCAGACATTTATTATAGCGGATCACCAGGTGGGTGATCACAGGCATCCGCAGAAAAAGCATCTAGCAGACCAGGGATCTGTGAGAGGAACGTAAGTCTAGGTAGGGCAAGAGGTTGCAACAGCTCTCCCATGGGGGAGCTCCCATCCTGGGGGGGGGTTGCACACCAGGTGAGTAGGGAGTATTGACACAGACGTTACGTATCCCAGGAGATGGCCGGGGGCCATGTGGAATCTCTGCAGAGTGTTTGAGCCAGGCCTGTTCTTATCAGGAGGCTCTTGGCCATCTTCCCTCTGTGCTCAGCACCCCTGGGGCTACAAGACCACTTGCTTCCCACACAGTCAAGATGGAGCATATGGTCTGCTTTCTGTGGGTCTGGCCATTTGCTCTCTGTTCATCATCAGTAAGTGCTTTGACACTAAGCTTCAGAATGGACTGCAGGCCACAAAAGAGCTAGGGGCTGGCTCTCCCCACTCCTATCTGGTCCTGGCTACTGACTTGGGCCTTGAGTCAAGAGGCTGGGAGTCACATGATCTCTCCAGCCTCCGGGCACCTTTGCAGGCTACGTGAGCTGAAGGCAGTGACATGCAATCCTCAAGACTTGTGTCCTCACCCGGGGAAGGGCTTCCCTGTGTCACTTCCTCCTTGGTTCTCATGTAAAGTCAAGTTCCAATCCTGGGACAGAGTCAACCTGACATCTAAGAACCCCTACAATACGATACGGTGGTTACAGATCGAGGGTTCAAGTCATATCGAACGGGACCTAGATCCCAGTTCAACAAGTCGGTGTTACTTCGGGCAGCCTGTTTCCCAACATGTCAGCCAGGACAAGAGGCCTTGTGGCCTGGAGTTGTCTCAGTGACACGGAGGAATGTGAGCATTGTGTCGAGGACCAGGGCCGATGAAGGACAAACACGGTGTATTTTACTGGAGTCTTAATTTTGTCGGAAAGAAGGTGGGGAATATCCTTTGAAGTAAACCAGAAAAATGTAAACTTCAAAGAAGTGCTGAAGAAGATTTGACCTCAGAAAGGTTTGTTTCACTTGTGTACTTGCTTTGGGCTGCACTGTAAACTTGTGCTATCTACCTCTGGCAATCTTTAATAGAAGCATGTGAAACTCTAATGCCCATAAGGAGCTGGCTCTGATGCACAGGGCACTCAGATCTCAGCTTCCACCCTGGGCTTTCAGATGGCTGAGACCTTTCTGAGTCTCTGCACTCTGGGTTCAACAGGGGCAGCCCGCATCGGTATCCATTATGTAAACTTAGTAGCCAGGCCCCCAAAACGGATAGAGAGGATCTGTTCCCTAGGTTCCCAGTGTCATGTGTGGAGCTTTCTTACCTTGCTACTTAGAAGCCCTAAAAAGAAGTTTCTGAGTGATTCTGGGAGTCTGGTGGGGTTAGCAAGTCAGAGTGTGACTATGGGAATTATGGTCACACTAGAGAACAGGAGAGCTGCCACCACACATTCTGGACTATCTGGGGTTAGGAGGAGATTGGGGGGAGGAGTTGTGTGTGTATATTCCAGACTCAGCTACAAACTGTACTGCTGAGGCTCCAGTTCATACAACCTGCTCATGGTCGGATACAAGGGTCTCCTAGCCGGGAGAAAAACACTGAGGACTACAGTTCTCAACCTCCTCTCCATACAGGTGTGGTCATGTGACTGTGTTCATCCAATTAGCAGCAAATGAAAATGTCCCAGCAGTTCCTTGCTTCTTTTAGTTTAGTTTGTTTGAGGTTTTTGTTTGGGTTGTTGTTCTTGGAGGGAGTAAGGCTTGCTGTTGTTTTGTTTGTTTGTTTGTTTTTAGACAGGTTGGCTATATGAGCTATGAAGTCAAGGGTCAGTCTAAAACTACTCTGTTGTGGTTTTTCTCCCACTCTGGTTTCTATCTATCCTCCCTGAAATACCCAGGGAGTGGGGGATTTGAGTCTATCTGGGGTCCTTACGCCCACCCTTCCCTACCATAGTGTGCAGGTTTTAGCCCCCACTGTGTTCCTCTGTACCTTCATCAGCAACTGGGTTAGAAACATCAAAGCCATCTCTGTTTAAGTATAGCAATAATCGTGCAATCGGGTGCTTTCCTTGTGCAAGCAATAGAGTGTGCCTACGTACCAAGATGGTGCAGGTCCAGCCACCCTGCCTGGCCTCTTTCAGTAGTCAAGAGATGTGGTAATAGTGAATTTGGCGGGACTGCTGAGGGTGTAACAGCATTCGTTTATAGTAAGCTTTAAAAAATAATAGAAGTATGCTCTAAAATGACAATTAAAATATGGTGTAGCTGCTATGATCAGAACTTGCATTTGTATGCCTGATAGAGCTCTGATTCATCACAGATAACCTGTCATCGGAGAGATTCAAAGGGCCCATGGATTTAGCCACTGAGTGTCAGGATGCAGGAATCAAGACCTCTGTTCTGCTGGCTGAGCCAGGGTACCACACTGTGGAAAAGAAGGCATAGGTACACTGCAGCTCTGGCAAGAAGTCGTCCTCTGGGGCTTCCTGCCTGTCTACAAGGCAACACATCTGCCATCTGTACCACTGTGGGGCTGTAAGGAATCAAAAGGTGGTTGGACTCCCACTCATTCCAATAACCAACACCCAGACATGCAGAGAAAGAAGCTCTATTTGCACCTAAAAGGACATTTTAACCATTAAATATGTTTGTTTTTAAAATCTTAGGGCTGGAGATGGCTCAGCAGTTAAGAGTGTGGCTTGCTGTTCATATAGAGGATTAGAGTTCAGCTCACAGAGGCCACAACAAGCAGCCCACAACTGCATGTAACTCTAACTCTAGAGGATCCAGCGCCCTCTACTGATCTCCACAAGCACCTACACACCTATGCACATACTCACACATATACACACAACAAAAATAATAAAATAAAAATTTACAAAAGAAAGCATGAAACAGAGACATAATAAAGGACAGGGAGGATGACTTAAGCAGAGCTCTACAATAATTGGCCGCCCTGTTTGCCTATGCCATGGGACAAAGAATGTTGAGTTTGGTAAAGCTGTAAAGCAACATGGAAAGAGGGCAGAGAAAACTCAATACCCATGCCAGGCAGGACAACAAATGGCCAGTCTCACAGCCACCTACAGTCTTCAGTGGATGATAATACTGTAACTCATGGTGTCAGATAGAGTGAAATGGAAGAGGGTCTGGCTCCCGGGGGCAGTGTCCTAAGAAACTTGAAGGATGTGGACCAGAATATTGACAGTGGAGCTGAAGCTCAAAATAGACCAGCAGGCCAGTCCTGGAATCTTAGCAACTGGGGAGCTAAGACAAGAAAACTTTGAGTTCAACCTGGAGGTGGTGGTGACACACACCTTTAATCCCAGCACTCGGGAGGCAGAGGCAGGTGGATTTCTATGACTTTGAGGCCAGCCTGGTCTACAGAGTAAGTTTCAGGACAGCCAGAGTTACAACAGAGAAACCCTGTCTTGGAAAACAAAAACAAAAAAAGAAAAAGAAAGAAAAGAAAAGAAAACTTTGAGTTCAAGACCAGCCAGGATACATAGACCATGTGTCACAAACAAACACACCTTCACTAGAACTGCAAATAAAATATAAACACAAAGGAGTGCTGTGTCAACACGCCAATCTCAGAGCAAAGACAACCACGCCAGCAGCAGGGGCCAGAGCCCCTCCTCCTTACCATTCACTCACTCTTCTGGGTCCTCCTCCAAAGTGTAATAAATAAGTGGCTGTTGCAGAAGTTCATTTTTAGCTGTGTTTAATCTCTTGGTTTGTGCACTGTTAGGGAAGGGCTGAGTAGGCTTTGGCGTTTTGTATTGTCTGCAGGTGTTGGACTTCTGTGGGGATGCTTGATTGCTTATGATCTGCAGCTGAGGAGTTCTGCATCAATAACAAGACCTGAGCTTCAGGTGCTCAGGATTCCTCTGTCGAGTATAGCATTGGTCATGATAGTGGTTCCCTCTGCTGAGGTCTGGCAGAGTTTCCACATATGAAAATGGTTCCTTGTCATCCTACCGCAAATGTCCAACCAACATGGGGCACGGCAAGACGCTAGCTAATCCAATGTGGAGACAAGTAAGAAGAGAAAGAAACTCCAGTCCTCATGGGGTCTGGTAAAGTACACTCAGAGAAGCTACCAGAGGATAGAGATTAAGATATTAATAAAATTGAAGGTTCATGAAGGAAGAGGAGAGAGAGAGAAATGGAAATAAACCTCTATGAAGAGAAAATTGTGAAAATTAAGTGAGAAAGAAGGCTCAGAAGTGAGAGCCACAGAAGAGAGGCCTTTAGAGAAAGACATTTTCATGGTGAAAACAGAAAGTTCAGCTGGGAGCAGGAAAGAAGCAAGGTTTCCACAGCTTTTCCTGATCATGGAGCCCACGCTCCCTCTCACTGCTGGTGGCCTCCAGGGCACAGGAAACGGAAACCAGAGTATATTGTTCTATAAACTGAGTTTGTTGATGACTTTTTGTGTGTGTGAAGTTGAAGTGGGTCTTGTGTTTGAGGTCTATGAAGATGGGTCTATGTTTATCAATAGCGGTGGTGAAAAAGAACGCCAAACTGACAGAATGTTTCAGCCAGAGATTCTTCCTCCAGCCCAGGATCCCCTGCTGTTGTGGAAGCCATGGTTTACAGCCAAAAAGCTGCTTAGTTAAACTGAACTTTTTTTTTTTCTTTTTCGGCAAACAAGTGGTCCAGATACTGGCTATGATGATGAGAACTCCACCCATGAGGGAGCCCTTCCTGCAACAAGATTACCAGTTGTTTTTCCTGCAAACCAGACTCTATCTTAAAATCTGCAAAGTGTTTACTTCAGGGTCAGCACACAGAAACTGTCTTCCAGAACTGGCAAGATTGTATCTCGTGCTGGCAGCCAAACTCGATACTGTAAGAATTACCCAAGTGGTCCTGGTTTTGAAGGAATGAAGGGGTCTTTGGAGAGCAACTGAGGCTTGGCACTATGAGAGGCCAGGGGAGGCCATCGGTGAGGGTGCAGCCTTAGTATTAGTTGAAGGGGTCATGCAGAGAAGTTGAGGCTTGGCACCATGAAGAGAGCCTATGAGAGACTATTGGTGATAGCGCAGCCCAGTTGCAGCAGAAGACTCCAGCATTTCAGAGATGCCAGTGCCATGGGATGACCACCAAGAGCAGAAGCAGCAGTGGAGTGGAGCCAGGCAGAACCTGGAGGACAAGCTGTATGTGATGCAGAGGGTAGAGACAAGAGAAGTGACCCAAACCCTTTGGAGGAGCACAGAAGATTGCAAGTGAATTCTAGATAATGCCTTTCTGCCATCCAAAGACATTGTAAAAAGCCTGATAGGTGTTTGGTATCATTTGGTCATGTGCATTAGAAGCCTCATAATTGTTCCTCTTGTAAATGATTTTGCTGGTGTAGTGTTAAATTGTGTTGTAAAGGTAAAGCAATTTTTTGAATGGCTTATTTACTTTTAGTCATGTTTAATGTATATATTTTTGTGCACTGTTTGGGGAAGGGCTGAGTAGGCCTTGGCTTTTTGTATTGTCTGCAGGTGTTAGGTTTCTGTGGGGAATGTTTGACTGCTCATAATCTGCACCTGAGAAGTTCTGAATCAATAAAAAGACCTGAGCTCAGATGCTCAGGGTTCTACTGTTGAGTTTGGCACTGGCCGTGACAGGGGTTCCCTAGGCTGCGGTCTGGCAGGGTTTACATGTATGAGGATGTCTCCTTGTCTTCTTTTCTGAGAGGCCACAGCATCTTACTACTACAAGTGGCTCTGAACGTTTATATTATTAGTAGTATCATGATCCCAGTGCAGGGCATTCAACTTTCATCAATCTGTTATTACTTTTTTAAAAAACTTCATAAGTGTAGCTATAAAGCTTCAGTTTTTTGTTTGTTTATATAACAGGACCTAAGATTCTGAGGGGTTTGACAAAATATATGATATGAATTCATGTCCACCTCAATGCCCGCAGTTACATTTGGAGAGGAAGAGAGATGTTCGCTTTGGTGTGGAGAAGAAAAGAGATCACTTCAGTTTTGCATAGCTTTAGACTTTTAAAAATCAGGGTTTATACTGTGTTAGTGAAGGAGTTTTGGAAAAATCTCACCTCTAGGTTAATTGCTGACAGTGGCTGTTACACTGTCTCGTGTCTTACACTATGGTCAGAATCAAGTTTTTATATTTAATCAGTATTTGTCATTTTCAAAACTAGCCCCAGCACACCCCAGAGCTGTCAGTGTAGGTCTGTTTGACCAAATGGCTCTGCTCAGCCAGCACACGGCAATGGGGGTGTCTCATGGGTATCCTGGGTACTCTCTCTGAGCTTCTCTAGCCTGGGACCCCACAGTCACCTCTGGCAGAAACTGGTGCGCTGAGATTGATCAATCTAGTGCAGTGGTCTTCAACCTTCCTAATGCTGCAACCCCTTAATATAGCTCCTCACGTTGTGGTGACCTCAACCATAAAATTATTTCATTTCTACTTTATAATTTTTTATAATTTGGCTACTGTTAAGAACTGTAATGTAAATGTCTGATATGCAGATGGTCTTCGGCGACCCCTGTGTAAGGGTTGTTCAACCCCTAAAGGGTTACAATGCACAGGTTGAGAACTGCAGCTCTGGAATAACTGGGCCAGGCAACCTCTTAAAGAGTGTGTCCCTGAGTGAGTGGTCAGCAAGGCGGTGGGTAGGCCAGACCTTGCTGCCCCTGCAGAAGCTTTCATCTCTTACCCGATCTTAGAAGAGGCAGACGAGGTAGGTCACAGCACTGGAACTACACAGACTTGGTAAACCAAGCCAAAGGCTGGCTTTGTATATCCAAGAAGTTGCTGCTTACTAACATGTCTGCGGAGACTGGCTGAGCCTGAGTCCTTTACATAAGAACTTCCTTGTTCAGAAGATGGAATTGTGATCTCTACCTGACAAGGTTAGGTGATACTGAAGGTCATACAGCACTGGCAGACTGCGTGTCTATGCGTGTGGAAGACAAGTCTGCATTTGTGCAGTCGGGTCTCAGGCCCTGGGGTTGACGTTGAAACTGCTTTGAGGGTTTGAAACTGTGGCGGGTTTGCTGCCCAGACGCACTTCCCGCCCCAGTGCTCCTCTTCCTTCCTGCTGCAAGGGTCCTCTGCTCAACAGTTCAGTCACTCCTGCTCCCAAGTGCCCCTCCCAGGGGCTGCCTTGATTGGGAGCCTGCAGCTGAGGATTACCTCACACAAGGTGGGCACTCTGCCTCAAGGGACCATGACTGCAGTGCAGGCTGCATCAAAGCTTTCTTGGGATGGGCTGATTCTGACAAAGCTGAGCCCCTTGTCTTGCTTGGCTCCTTCCCTTCTCCCATTCTGCTCCTTTGTTCCTTTCTCTCTTCTTTCCTTCCTTCCTTTCATTATATGTGTATGTGATGGGTATGCGTGTGAGCATGTGTGGGCACGTTTGTGTGAGGGCGGAGACTCAAGGGTGATGTCTGTGTCTCCTCTCTCTCTCTCTCTCTCTCTCTCTCTCTCTCGTTTTCTTTTGTTTTTTGAGACAATGTTTCTCTATGTAGCCCTGGCTATCCTGAAACTTGCTCTATAGACTAGGCTGGCCTCAAACTCAGAGATCTGCCTATCCTCTGCCTCTGAGTGCTGGGATTAAAGGTGTGCACCACCACAGCCAGCTCATCAGTGTCTTTCTTGATTGCTCTACACCTTATACTCTGAGGCAGGATCTCTTCCTGAATTTTGGACTAGCAACTTGTTCTGGGGATTCCGTCTCTGTCTTCTGATCACTGGGGTTACAGGTGGGTCACCACACACACTTGTTCCTTAGTCTTTCTTCTAAGGGTTCTTCCTCAGTGGGGACCCTATGCTCAGATCTGTCATGGTTTGGGGTTGTGAGGAATAAATAGTTCTCCCCATCTCCCTCTTCCCCCCTGTGTGTGTGTGTGTGTGTGTGTGTGTGAGAGAGAGAGAGAGAGAGAGAGAGAGAATGTGTTCAAACACCATGATAACATAATCCAAGGTTTGCACCTACTAAGCTCATGGTCTACTGTTGGGCTATACTCCCAGCCTACAAGATACAATATTGATGAAAGAGTCAGTCACCCAGTGCCTGGTTTATGGTGAAAACTCAAGAAAGCCACAGATAACGCTATTTACAAGATGGGCTCTCAGGAGCCCTTAGCCTGTGATTCTAAGACCTGAAAACTGGCAGGTTTGTCAGACTATGGAGGGGAACAGGAAGGCTGCTTTCGTTCTTACACAACCATTTCAGTCATGATCTACCCGTCCTGTACCAGCAGAGGGCTCCTTGTCTGTGCAAATGTGTTTTTCCCTGCAGCTCTGCATCTGGGTCCACCAAGGAGCTGCCTGAGTTAATCAGGCATGTGCAGACTGAACAGATAGAGTAAAGCGCCTTAAGGTGGCGCTCACAGCCACCTTAAGCATTGCTTCCTGGGAAACAGGTAGTCATCCCGGACCTTTGCCAGGATGCCACCCAAGCGTGTGTAGTAGGAGTTGCTCCTGGGAAGTCAGGAGGGAGACCCACTTGAGCATCAGTGAAGGTCTCCGAGGGAGTGCCTCCAGAGTGCTGAGACGAACTCCCGCTGGGGTACTCAGGAGCCGGTAGGAAGGAAAGCCTCTAGCGCCCTCCGCTGACAAGAATTGATATTGTGCCAACTGTCCAGGAAGAGAAATGCCCTCAGCACCTGTAGATTTTTAACTGAAAGGATTAATAACTGATGCAGGATGTCATCGAGCCCTACCAGGAGACCAGGGAGCCCTTCTTAAAATCCTTGAAGCCCGGTGGTGGTGGTGCAGGCCTTTAATCTCAGCACTCGGGAGGCAGAGGCAGGCAGATCTCTGTGAATTTCAGGCCAGCCTGGTCTACAGAGTGAGTTCCAGGACAGCCAGAGTTACAACAGAAAACCATGTCTCAAACAACAACAACAAAAAAAAAGTAACGTGAAAAGTATTAAAATTTTAGAAATTGCTAAAATCATAAACAGTCGAAGGCACATGAGAGAAGACAAACTTTAAAATACCACTTTTGAAAGATTGTGTGAACAAGGAATAATGAGAGTTGACAGTTCCTGGTATAACGCTTGGGAATCTAGACCCATTCTCCACTAGGGACAACTAGATGAACCAGACAAAAGACTGGCGCCTGCTTGGAAATCTAGGGTTACTAACACAGTCACATAAAACAACGGGCCAAGATCGGGAAGAAAACAGGCACGGCGATAGGGGACCCAGGCTTCTGGGCCGCACCGGCCCTGGCCACGGACCACTGACAAGGCAGCGGAAAGGCAGGGCGTTTGTTTTGATGGCCTCACAGGTCCAGTGCATGAAAGTCAGAATCTGAAATGGCCAAGATGGTGACATCACAGGTACAGACATACTGTGCCAAAGATCAAGTTTTCTTCTCCCTGTAAGCAGTGAGCCCAGTTCAAGCCATCAAACACTCGATTTCTGAAAGTGGATTCAAATTATTCCAGACTGCCAGCACTTCGATTTGCTAGGCTCCAAATAAGCAAATAACTGTTTTCTCCGGAAGAAAATGACATCATCCCAGGCATCAATTATTCCTACAAACAGATCCGCGAGTGCAAGCCTTGAACATAATGAAAAAACAACTGGGGGTGTCTGCTCCCACTCAGGAGGCAGAGAATCCTAAGAGAACATTGTTCCCACTATAACGTCGTGTGCTGCCTGGAATACCTATGAAAACCGTGCTTTTGAAAAGCCCTTCAGAAAGCAGAAGCGACGCCATGGGCAGACCAAAACAAACAAGTGAAAAAATACCATTTTGGGAAGTGAGAAGACACCCCTAAGAGATGAGCCCTGTGGCAGCTTGCCCAGAGGAGAAGCCGAGCTCCATTAATAAACGGAGGAAGACGCTACTGTGAACTGCTACTACGCTGGGATAGAACTACAGGGACCAGGCACGCAGGGAGTCTGCGCATGCTCACTGAAGCTCTCCCGGGATACCCCGCAGTGCTAAGGCTGAGGGGCAAAGGTCAGAGATCAGGGGAGGCAAGAGACATGGGGAACAGATTCTACAGGGCTACTGCTGGGAGCTGGAGGGGGAACTCAGTCACAGCTGCAAGGCCATCCACTGCTGATGTGCCCCTAGCCGAACACAGCCACTGGCAGGGACTCTGAGTAGAGAGAGCTCCCAGAGGCTGGGATCCAAACACTGCAGAACAGTGAGCCGCTCCCCAAAGATCTCAAATCTAGCAACAGGCCTGTGAAGTCAAATGGCATAGCTCTCAGCTCAAAAAGCTACCAACTAGACCGCAAAGCACAAAGCAATTTCTAGAATTTGATACCCGACGAGAGAAAGGTTCTCATCCTGTAGTCATATTATTTGAAATAAGTAATGGATCAAACTAAGCTCACTCTAGGCTCAGATAGGCCTGGAAACGACGGGATTCAAACCCAGATGGAGACCAGAGGTGTGTATGCCCTTCCTGGGGTATGCATTTCATGTCTTAAGTCTCTACTGCTCCAGGTAAAATTTAAAATAGCCTTGAAAACAACATACTAAAACAGGAGAAGTCAGAATAGTTTAATTTTTATTTTGAGGTGAGCTCTCAGGTAAAGCAGGCTGACCCAAACTCATTATGTATTAAGGGCTAAGGCTGAAGCTGGTCTTGAACTCTTGTCCTGCCTATGTGGAATTACAGATGTGTACCCCCACCCACATAGGAATTCATGCATGCTAGGCAAATACCAACTGAGCACATCTCCTCCCCTGAATGCCTTAATTTAAAAAAAAATTAATAAATTGAATATTTAAATTAAAACTTTACCACAGAGAAAAAAACCAAACACAACAAGTATCACAGAGAAAGTTCCAGGTACAAAAGACTTCAACACTGAACTGTATCAAACATTTGAAAAAATAAATTAAAAAAGTTAACATTATATTAGCTATTTAGGAAACACTTTCTACCCACCCCCACTTTTTGAAACAGGATCTCACTATAAAGACCTGGCTAGCCTAGAACTCACTATAGAGCCAAGGCTGGCCTGGAACTCACAAAGATATACCAGCCTCTGCCTCTAGAGCACTGAGATTAAAGGAATGTGCCACATCCCAGGCCCCGCACTCCCCACCTTAATCCATGGGCCATTATGATCACAACATCAAAGTCAGAGAGGAGAGCCTTGGATGGTGGCTCATTTCCACAGGGCTAGCACTCAGCAAGATTGTGGTGAATTTGAAGGCAGCCTGAGCTACAAAGTAATTTGAAGTCCAGCCTGGGGATTTATATATACTCTATATAAATAAATAAATAAATAAATAGATAGATAGATAAATAAAGCAAATAATATCAGAAAGAATATCAGAAGAACTACAGACTTAACTAAAGACCCAATTTTTTCAAAAAATATTATCAAACTAAATCCAAAGAAAAAAGAAAAGTAACATGACCATAGGGGGTTTTATCTAAGGAATACAAGGTTAGTTCAATTTTTTTTTTTTTAATGTAAGGCATCACATTAACGGATAAAGACAAAAATTGTAAAATTCTGAAAGTAGAGGCAGAATGTGAAATGTGCCATTCATTTATAACCCTTACCTTACTGATAATAGAAAGAAATGGTTTAACCTAAAACATTTTAATGCACACACACACACACACACACACACACACACAGACACATAGTCACACAGAGGCACATGTCACACAGAGGCACATAGTCACACACAGACACTAACACAGATACACACATGCAGAGACACATGCAGATATACACACACAGGCATGCTAACACAGATACACACACACATGCATTCACATGCACCCACACACCCCACTGGGTTGAGGGCAAAGATGCTCACTGTGACTATTGTTCAGTATTACATGTAATTTGTAGTCAATGTAATAAGAATAAAGCAAAAGAAATAAAAGTTATATAGATTGAGAAATAAGTAGTCAGCTATATATTTGAAGATGTTCTGATTGCAGATGTAGAAAATCCTAGAGAGTCTTCCAGAAGAACTACTTAAACTAGCAAGGGAATTTAAAAAGGTCTCAAGATGCAGGCACAGTAGGTAGAAGCTGCAGAGCTTTTATTGGATTCATTTATCCACGTTTTGACATTCTCGGCCCTGAGCCTGAGCCTGGCAGAGGATAGAGGAGCCCTGTACTGCCCCTCCTCACCCATGCAGTCACTGTTTGCTTGTTTTGGTTTTGGTTTTCCAGAAAAGGTTTCTCCGTGTTTCTCTAGCCACCCTGGAACTCTGTAGAGTAGGCTGGCCTTGAACTCAGAGATTTGTCTGCCTCTCCCTCGGAGTGCTGGGATTAAAGGCGTGCGCCACCACCGTCCAGCGCACTCTATTTTTATGCTGACAGAACACTAGAGAAGTGAATCTTTAAATGTTATTTACAAAATGTGTGCAATCTCTTTACACTGAGAAATTGCAAATCTCTGATAAAAGGGCTTCAAGGAATGGAGGTTATACGCCATACATACTGACCAAAAGACGCTGGACTCCAGTTTTACCCTCAATAACGTGGCTGTTCACTACAATCTCCATCAAAATCTGGGTACTTCACAGCACTGACCACCCAATTCAGAACTTCATATGGAAACGCAAATGGGATGAGAATAGCCAGAGATGTCTTTTGAAAGTGAAAGTGCAGTGTGAGAAGACTACCTCACTTCAAATTATTCTGTAAAGTCACATTAATCGATACAGCATGAGCCAGTGACCCAGCCACTAAGGAGCTGCGGAAGGAGGATCTGATTCAAGGCCACCTGGGAGGATTGGAAAATGGACAGTCAGAGAGTTCTGAGACAGATCTACACTCACATGATTAAGCGATTTCCTAGGCGGGACAGGAAAGACAAACCGACTGAGTTACTTTTCCTGTGAAAGACACCATGACTAAGGCAACTTACAGAAGAAAGAGTTTATTAGGTGCTTATGATTTCTGAGAGTCAGAGTCCATAACCATCATGGTGGGGAGCATGGCGGCAGGCAGGCAGGCAGGCGTGGGGCTGGAGTAGTAACCAAGTGCTGACATATTGAGACACACTCCCCAGGCAGAGAGACACACTCGGAATGGCTCTTTTGAAACCTCAAATCCTATCCCCGGACATGCCTCCCAACCCTCCCCAAACAGTCCCACCGACTAGGGAGCAAGTGTTCCAATATATGAGCCTGTGAGGGCCACGCTAATTCAAACTGTCACACAAACCATAAAAGATCTGCCTCCTCTCTTATTTTATCTTTAATTGGCTAATGGAATTTATTGAGAGGCCCTTCTATTAAATGTTTATTAAAACTAAACATGTCTTCACTCATCGGAAGACTCACCTGAGACAGGTGTCAACAAGACCGTGGAAGAGCAAGCCTTGGATCTTAGCCCGCTACGGAGACATAAATTTAATAATTCACAGACCAACAGGCCCTAGAAAAATCTAGAAATGAATTAGGAGCTTTTGTGCCCCTTAGTTGTTGTGAAGTGAACTATGTTGAAATCTGGTGGAAAAATCTGCAGCTTTCTCCACGAGAATCACATTCTGCTCTCACCACGTGCAGAACAAATGGGAGAAAATTTCAAACTCCTCCAGGCTGAGGGGAAAGAGAACAAACTGCCAGCGTTCTGGTACAGAGGAGGTCAGGACTGACGTCAGTCTCACCTGACTGCTGAGAGAGAGCATGTTTATCCAGAACAGAGATCCAGTGCGTCAGTAAGGAGTACCAGAGATGAACACAAGGTGGCGCTCCACTATCACCTTGCTACAGCACCAGAACCGGCAGCTTTACTGAGCTACAAGATGCTGAGCAGAAACCTACCAACATTCTCAATTAAAATGCCCAAGCCCAGAGAGGTCTTTCTCCACAAAAGCTGTGAGAAATCTCAACATTTGGTAGCTGGGTTGAGTGGAGCAAGTGTTACAATACAAAACCAGGATGAAAATGCTGGGAGAGGCAACTATTTTTCAAATGCAAAAATTCCCAACAAAAAGGAGACATAGAAGCCGGGCTGTGGTGGCGCACGCCTTTAATTTCAGCACTCAGGCGGCAGAGGCAGGAGGATCTCTGTGAGTTTGAGGCCAGTCTGGTCCACAGAGTGAGTTCCAGGACAGCCAGAGTTGCAACAGAGAAACCCTGTCTCAAAAAACTAAAAGAGAGACAGACAGACAGACAGACAGAGACAGAGAGACAGGGAAGGAAATGGAAACACGACACATTTAAATAAACAAATTGAATGTCCTAAAACTAACCCTACAGGAATGGAGATAAATTAATTAGCAAAGAAGTCGGGAGAGGCATACCCATATTAAATGGGTAAAAACATTTGAAAAGAGCTATTTATTTTTATGTGTGAGTGTCTTGTCTGTGTGTGTATGTCTGTGCACCACATGTGTGCAGTACCCATGGAGGCCAGAAGAGGGCGGTGGGTCTCCCAACTGTAGTTATAGATGGGGTGAGCTGCGGTGTTAGGTTTTGAGAACCATATTCAGATCCTCTGGAAGAGCAGCAAGTGGTCATAACCACTGAGCCATCTCTTTGGCACCCAATAAAAGCATTTTTGAAAAAATAAGATAATTCGTACGATGTACTAGAAGGCGATTCAAATGGCCCAAAATAGTGATCAGATACCAAGTAGTTGGGTTCTGATTGTCAATTCTTTGAGTTCAGTTTTTTCTTATATTTTATATTATCATTAACCAATGATACCAATTAGAAAAGCTAGGAGAGAGGATGGGGAGGGAGGGAGGGAGGGAGGGAGAAAACATATAGACAACAGAAAATGGCACAAGAAGAAAAAAAAAAAAAGAATATCAACAAAGAGACAGAAATGGTCCAGAAGATCCAAACAGAAATTCTGATACTGGGGAACACAACAATCAGATTGAAATTTCCACAGGAGTGAATCAGCGGCAGACTTGACCAGGGTAGAGTCGAGGAAGATATTGGGGCCAAGGAAAGATTGAAGAGAGCCTACAGCACTTATGAAATACTATCAAAAGAAATAACATATTATATGGAAATCCACAAAGGGAAAAAAGACAGAATATTTATAGAAATAACATCTGAAAGTGTCACAAATGGAAGGAAATAGATTTACAAATTGCAGACTAAAGAAACTCCAGCTAACGTGAATATAAAGACTTCTTACCAAGAGATAGCACAACAGAATTATCAAAAGTGACAGACACAGAGAAAATCTTAAAAGCATCAAAAAACAAAAACAAAAACAAACAAAAAACAAAAAGCAAAGGACTCATCACATACCAGGGAGACTCCTCTTAGATATCGGCAATATCAGCAGATTTTTCAGCAGAAATTTTGTAGGCTAGAGGTAGGCTAAAGGGATTAGGGTGGTGGATTCAAAGGAGAGAAAGAAAAGCACTAGCCAAGAATACTACACCCAGTAAATGTCTCCTCAAAGACAAAGGTAGAGAGCTGTAGTGAAGACTCATGAAAAGCACATATTGCTACTCTTCCAGAGGACCTGAGTTCAATTCCCAGCACACACATCAGGCGGTTTACAACTACCTAAAACTCCAGCTGCAGAAGGGAATCTGATGTCTCTGGCCTTTGCAGGTACCGGCACTCATGTGCACACACCCACACACAGACACACACGCATACACACAATTGAAAATAATAAAAATGAAATAAATAATAAAGACAAAGGTGTTATAAAGCACTATGACCCGGTGTTTGAGAGAGAGCGTGGCAGTTAAGAGCACTGGCTGTTCTTCCGGAGAACCCGTGTTTGATTCCCAGCACCCACATGGCTCACAGCCGTCTGTAACTGTGATACCATGGGCTCGGAGGCTCTCTTTTGGCCTCTGTGGGCACTAGGCACAAATGGGTGTGCAGACATACATTCAGGCAAAACACTCAGACACATAAGATAAATAAATTAAAATTTTACTTTCAAAACTACCGTGCCCAAAAGCAGCCTAGGAGGTAAGGAGTTTATTTGGCTTGTGTGTCTCAATCACAGTCCATCATGAAGAGAACTCCAGGCAGGAACCTGGAAGTAGAAACTGAATCAGAGGCCGTGGAGAAATGCTGCTTCCTGGCCTGCTCAGTTTGCTTTTTTCTACAGGTGAGAACCACCTGCCAGGGGCCCACACACAGTGAGCTGGGCATTCCACTTCAATCATTAACCTAGAAAATGCCCCATAATTTGTCCACAGGCCGATCTGATGGAGGTATTTTCTCAATTGTAGTCCCCATCTTCCAAAATTACCCTGGCTTGTGTCAAGTTGACCAAAAAAAAAAAATTAACCAGCACAAGAGGTCAAGACTTCTATAAATGAATGAAATTCGAGGAGTTCATCACTACAAGAGTTCTTGCCCTACAAGAAATCCTGATGGAGAGTTAGTGAGCTGGCTCAGTCAGGCAGCGACTCCCCACCAAACCCAGCGGCCTGCGTTCAGTCCCTGGAATCCACATAGCGGAAGGAGAGAACCGACTCACGTAAGTTGTCCCCTGACCTCCACCGACGTGTGCCATGGACACGAGTGAGAGTGGATAAATAAATGTCAAGTTTTTGAAAGAGTTAAAGAAAGGAAATGCAAAGGAGTCAGGGTGAGGTAAGGGGATGATGAAATATGACACGAAGCTGCGTGAAAACATAAACGCCTGGGTAAAGGTAAGCAACATGGAGTCCTTCCTGGTACGGTGGCTTGAACAAGAACAGGGTGTGGAGTTTATCCTGCTGGGTTTTGATCTTGCTCTGGCCCAGTATTTCCTTACTGTGTTCCCATTCCTACCTTTTGGAACGGTCATGTATAATTTGTGCAATGGTGTGTTTGAAATATGTTATTTGTTCTGTGATTTTACGGGGGGGTTATAATTAAGTGATTGTCTGAGTCTCAGAAGAGACTTTGGACTTTGAAACTGCGTTGAAACTGAAAGACTACGGGGATTTTTTTTTTTAAGTTGGACTAAAAGCCTTTTACATCGTGATATGAGCACACCGGGAGCCTACGGAAGCCAGGGAGTGGGATGTGGAGGTTGGAATGAGAATGCCCCTCCCAGGTTCATATATCTGGATAACTCGGTCCTCAGTTAGTGGAGTTGTTTGGGAAGGATTAGGAGGCGTGGTCTTGTTGGAAGAGTCGTGTCCCTGGGGAGGTTTGGAGGTTTCAAAGCCCAGGCCATTCCCAGTGAATTTCCTTTCTGCCTTTGGTTGTGTCTCGAGATGCAAGCTTTTAGCTACTGCTCTACCACCATGCCTACCTGTCTGCTGGCATGCTCTCTGTCATGATGTTCATGAACTCGCCTTCTGAAACCGGAAGCTCCTGATAACCTCTCTCTTCTGTAAGCTGCCTTGGTCACACTGTTTAATCACAGCAGCAGAAAAGGAACCAAGACACTCGGAATTGTGACACAGATTTATGAATCATTTCTAAACCAGGCGGTTGGAACAGCAAAGGCACAAAAGGTGGTGATAACTTTTTGATAGGGTGTACACAGACTTAAAAGAGGTAATTTGATTTGATAAACAGTGCTGGCAAAATTGGACACTTAATTGTGGAGGACTGAGACTACCACTATTTATGAAAGTCAACTCTATGCTGGGCGGTGGTGGCCCACACATACCTTTAATCCCAGCACTTGGGAGGCAGAGTCAGGAAGATCTCTGTAAGTTCGAGGCCAGCCTGGTGTACAGGGTGAGTTCCAGGATGGCCAGAGTTACAACAGGGAAACCCGGTCTCGAAAAGCCAGAATAATCAAAAAAGTCAACTCTAGGGGCTGGAAAGAGGGTTAGGGTTAGGGTTAGAGTTAGGTTAGGGTTAGGGTTAGGGTTAGGGTCAGGGAGGACAAAGGAGGCCTTGCACACTATTGGTGTATTTGCAAATTAGTGTAACCATTATAGAAATGAAGCTGTATCTGGTAATCCCCGCCCTTGAGGAATGGAGGCAGGAGGCTTGGGAGCTCAAGTTCACCCTCCGCTGCAAAGCAAGCAGGCTGCCTTAGCTGCACGAGACCTTTCTTCAAAAGCAAAGCAAAACAAAACACATGAAAACAAGCGTGGAGGTTCCTAATAAAGTTTAAAATCAAACCAGCATCTAGTCCAACCGTCACACTATTGGGTGTATACTCAAAGGAAATGAAGTCTGAATGTGGAAAAGACATCTGCATCCCCACGTTTCTTGTAGCGTTGTTCAAACAGCCAAGAAATAGAAACAGTCCAAATGTCCAACTGCATGACAGAAAACTATTCAGCTGTGAAAAGAATGAAACCCTATCGTCTGTGGCAGTGCGGACCATCACTACCTAGAGTAAAGTAAGCCAGGCACAGGAAGATGGACACTGCAGCTACACAGGGGGAGTGACAACGCTGATTTTATAGACAATGAGGATAAAATGGTGGCTGTCAGAGATTGGGGAGAGTGGGGAGGAAGGGAGCGGGATGGGGAAAGGTTGGTCAAAGGGCACTCCGCAGACGCTAATTAGTTTCCCGCACATTGCTACACAGTATCATGATATAAACAACGATGAAGAACTGTATGTTTCAAAAAGCTAGAACCAGAAAGTGCTTCACGATTTATTATTTGTATTAGTACTCTCAAGGAGGGAGTAATGACTCCTGGAGAAATCTAATGACAACATCGTTTGCCTTTTTTCTAGAATATAAAACATAGATTCTCCCTAACTGATTCATGAGAAGACAGAAATATAGAAGAGTGGCAAACAAGCAATCAAGTGGGCAAGCGTGGCTTATGGCGGTGACATCTCACCAGAACCACCACACAGAATCTATAAAAAGGGTTATTTTTTTTCATTAAAACTTTTTGCTTCCTGTAATTCCAATGGTAACCATAAAAAATAGACTAAACAGAGGAAATAAGAAGAGATTCAACACATGTAAATTTTTTAAAAAATCAATAAAGCACCAAACAAAGTATCCAGAGAAGAAAGGTTGAACTAGGAAAGCTACAGGACACATAGGAAGCAATGGGCAGAATGGCAGCAGCTTTTGTTTTATGCATATAAATGCTACTACAAATAATTATTTTTGGACATGGCACCAAAAGTGCAAAGAACACAACAAAAAATAGGCAAATGACTTTAATGTGTTCATCTCAAGTGTACAGTGAAATGAATTTTAGTAAACATGTACTTGGAGATAGCCCACATTCCTATTGTAGAATTTTTTTCTTATACTTGTTATGCTGCTGTGGCAGCTCAGCAAGAAGAATCAGAAGCATATTCATTGGTGCAAATTCTTCCAGACCTCAGCAGAGGGAATCCTGGCAAGCGCCATACTGGACAGTGGAACCCCGAGCATCTGAACTCAGGTGTTTTTGAATAATTCAGAACTCCTCAGGTATTTGTTCTATTGATAGCACATGAAGATCATGAGCAATCAAACATCCCCCACATAAATCCATCACCTGCAGTCTATTTTAAACACAACTAAAAATAAACGTCTACATTTTTCCTTATTTATTTTAAAAGATTTATTGTGTTTTTTAATGTGTGTGTGTGTGTGTGTGTGTGTGTGTGTGTGTGTGTGTGTGTTTGCATGTATGTGCGTGTATGTATGTGCACAAGAATGAAAAGGCCCACGGAGACCAGGAGAGAGCATCAGATCCCTTAAGAACTGGAGTTACAGGCGGTTGCAACAGCCTGATGTGGATGCTGAGAACTGAACCCAGGTCCTCTGAGAGAGCAGCAAATGTTTTTAATTTCCAGACCATCTCTCCTGTCCCTAGGAAAAATTATTACCCCACAGTTCCGTCTTATTCTGGTCTTTTGTGGGAGCAGGGGGTCCCCGGGATAGTGAGTGGTGACAGAGTCACTAGCCCAAGAAACTCAGACTCCAGAGAAACTGCTTCGTGGTACAGATCTACTTTATTTCAAGAGAAACAGTACTTTAATAGAGGAAGCAGGGCGTTGCATAAGGGAGAAGTCCAATTGCTTTGGACCATGTTTCCTAGACACTTTAATCAGCTTATCTAAAGCTTTCTGTAGCGGGGGTGGACAAGGTGGGGAACCAACCAATTTTAGGCTTGTATGTTTAAGCTCTTAGCCTATTCATCTCTCCAATGTTGGTGAACAAGGTTTCCATAAAGATGGAGGAAGCGGTGCCCCCGGCTTTCCCATCTGCTCAACCGGTGTGCCAGGATCCGCAATTTAAAAGGCCACAAAGTGTGCCGCAGGCTGAGGTACCGGCCTAGCGCAGGCGCTGATACCCACCTCTCTCTCCCGCCATAGGGACCCCTTTACGCTTATACGTACACCCTTACACGCTTCGATCCCAGTTAATCTGCAACCTCAGTAAATCACTGTTTCCTTTCTCTCTCTCTCTCTCTCTCTTTCTCTCTCTCTCTCTCTCTCTCTCAACGACTTTGTTTTAAGAGAGACTCTTCTTGGAACCATTATGCATAGCGCCATCTGTGTGTGACTTCTTTCCGTCAGCTCAGAGCTTTTGAGATTCATCTGCTTCGCTGTGCGCGTCAGCTTTCAAGTTATTTTGAAATGTATCCTAGATTGTCATAACCTGTGGTTACCTATTGTGCTATAGAAAACCAGGGCAAATTCTTCCCAAAAAATGTTTTGCTGTCCCTTAACTTTTCTCTATTCTAAGTCTCCTCATTCCTAGTTCCTGGTGACCATTCTTCTTTCATATTTTAATTTTAATATATTTGAGTTTTTGAGTAGTGCATGTTTAAGTGTGCGTATTTATGTGTACGTACTCATGCACACAGATGCCTGTGGTTGTGCCTCTGCATGGAGGCCATAGGTTGACGGTTGACATCTGGTCTCTCTTCCTCTCTCTCTGTCCCTCTATCTCTCTCCTCCTCCCCGCACTGCACTCTGGAGCTCACCAACTGGCTAGTATGGATGGCCACCAAGTCCCAGTGATCTTCCTGTCTCTGCCCCTGGGACTTGAGATTCACGCTGCTGTGCTGGGGATCCGAACTCAGGCCCTCATGCTGTGCAGCAGACACTATGTCAATGGAGTCATCTTCCCAGCCTGTCCTGCACCCCCCGCACCCCACATCTTTCTGTGAAATCAACTCTTAGTTCCTACAAGCCAGTGAGATTGTGTGATATGTGTCTTCCTGAGTCTGGGTTATTTCATGGAACACTGTAATGCCCAGCTCTCTCCATACTACTGCAAACGACATGATTTAACTCTTTTCTGGCTGAGCAATATTTTGTTGTGTGGAACTCTTTCTTGAAACACTGAGGCTCCATTCCCTCTAAACACAATTCCCTCTCAGGGTTCCTCCCAGCTTTTTCACTTTATCCTTTTATGAGTGACTTATTTATCTATTTTAGTGGGTTTTTTCTAACATAATACTTTTATTAATTACCTGAGAATTTCATACAATGTATCTTGATCACACCCTTTTTCCCTTCCTTCCGGATCCATCCTCCCACCCCTTAGCCCTCCAAAAACAAAAGAAAAAGAAAGGCAAAAGGAAACAAAAACCAAAAATCAAAAACAAAACAAACAAAAGAAAAAAAAAATGAAGTCCAGTCTGTGTGGCAGGAGCACGGATCCCAGCACCAGCACGGGTCTGGAGGCAGCAGGAAGCATGGGTCACGGCATCCTCATGACCTCCGGCATCCGTAAGGGTCACGAACATCAACATGG
Organism: Cricetomys ansorgei; assembly: GCA_026225945.1. Classification (NCBI taxonomy): domain Eukaryota; kingdom Metazoa; phylum Chordata; class Mammalia; order Rodentia; family Nesomyidae; genus Cricetomys; species Cricetomys ansorgei. The sequence continues at coordinate 5,011,311 of JAMJFZ010001789.1, forward strand.
TTTCCAGCTGTAGCGTGGATCAAGGACATCAACATGGTCTCCGGTTCAGTACAGATCACACACTTCAACATGGCTTTGGGCTGCAGCACAGGTCACGGACATCAACAAGGTTTCCGGCAGCGGTGGCATGGGTCAGGGACATCGACATGGCTTCTGGCAGGATCAAGGCTCATGGACACCCACCTAGGTTCCAGGAGTAGCATGGATACAGACTAAGATACTGTCTCAAAAGAGAATCTATGAGGAAAGAATGAACGAGAAATCTCTAAAAGTGATTGAAAGATGTGAATTCACAGATTCAAGAACTCAACGCACTGCTGAAAGGGTAAAGGAGGGCTAGGGGCTAGTTCAGTAACAGACACTTGCCTATCGCATGTGAGGCTCTGGGTTCAACAATGTAACAAATCAAAATGAAATTCCCTGTTCCCTGTATAGTAGAGTGAAAGAGATATGAAGAAATATGAAATCTTGAAATTATTCAACGGAGTGAGATACAGGCTGACGGTCCACGTCTTGACAGGAACGCAGCTGCGAGAACAGTGAGCTGATCTACTTAGTGTTCCAAAGGAGAGTCACCTGTTCTCAGCGGAAACTCGCTCTAAGAAGAACATGAAGTAGGACGTTTTCATATGAGGAGAAAATGGAACTATTTTACCAACCTATTTATACTAAAGAAAGTATTAAAAGATGTCCTTCAGACAGAAGGAAACCTATCCTAGATGGAAAACTAGAGATAAAGTTTTTTTTTAAATTGAAAATAGAGTCTTCTCTCAGACAATATATTCCAACCACAGTTTCTCCTCCCTCCACTCCTCCCAACTTCCCGCACCTCTCCTCTTCCCCAGATCCGCTCCCCACACCCCCATTTCCCTTCAGGAAAGATCAGGCCTCCAAGAGACAATCACTGTTGTAGACATTTATTTTTAGCTATGTATAAAATTGTTTTGTGCACTTTTGGGCAAGGGGCTACCTAGGTCTTGGCATTTGGTCTTGTCTGTAGGTGTTGGATTTATGTGGGGGATGTTTGATTGCTAAGATCTGCATGTGCTGTCCGTAGAACACCTGAGGAGTTCTGGATCAATAAAAACACCTGAGCTCAGATGCTTGGGTTTCCACTGTACAGTATGGCGCTGACCATGATGGTGGTTCCCCCTGCTGAGGTCTGGCAGGGATTGCATCTATGAAAGCACCTCCCTGGCTTCCATAGTGTTGAGCTGCCACTACTGCTACAAACAACCAAACATGAAAACTCAAGATACAATAAGACAAGTCAAAAAACCCTCATATTGAGGCTGGACAAGGCAACCCAATTTGAGGAATAGAGCCTCAAGAGTAGGCAAAAGAGTAGGGACACCCCCACTCCCACTGTTAGGAGTCCCACAAAAACATCAATCTAACAGATATATATATATATATATATATATATATATATATATATATATATATATATATAGAGAGAGAGAGAGAGAGAGAGAGAGAGAGAGATAAAGGTCCTGGTGCAGACCCATGCAGGCTCTGTGCCTGCTACTTTAGTCTCTGTGAGCCCATTTGAACCTTGCTTGGTTGATTCAGTGGGCTGTGTTCTCCTGGTGTCCTCCAACCCCTCTGACCCCTACAATCTATCCTCCTCCTCTTCCACAGGGGTTCCTGAGCTCAGAGGGGAGGGATAGAATGGAGACCGCCAATTTAGACTCTCTCTCTGCATAATGTCTGGCTGTGGGTCTCTACACCAGCTCCGATCTGCTGTCAGACAAAGCCTCTCTAATGATGATTGGACAAGGCACCGATCTATGAGTATGGCAGATGAGATAAAGATTTTAAAGCAGCAAAGATCAAAATTCAGGCCAGAGGCTGGAGAGATGGCTCAGTAGTTAAGAACACTAACTGCTCTTCCAGAGGAACTGGGTTCAAGTTCCAGCACCTACAGAGTGGCTCCAGTCCCAGTGAGATTCCATGCCCTCTTCTGGCCTTTGAGGATACTACACCCAAATGGTATACATACGTATGTGCAGGCAAAGCACCTATATACATACAAATAATAAAATAAAAATTTAAAAATCATAGGAAAATCTAAACTAATACTGTATACATGCAGCAAAACCATTTTAAGACATGAAATCTAGAGAAAATTAAATTCATAGGTTTGGAGAAGTGTTGAATGGAGTTACATTGTTTCTTAGAAATTACTAGTAAAAATATACAAGAACCAATTAGTTCATTAATATTATAATTTCTAAGAATTAGGAAAGAGTATCTAACTTTTAAGTTACAATTTATGATTGCTCCTTATTTTACTTTATTTTATTTTATTTTTGTTTTGTTTTGGTTTTTGTTGTTGTTTTGTTTTGTTTTTGAAACAAGATTTCTCTTTTGTAACTCTGACTGTCCTAGAATTCACTCTGTAGACCAGGCTGGCCTTGAACTAATAGAGATCCACCTGCCTCTGCCTCCTGAGTGCTGGGACTAAAGGCGTGTGTCACCATCGCCTGGCGACTGCTCCTTTTTAAACTGTGTTTTTTTTCTTGTCTCCTAGTATGCCCTGTAATTGTTGTTGTTGAAATCCAGACATCACGTTTTCAAAAAAAAAAAAAAAACTGAAAAAAAATTTTACTGTGATTTTATATTAACTTGACAAGGTGCATAACAGTCTTTGAGTATTTTTTATTTGTTTGTTTGTTTGTTTTTAATAATTTCTACTTTGGTTTTATTTTTGTTTTGAGACAGGTTTTCATATAGCCAAGGCTAGTCTCGACTCCGGATCTTCTGCCTCAGCCTCCCGTGCGCTGGGATTACGAGCACCAAGCGACCACAGCTGGCATAGAACTCCTTCTTAAATAAGGCGAGACTCTTATGGTTCTCATAGCTGTAATTCACTGTTACATGGGAGGGTCATTTGTCGATTAACAAGCTTCTGGTGAAACCTCAGTTTTTCACAGACCTGGGTCTCTGAGCTGTGACCCTCCAAAAAAATTTCTTAGTTTTGTGTTTCTTTTCATAAGACAAAAAAGCGGGGGGTGGGGGATAGAGTTGGTCAGCTGCTTCCCCAGACAAGACAAGGCTCTTGTAGTGTCCCTTGTAGGAGAAACTTTTTTACACTGAAAATGATCTAAGTAGATTTCAAAACAATTACCACTTTACCACCCCACCCCTCCCCTACCCCACCTCCCACCCCACCTTCCCATGCCCACCCATCTCCACCGTCATGGATAGCGGGATGAATCTTTCTTCTGGCTTTCAGTATGAGAGCTGTTGGAACTTCTAAGGTAAAACGTGTGAAGAATGTGTCCGCCCCAGCAGTCTAGCTGCCCAGCACTTTGTCACTACCCACTTACGTATTTCTGTCAGTTTATTAAAAACTGCAGAATCAAGCCAGGCATGGTAGTGCACACTTGTGATCCTAGCACTCAGGCAGCAAATGCAGGAGATTACCACAAGCAAGTTCCAGACCAGCCATAGTTATGACTCAAGAAAAATAAAAAACAAAAACTAAATAAAAAATTGCTGAATAAATTAGTAAAAACACGAATTACTTTTCTTTAAAGGGTGAATGAGGCAGACAACCCTTTGGCATTGGCATTGCTGGTATTATTATTATTATGATTATTATTATTACAATTATTATTATTTTGGCAAGGAGAACTCAAATACCTAGCATTAGACATGCACGCCCTCCACAAGGCTGCTGGGCACAACGTGCAGCGTCTTGCAGGATCCAGCAGAGCACAGTTCAGAGCCTGGGGCAACACACCCCGTGATGATCTTGGGGATCCCTGGGGAGGAGTCTGGGTACTTCTAGTGAGTCAGCAGACGGGGTGCAGGTGGCAGGTCCAGAAACAGAAACCTGTGCCCCGCTCCTGAGAGGGAGCTGAGGAGGCCTGAAGCCGAGATGCTCCACACGGGATTTTCTTAGGGTACTCCTCACTTCTGGGTTCCACAGAGGCTAGACAGAACCCATCCCCCAGCATGCCTTGGGGGACTGTGGGACACTAGTCTAGTCCTCTGTTCCTTTTTTGTTTCCTAGTCATGAAGTGACCCCGCCATAGGTTTTTAACCACCATGTTTGTCATCACCGCAGGTTCTAAACAGCAGGACCAGCTGACCAAAACCTCCAAACCCAGGAGCCAAAATAAACCTTTCCTCTCAAGGTCGTCTAGCCCAGGTATTCTGTTGAAGTAAGAAAGTGGACTAACACAGCCTCCGAGGCCTGGCAGCACTGGGCGCTAATTATTTTCATATCGCTGTGATAAAAGCTCCAGGACCAAGCCAACTTAGAAAAGAAAGTTTGCAGCACAGTTTGTCCTTCAGGATCTCCACTCCACTGCTGCTGCTGTTCTTGGTGGTCATCCCATGGCACTGGCATCTTCAGAACACTGGGGTCCCTTGCTGCATCTGGGCTGCACTTTCACCGATGGCCTCTCCTGGGCCCTCTTCATGGCCCCAAGCCTCAGCTATATATGACCCCTCCAATTTGGGGCTTCAATGTCACTAGGCTGCACCTTAGCCAATGGCCTCTCACAGGCGCTCTGTCTTCCAAGCTCCTGCTAGTGTTGCCCATTAAGCTTACTGTGTTCAACCAATTTTTTTTTTTTTAGTCCAAAGTCTTCCACATTCCTTCAAAATGTCTGTCACAGCAACACTCCCACTCCCTGGTACCAAATTCTTTATTAGTTGCTTTTCTATTGCTATGATAAAACATCCTGGCCAAGAAAGCTTATAAAAGAAAGCAGTTGATAAAAGGGCTATCATTCCAGGGTTTAGAGTCCATTATTTCGGAACAAAGATACGGTGGCAGGAACAGCTAAGAACCCACATCTCAAACAGCAAGCGGGAGGCAGGGAGTGCCATGAACCGGGGATCAAATACTCAAACATGTGAGCCTACCGGAGCCATTCTTATCCATACTGCTGCAATCTCTTACCTGGAAGATGTTTGACAAATAGGTACATTTTCGGGGGGGCAATAAAAACACTTACTATGAGATCGATCTTAGTAGTGTACAATACACAATAGCTAACTATAATTACTATGTTGTAGAGCAGATTTCTAAAATTTATTTACCTTGCTTGACCCAAATTTTATGCCCATTGGTTAGTCTAAAGGTGTTTTGGGTTGTTTTGTTTTGTTTTTGGTGTTTTGTTTTGTTTTGAGACAGTGTCTTACTATGTAACCCTGGCTGGCCTAGAACTTGGTATATAGACCAGGCTGGTCTTGAACTCACAGAGATCTGTTTGCCCCTGCCTCCAAACTGCTGGGATTAAGAACATGTGCCACCACTCCTGACAGTATAAAGTAATTTTAAAGAATGAAATAACATATGCTTGTTGTTAGTGAGCAGTATTGGGAGCACAAAGATTCTTGCACCCACAGATCACCAGGGGAAGCAGGAATGTTAAGCAGGCAGGGCTTTCTTTTCAAAGAAGAAGATGCACAACCTGTTTTCCCACCCAGAAGGCTGGGCGTTGAAGGCGATTAGTAGTCTGGTGATCTGAGCTATCTGAAAAGCCAGGACATATCAAGCTCCCGCAACCAGGACCCGAGACGGCTAATAGCCTAATGACCTCTGTGACATCTGTATAACTGAGGCCAGGCCAGATCCTTCCCTAGGCCCTTAAGCTATTACTGGTAGCCTATCTCTAGAACTCATCTTGAAAGAAATGACATGTACCCTGAGTTGAGTTTCAATGTAAGTATGCCCCCTTGTGCACCAGGGATTGTATTACGCCCGGAAACTTTTTCCAAATTGTTCTGGGTTTAAATATGCTTACAATAAACTGCCTGGCATCAGACTTCAGAACTTTGATGCAGTCGGGCTGACTAAGTCGGGCTGAATTGATCCAACTTGCCTTCTTGCTCGGTGGATGGTTCACTGCTGGGCTGATACTTGTAGGGAACCTCACAGAGAAGAGCATAATTGTTTGAGATTAGAAAGTCAGAACCAGTCATAGATACCACACTGGTTTCTCCAAGTTGATTTTTCCAGTGTGTTTGTTCTCTCTCTGGGACTCTGCTCACATCTGGTGATCTGGCTTTTCTTCCATAGGCAACGGAATCATCCAAAGCCATTGGAATCTGGAAGTTTAGGGACTCCTTATCTGATGTCCCCTACTTGGGTAGCAGGAGGGGGTTTATTCTATTAGGGTTTTGTGAATATCAATTGAAATCCAGTAGCCTGCAGCTTTGGTAAATCTCAGGGGCCCTGTGGAGGACAGGGTGTTGAGTCTGAGCATATGGGCTGGTATGCAGATGTTCATTTAGTTTCCCTGTCTCCTGGCTCTATCTTTGGTCCAGCATCTACCAAGGCATCCTGTAGCCCTCCACCCCGTGCTAAACCAGGTCCTCTCAAGTCTGCAGAAACTCCACTCTATGCCCGTATTTAATGTGGGCAGAGAAGATCTCGGGATCTGACCGTTCATTCACATGACCTTTAGCCGACTTTAAAGCTCTGCTGACCACTGCACTTTCCAGGTACTTTGGCATCTGCACCGGTGCTGCCTGTGACCTCACCTAGCCATCTGAAGACTCGGCCGTTTTGGATCTGCCAAGCCACACACACCTTCCACTTCCATCTTCCAAACACTTGCTGAGATTTCTCATGCATTTCAGCCCCACCTTTTATTTGCTGTGTGCTGCTAGATTTATATAGCGTTATATACCTGGGGAGCTCAGAAGTAGGTAGAGACCTGTTCAATCTGCATGCTATGGAAAGATCTTTTCCCTCATAACGATATATTGAGGTATCATTTCTGCTTATCTGTTTATTACATTTGGTGGGGGGCATGCATGCCATGGTGCTCATGTGGAAGTCAGAGGACAACCTGCAGGATTTGGCTCTCTCCCCTTCTACTGTGTGAGTTTCAGAAACTCAGGCCGTCAGGCTTGGCAGCAAGCACCTTACCCGCTGAACCGTCCTGCCATCCCACGGTGCTTCTTCTTAACGGAAATTAGAATTTCCTGTGCAGAAATGACGCATAGACTTGAACATCGCAAGCTTCCAGTTACAATTGCTTTTTCTGGTGACCAGTCCCCATATAGGAGCCAATCCAAGGGATGTTTCATTAAAACAAATGACATTCCTGTCACTTAGTAATCCCAAGTGACCAGGAGCTCTGTATCAGAAACCAAGGACAAAGGGCAAACATCAGAACCAAAATTGTGTCTCTTAGGCAGTATCAAAGGATGAGGGATCCTGTGCTGGGAACTGGGGTCAGGATTCAGACACATACTCTTGCTACATCACTGTAGCATTCTTTTCTTCCTTCCTTCATTCAATAGATTTGAATTAAGCATCCATTGAGAAATACTCTAGGCACTAGAGGCTGAGTAAATAAGAGAAAGCTGACATTCTGGTGGTGGGAAAGAGTGAATGAATGAATGAATGAATGAGTGACCAAGGAAAGCCTGAATAGGAAGAAATGTTTGATGACTGCAGGGAAAGATATTCCAGTTACTGGCAGTGGTGACGATGGGTGTGAAGGCCTCCTTGAACTTTCCAGAGTTGAGGTCAAATAGTTGATCTTATTCTAAGTCTCATAGAAAGCCATTGAGGGGGTTCTTGGCAAGAAGATAAATCAGGCAGGATCTGATTAAAGTCTCTCAAAGAACAGGCTGGCTGCTCAGAGAATGCCTGGCAGAGGGCAAAAAGGAAAGAGGAAAAGAGTTAAGAGGTTCTGTTGGCGTGCAGGGTGCCAGCTGACACCAGTTTGGAGATAAACAGGAGGGAGGACAGCTAGTAACACCTGGCCACTGAGGGTGAAGAAAAGAGGATGTTTCTAGGTGACTGGGGAGCTGGGTGTTTGGTGATGCCTCTTACTGCCTAGGCGATGTGGGAAGAAAAACTTAAGGGACATCCATTGGGAGCTCTCCCCATGCTGATCCCTGAGGATCGCATACAGGGTATAAGAACAAGCCAGCCCTGGGCGTGGCCAACCCAACTACAGTGGCGAGAAGCAAGCAGAGGCCGACAGTGTGACACTAGCCATTGCAGCTGTGGCATCCCAGAGAGATCCGACTGCATCCTGGCCAAGCATAAAGTCTTCCCACACCTTGTCCTTTGGGTCTATGGCACATCAAAAAGATAGCCATGCCTCCATCTTAGAGAAGAGGAAACAGGCAAGAGGAAACTGTGGTCAGCCAGCTCTCCGGCTGGGATGAATGTTAACCAGAGAGGAGGCTGCTCTGTAGTGGGGATTGACCTTGAAGGTTCCTTTTGTGCTACGCTAGATGTGTTTGTATTTGTTTGGGGAGAAATGCCTGGGAGAGGAATAAGAGATTCATGTGGATTGGAAGGAAGGTTTTTAAGTCCCCAAAGTAATTTCTTGGGGAGTCCACTGGGACACCCCATTCTGCCTGTTTAAACACTGGAGCTGCTGTTCTAAACAAAAGGGCTTATGTGGACATTGGGGAAGGTTGTGTGAGGTAACTGACTGGGAAGAACAAGGCATGGCCCAGAGAGTTCTCTGTGAGATTTAAGGGCCACAGAGGGCTTCCCTAGAAAGGCATGGGAGCTGGAGCTGTGAAGAGTACGTCACAAGTACCAGAGATCTCTCTTCTACAGAAGGTGACCTCATTTGAGGACTGAAACTCCTTTGCGTGGGTGGCATTCTGGTTTGTCCCTGGGGAAGCTTCTCCACTGCTTTGCCGGCTGGGGTCCTACCTTCTCCATTTTGCATTCTGCCCCTACCAGAGACTTCTCATTCCCTGGTGTCTGTTAGGATCAGGTCTAGCCACCAGATCATTCTAGAGCCGTGCCAAACCAGACACAACTGTACAGTCAGTTCAGGAGCTATGTCAATCTCCGACTTCCTATACAGAACCCTTCCACCCAGAGTTCCCCAGAAGCACCAGCCTTCCTACTTTCAGTCGGTGTAATACAGGTTTTTCATGAAGCTTCTGACCCTGCTGGGAAGATTGGCTGTTTCCTAGTGTGTGTGTGTATGTGTGTGTGTGTGTGTGTGTGTGTGTGTGTGTGTGTGTGTGTGTGTGTGTGTGTGTGTGTGTGTGTGTGTGGCCTATGTATATGTATTATTTGTGTAACACAAAATTTCCGTTCTGAGCAATAGCAGTGGTAGCCTTTGACCTAGTTTTATTTCTTGTTTTATGTAAATACAGTTCCTTGTGTGGTTGTTGCTTGTTTTATTTTATTTGAGAAAGCCTCTCACTATGTAGTCCAAGCTAGCCTTGAACTCATTATGTAGCTGAGGCTGGCCTTCAATTCGTGTGAATTTCCTGCCCCAGCCTTCAGAATGCTGAGATTCCAGACAGGAACACCTAGCCTGTGTGAGTTTTGAGGAATCAGGAGACATGTTTGCGTTTCTCCAGGCACTTGTCTGGAGACCGGGCCATATGTGGTGGGTTGCTAGTGGGTGCCTTAGGATTCCCGAGAAGGAGTCATTCATCTTAATATTGAAGAGACGTGATTCGGAGCCCCCGGAACCGCAGTGGATTCTAACAGAGCGGCTTAGAGGAGCCTGTTTGCTGTCTAAACTAGGTTTTACACAATTTGAAGACGTGATGTAGGACAAAAAAGGAAAAGGAAACAAGTACAATCGAAACAGAAAAGAGCAGCTGCGCAAACAAGGTGGCGGGAGAAGCCAGTGGCGGCTGCGGAGCGCGCAGAAGCTGTGGGACACCGGAACACTTGACTCGCTCTGCACCCGGTAACCACTGTCAGATATTCTTGGCGACACAAAACTGACAATCTGCCATGGAGGTGAGGGATGAGAAAGCTCCCTACAGAAGCTCTCCTCCCTGTCCTCCCTCCCACCCACAGCCCCAGAATCCAGGCACTTCTGCCAATCCCAGGTTCCCAAGAGCAGGTGGAAACACGGAAACAAAGGCTGTGCCAGGGTTGGCCCTACCCACAGTGGGCTGGGCCCTCCGACATGAATCATCAGACAAGAAAATGTACCACATGCTTGCCCACTGGCCAGTCTGCTGGGGATGTTTTTTCAAACGAAGTTCCCTCTCCTGAAATGACTGTCTCCTGTGTCACGTTGACATAAACACTAGACAGCACAGGTGCACAGGCAGCGTCGGCAGTGGTGGTCAAACCTGACCTCTTAGCCACCAGAGTGTTCACATTAACCTAAACACTAAGTCCTGTAGAAGCTGTAGCTTCCATGGGGACCGTGGAGTTCACGCACACCAGACATTACACACCGGCTTTTTAAAAAAAAAAAAAAAAAATTCTCAACATCCTTAGCCATCAGGGAAATGCAAATTAAAACTACTTTGAAATTTCTTCTTCCTCCAGTCAAAATGACTAAGATTATAAAGAAAAAAAACCTGATGACGAATGTTTGTGCTGATGTGGGTAAAGGACCGCTTATCCATCCCTGGTGGGAGTGCAAACTGGTGTGGCTACTATGGAACACAGTGAGGAGGTTCCTCAAAAAGCTAGAAATAGATTTACCACGAGACCCAGCTGTACCACTGCTGGGCACATACCCAAAGGACTACAGCCTCCTGTAGACGTATCTGCTCATCCGTGCTCATTGCTGCCATAGTAGCCAAGAAATAGAAACAACTTAGTTGTCCAGTATCATGAATGGATCCGGGAAAATGTGGTGCGTTCATACAATGGAATATTATTCAGACGTTAAGAAAAATGAAATTATAAAAGTATCAGGAAAAGGGATGAAGCTAAAAACAACCATTCTGAGTGAGGTAACCCAGACCCAGAAAGACAAACCTTGTGTGTTTTCTCTCACTTGTGAGTCAATCTTCAGATACGCGTGTTTCATTTGGAGTACCCATAGAGATCAGGAAACTGGGGGAGTATTTCAGGGGAGGAGGGATAGAACATGATGGCATAAAGCATTAAAAGGGGATAGTAGAACAGGAAGGGTTAAATTGGGGGAGGGAATGGGAAGGCAGGGTGGAGGAGGGAATACAGGGAAGGAAAACTAACACTAAAGACCTTTTGAAAAAGTCATATGGAAACTTATTATTATAGAAGCTTCCATATATATATTTTTTAAGCTGTCACCTTGTTATGACTCCACTTAAATTTCATATATATGTATACATATACATACATATATATACATATTCATATATATATGAAATTTAAATGGAGCCATCTCATAACAAGGTAACAAAGCACACACACACACACACCCGCCACCACAGGCAAGCAAGTAAAAAGTCCAGTGCCAGGAGTGGGTTACCTCTTTTATAGATATTGGGCAGTGAGGTCCTATAGACTTCCAAACATTACAGGCTACTGCCCAAGCTTTTGGCTGCCCTCTAGAACTGGATGGTAAGGCCCTGGTGCTGAAGGCACTGTATATCTGAGTCATATACCATGGGAAAATCAAGCTAGCTAGCACTCACCCAGAGGCTTCATCCTATTGGCTAGCTTTTATAGTGTTGGAAGGTGCTACGTATGCTACATATGCTGTATCACCAATCATATCCAGCTGTAGCTAGTGCTACAGTAACTATTAGCCTGAAAGACATGCCGACTCGCGCAAAAGACACATGGATATCGTTAGAGTAACCAACCACTTCCCGTTGGAATTTGAGGACTGCTCCACAAGGTGAAATCTATACCTGGAGGTTGTTGGTGCCAAGAACCTGGGCATAGGCCTAGAGGGGGACCTACTGCTATTATTCTACTAAATGGACATAGTAGTAAACCAACTTTATAGTTATACCCATAGATTTATGCATCCTCTCAAACCTCATCAGAGAAGGTTCTCTCTTCAGTAGTTGGTGATTAACACAGAGACCCATCACTGATCAAGCTGTAGAGAAGAGGAGGCTGTGGAACATTCAGCCCTAAACGGAATATCTATATCACACTCCCTCTTCCGAAGCCTCAGGGATCGTTCCAGAAGGGGGTGCGGATTGTGAAAGCCAGAGGTGGTGAGCGACTAGTAGAAAACAGTGTTTTCCAGGCATGGCAGAGCAGCTGCACATACGAACTACAGCGGCAGTGAGCACATACACAAGACCTATGCAAGCCCAAGCCAGACAAAACCCCAGCATGGAGAGGGGAGGTGCACACAGAGTCTACCCTAGCCGAGAAGCTGTTGGCAATTTGCAGCTTCGGGGAAAGGGCGGGTCAGTTTCCTTGAACGGTGTGGTTCTTGGTAGGCAGGCAGTCCACCTTCCAGTAAAAGGCCACGCATGCAAGAGTGTGTGGGCAGCACAAATTGGACTTGTTGGGTAGGTAGGAAAGGGGGTGGATCTGGATCCCAGATGAGTCGGGAGGGGTGAGTACAATCAAAAGACAAGAGTGTGAAATCCTCAAAGAGCCAATAAAACAGAGGCAAAAGAGGGAGAGAAATAAGAAGAACCAGAATGCTTTATACACACGTATGATGTTGTCAAAGAACGTATTTAATTTAAAACAAAAGATATCCCTACCAGAACCTCAGACTGTGACCTTGTTTGTAATAAAGGTCTTTGTAGTGGTAAAGAAGGAGAGGGTCCCGAGACGGGACCACACTGGATCGTCGTCCTTGGAGGCGGCCAGGAAAACACACGCGGGGTGGAAGGAAAGGCCGTGTGCAATGGAGGCAGACAGAGCAGGAGTGTGCTGGATGGCCGGTCACCAGAGCCGGAAGACAAAGGAAAGCTTGATCGCTATTTATCATTGTGGATGTTTTTTTTCTCAAGCGTGGGTATAACAAACTAGTATCATATGGAGAGTAAAAACAAAAAAAATAGCTTATCTCTGTGAGCTGATTATCTTACAGATGGAGGAGCCAAGTTCAAGAGAAGGTTGTAGAGGAGCAAGAGAGAGCTGATTTAGACCACCGCTGCCCTGGCCCACGAGTCCCTTGTCTTCTCCAGGGCTCCGTGAGGCTTAGGGCTGCACATGGTCCCTGCCAACTCACACAAAGATCAGAGTCATGCTTGGCCAGCAGGAAGTCTGTGATCCCTTCCCCTGTTCTCTCTCTGCCTCCTGGTTTAGCAATAGCAAAAGCCTACTTCTTAGTCTTTGATGGTTCCGGGAAAGCAAGAATTGCCAAAGACCATTGTGTCAGGTTTGCTCAACCCAGGCCACTGAACATCGTAGGTCTCCATTTGGCACCTTCTCTCTCTCTCTCTCTCTCTCTCTCTCTCTCTCTCTTCCCTCAGGCATCTATTTCAACACTCCTGGCTGTGCTGTAGCAGGTCAGACAGCTAAGAGCCGAGCAGGACTTTGCGGAGCTGGTGCACACGGAGCTAATTTCTGCCAGAGTCGGCATCATGGTACAGTACCTGGCCTGGGCAGGTGAGTGTGAGCTTGAACAGGGAGAGTGGGCTGTGCCTCAAAGCCCTGGGTGCATGAGGGTGTTCATAGCCTGTGGCTCCCTACTACTGTGCAAGGAAGCAAAAGGGTTCAGGAGATCCTTGGTTCATTCCACCCGCTCCCTGGCTGCTGGCTTGACTACTCTTCAATCCAAGAGCATTTGTGTTGTAAGGGAAGGGTTCTTTCATAGGCTCTGTCCTGGAAATGCAGAAGGTGAGCCCCTGCACTGGGCGTTTTTTCCCTCCTGAGTTTTTAGGCCCAAGAAGCATCCGCCTAGGGTCACATCCCTAATTCTGTATTGCTTGTCTTCCAAGAAGACAGCCTGGTGGCCAAGAACACCAGGTGTTCTTACAAAAAAATATTATTTTGTATATTTATATTATATATGCTTACATATAATATAGTACATACTATAAAATATAACATACTTTAATATAAATATATTTATATTATATATTTGTAATTTATTTTTTAATGTATGTATTTTTAATGTATGTATGTATGTATGCCTGCATGAGTTTATGTGTACCACATGTATCCAAGTGCCTACAGAGGCCAGAAGAGGGCCACAGAGCCCCTTGAAGGCATTGTAGGTGGTTGTGAGCTGGTGTGAGTGGTGAGAGCTGAACCCAGATGCTCTGCAAGAGCAGTGGGTGCTCCTAACCGCCAAGTCATCACCACAGCCTCTCCTGAAAATGTTCGTGAAGATTTTATTAGAGTAAAAAGAAAATACGAGGTCACCAGAGAGGTGGAAGAAAGCTCTTTAAAGGCATCTGCCAGCCCTAGGTCTCCAAGGCTGCTGGGAGCAGTCTTAGCCTCTTGTGACAATCGGCAGGAGCTTGTCCCACTGGGACCAGAGGGACCAGGTGCCAAGCCCACTGGGAGATGGGGTCTCCTGCACGGCCCTCCCCAGTGGGCTCTTCCTAGCCCCGGGGTGGGTTTTCCTCTTGTTCCACAGAGATGCTTTTTCTCTGCATACTTCACATGTTTGCTGGTTTCCCATAATCTTCCTAAATCCACACCACCCTCCACTGGGGCTCTAGAGCAGCCTCATAGCCACGGCATGAGGGGCCACAGCCATGAAAACTTCTATCAGCTTCTGGGATCAAGCCTGGACAGAAAAAATAGGTCCCCAGGTGTCATGTCCTGGTTAAGAGATGAACAGTTTCCTCTTGAGTCTCCTCTGGAAGGAGAAAGCTTGATTTGTGCGAAACCAACTTTACTTGGTCACCTGTATCCATTCTGGCTCCATCAGCACATGGGGCCTGGGGCCTGGGGCCTGGGGCATTGAGAATGATGTTGTGACCTCTGTCTTCTCTTCTTGGGTTACTTCAGGTGTGATGACTCTACTGATGGCCCAGGGGGGTAAGTAGTTCCTGTTTTGTAACCAGTATTGCCCCCTTAGCCCATCCCTGTTTCTATTATATTCCCTCATTCCAGCCACCACACACACACACACACACACACACGCACATGCACACGTTCACATGCAAGGCTGTCCCATAGTTAAACAGGAGTTGAAGTGTGATTTGAACCCTGGAATTCTCATCCTGAAAGCAGAAGGCATTCATCTGTTCCCCTCTCTCACCATGACAAATCCAAGGTGGCTCCAGTGCTGCCCGTGCCTTCATAGCATGGCACTAATAGATCCTGCCTCTCCAAAGGTGTGTGGCCTGATTAATGTTTACCAGAGGCTGGAGGGCCTCAGGCTTGATTTATCTTTTCCCTACATGACCTTACAAGGTCTCTTCCTCTGACCCCTGTGAGACCACCATCCCACCCCCCCACCCCCCTTGCAGAAGAGGCTCCCCAGAACATTGGCCCCAGCAATGACAATAGGACCACCTAGGTCTGGTTGTGAGAACTGCCCCCCATACACATGCAAATGGAGCTGCCCCAGTACTGCCTTAGCCAATGATCCTTCCCCTTTACCCTATAAATGTGACCACCCTTGCTTTAATAAACTGAGCTGTTTCACTGAAAAACATTTCCTGGGAAGTCTGTTTCCCGTGGCTCACAACCTCCAGCAGAAGACCTGGCTGGACCCACAGACACACCCCAGCTCTCTTCCCCAGAGCTGCGCCAGTGACCAGTGGCTTAGCTACCTACCACCTAAGGAGGAGGAGAGTAGACAGAAGAATACAAACACACACACACACACACACACACACACACCCCAAGAGCTCTTGCCCGACCAGAAGGACTAGCCTCCGCAGCTCAGCACCCTGCAATTGTCCTTTTTTTTCTAGAAGCTCCATTACGCCTTCTTCCAAGAAGACTTGGGCCAAACTAGTTGAACCGGCTCCAGGCCACGGGACCAGCTGTGCCCTCTTTTCTTGACTCTTTCCCAAACATCCTTCGCTCCCACACGTGTGTTCTCATAGCACCTGCATATTTCCCAGTATGCATCACGGTTTCTATAGTTCTTGCCTTCAACTTTTTTTCTCCCATAAACTCTGAGCCCCGGAGGTAAAGGAACCTACATCCAGATCCGTGGTGCCAGCTCTGTAGCTCAGGGAGGACTCTTGTTCCTGTATCTGTTGATGGGTGCAGAGCTGAAGAGAGTCAGAAGGGGGCTCC
Source organism: Cricetomys ansorgei (assembly GCA_026225945.1). NCBI lineage: Eukaryota > Metazoa > Chordata > Mammalia > Rodentia > Nesomyidae > Cricetomys > Cricetomys ansorgei. The sequence goes on from JAMJFZ010001789.1 coordinate 5,027,134, forward strand.
CATGTCAAACAAAAAGATAAGGCATTTCAGCAACTCAGACTCCCAGGTCCCTTTCCCATCCCACCCAGTTGCTGGGCATCCGTGGTCCAGGGATGTTGGCCCCTTGGGCTTTTTTCCTGAGGATGGTAGGCTGTAGTTTTGGGTGCTCATTTTCCCTCTTTGTCTCAGAGAAGGGGTCAGGCAGGAGCCCATAACAAGCTGGAGATTTCTCCAAAAGCTAAATGAAGTCCCAGCTGCTTCCAGGCTACAGCGGTGTGGCACAGTAAGAGGACTCTGTGTGGATAGGAATTAATATCTTTAAGCACCTTAAACAGTGCTCACCTAGGCCAGTACTCACCTGCAGGCTAACAGCCATACCATGAGACACACTGCGGGAATAGATGTTCACTTCAAGAGGAAGCTGAGTTCTATGAGCAGGATGGGACGTTCTAGAGGGCCTGCTCTTATCTGTTCACCAGACTGCCTCTGATCTGATGTGCAGGGGTGAAGTGCTGCTCTACACTCCCAATGCCTTCCCGCATGGCCCCGGGGGTATCTTCTCTGGCTTGGGCTCCTCTTTCTTCCTTTTGCTACGAGGAGTTCACCAATCCTTGTACACACACCCCTTCTACCAAGCTCCATCCCTGAGTCATTTCTGTCAGAGCCATTGACTACCCACAGGTTCTTTTCTTTTAGAGCCAACCATGTGTTCATTGGTGGGGCTTTGTGAACTGAGTCTTCACTTGTAGTGAAGGTACACTCCTGCTCCTCCCCTACATCCTCACGGACACTGGCCACATTGGGGAGGGGGGCGGGGGAGGCAGTTGGGTGGTTGTAAAGAGATCCTGTTGGGACAAAAGGAAGTTTCAGGGCCTAGACACCAAGTTCACCATTCCACCAAGTCTCTAGCATAATACATTGCCTTGTACATCCCGGAGTTGTACAGTAAGAGGCCCCAGAGATTCTGGATGGACTAGGACTGAACGGAAGATGGATCCAACATTTGTTTTGACTGAGGCAGGAATGAAGACAATAATTCCCCGGTCCTGGCTCAGGGCTGGCCTCCGAGGGCCCATCAGCATTAGCCCCCCACTGGGCAAAGGGCCTCTCCTTCAGTCTTTCACAAGTTATAAGGACACCAAACACAAGCTACTTTCCCTGTATAATATAGGCTCTGCACTAGAACCTTAGCCATGACATTGATAAATGCAGGTTCTCTACAAGGAATAACAAATAAATGCAAACTGCTTTAATGGAAGATTAAAGAAACATGAGCCCAGGCCTGCAACTGGAACGCCTCTCTCTGCTGTTTCACGCATTTGCATTTTAATTGGCATTGTGAAGTATTCCCAGCCGTGTTTTGAAGGTTCTGCCTCTCTTCCTTTGGCAAAAGAACTTGTCATGTTAACTCCCTTTGGGCCTTGTGATGGGGCTGCCTAGGGCTGCTGGGGTTTCAGGCCCTGGAGCAGGTAGGGAAGCCTGCCTGCAGGCCCCAGCCCTAGGGATGAGGACTTTGAGCCTAAGATGTCAAGAGGTCAGGAGACCAGGATCCTACCCCCTGCTCTGCCCTCTTAGGGGTCATGCTGGCTGAGAAGGGTCCCGAGCTCATGAACCTCAGTTTGCACATGGTGACATGAGCTTGGTAATGAGAGGCCTGCCACTGAGGGCCTGTGGCCCCCATGACCTATGTAAATGCTTTCCTCACTGTGAGGAACTTGCCTAAACAAAAGCAAGCCATATTTCTAGCTGTTAGCCCTCAGCATAGCTATATAAGATACTCGAGGGTCACTGTTTGCCCAGGGCAGAGGCCATCAGTTTCCATGGGCTCTTCTGACAGACATTATCGTGGTTTTTTTTTTCCCTCCATATACTGGTCAGGCTCTGCTGCAAAACTGGTCTGCTATGTCACCAATTGGTCCCAGTACCGGACAGGAGCAGCTCGATTCTTACCCAGGGACGTGGACCACAACCTGTGTACCCACCTCATCTATGCCTTTGCTGGCATGAACAATCACCAGCTCAGCTCTGTAGAGTGGAATGACAAACTTCTCTACCAGGAGCTGAACGGCCTAAAGAAGATGTGAGCCAAGGGACAAGAGGGGTGATGGGTGGACAGATTACCACCCCTGCCCCCATGCACCAGAAACCTCTCCATCATTGCAACCTTGCTATTGACCTGCTATGTGGCTCTGGGAAGATCTGCTTACCTGTGCTTTTATAGAAGAGATGGGGCTAGATGAGAGAATTCTCTAGGGACCTTCTGGTTTAAATCCAAATAAGATCAGGATTGCAAAACCATTTCCTACTCTGAGGAATTTCCTTCCTCTTGCGCATGCTCTAAAATGTGTCCATCTTCAGCTACCTTATGAAGTCCCTCTGAGGACCTTGACCACTTACTTACTGAATTCCTCATACCTGTGTGGTACTGATCCAGTTAGACACAGGACCCTCTCTGTCATGTACAGTCCTTTCCTCTCAGTGCACTCAGCACAGGCTTCCTTCACAGAGGCTGATATCTGCTCCAGCCTGTTCCTGCTGCCCCTCCTACCCTATTTTCCCCATCAGCCCTATGAGCTGGTGAGATACAGCCTTGTACATCTCTTGTCTTTTCAGGAACCCCAAACTCAAGACTCTGTTAGCCGTCGGGGGCGGGAACTTTGGTACCCAAAAGTAAGTGAACATGGACATGTGGGTGGCAGAGCCCTTGGGTGTGGACATGGCACACTGCAGATGGAGCCCTCCTCAGAGAAAGCGGGGCAGGCCAAAGCATCACAAGGGGTGGGGTCCTAGACCATGGGGCTTTTTTCCTCTGGTTCTGGGCCCTCATCAGGACAGGATAGCAGTGGTGCAGGCTTGGCTCCAGGTTGCCATAGATACGGTCTTATCAGAAGTGCAGAATCTAAAACAGCACAGAGATCGTTGACCTCTCCAGCCTCAGTCCCCTCCTCCATGAAGTGTGGGGAGAGGGGACCAGGGATCCAGGCAGCTCACGAAGTCTTTTCTGAGTTCTTTATCTTGTCAGTGAGACTGAGCTTGGCTGCCAAATTTTGTCCATTTCCGTAATTTTTATTTATTTATTTATGGAGATAATGAAGCTAGAGATTGCCTAGAAAAATCTAGAATATATAGTTCCCAAAGCTTCAAATAGTTAAAAAAATATTTTTGAACCATGAGACCTCTTGAGAATCTGGTGGATGTTATGACTCAATTTCCCAAAATAACATTTTTTTTTTTTTAGTTAACCTTGTTAAGGTTTTTAGCTTGGTATTCCCAGAGACATAAACCTAAGAATTGGCACCATTAATTTAATTAAGTTAGAAGTTAATAAAAGTAAGTCAAAATAGAGTCAGTCTGTAAAAACTTAAGATTCTTAAGTCCAAGAATTCTTTGGGGGTTCACCGTGGAGGGAAGACAGGGAAGAGGTATCACCAGGGCCAATGTGGAGATTCAAAAGAGCTTTGGATATCACAAAGCTTAGTCCCAGAGCACAACACCCTACTTTATCCACCGGGAGCCCAGCCAGGGTGGGGGTCCCCAGGTTCCCAGCTCCTTGCTAGTCCCACTGCTTGTCTCTTAACGGCATTGAAGAGCGTATACCTCCTGTCCCAACCTCCATGGGGAATATGGGGTGGAGGTAGTTCCACTTGACAATGAGACAGTTCAGGGACTGCAAGGGGTTTGGGGTAGCCACGGTGACATTGCCTTTAGGGGTTAGAAAGCACTTCTATTGTTCCTTTCCTTAACCAGGCCCCTAACCTGTCAGCAAACATCCCAGAAGCCCCAGGGCAGCCATCCTAGAGCCCTTCCTGGCCTAACCACAAGATTGGGATCCTGAGTCTATTTCTACTTGCCCTTGAGCAAGACAGTGGCCTCTTGTCTAGCCAAGGCAGACCACACCCCTTCCATCATTTCACAGGTTCTCAGATATGGTGGCCACGGCCAGCAACCGGCAGACTTTTGTCAACTCAGCCATCCAGTTTCTGCGCACTTATGGTTTTGATGGCCTTGACCTCGACTGGGAGTACCCAGGAAGCCGTGGGAGCCCGGCAGTAGACAAGGAGAGATTCACAGCCTTGGTACAGGTAAGGTTAGGTGGGACTGGGGTCACCCAGTCTGCCAAGTGACTCAGGGTGGCGGCCCTATATTGTTTGAGTGCTGCTCTGCCCCCAAGGCCAGCAGCTGCACACTCCAGAGTGTGAGCACCCATGGGGGATGGGTAGCAGGGTGGAAGGCCCTGCTAGCTCCTGCCTCTGCCTTCACTCTGCACTCTTCCCACAGGACTTGGCTAAGGCCTTCCAGAAGGAAGCCCAGACCTCAGGGAAGGAACGACTCCTTCTGAGTGCAGCTGTCCCAACGAGTCGAGACAATGTGGATGCTGGCTATGAGGTGGACAAGATTGCTCTGTGAGTCTCAGGCTATCTTCTTAGACCCCATGTTCTCTGAGGCTGGGGAGGCCCAGGGTGGTTGAGTGTCCCAGAAATGGAGCATATCTTCGCCTGCAAGATGTGGCTTTCAGATGCAACAGGAAGGCCCTGTTTTCTTTATCTGCTACTCCATATTCCCCCCTTTTTTGCAAGAAGAGGGAGTATGGGCATCTTTGTTCTTCTCTTCCTTGGGTTTTCACTGTTAAAGAAAGAACACCTTTGGGGCAGGAGGAGGGAAACCAAAGCCCTTCAGCATCTCCAAGAATATGGGTGGTCACGTGTTAGCTCTATGTGTGGAGCTGTAGCCCCTGTGACACTTGAGAGCTGGTGTGGTGGCACGCACCTTTATTTCCAGCCCTCAGGAGGTCAAGACAGGCAGGTCTCTATAAGTTCAAGACCAGCCTGCTCTACATTGTGAGTTCCAGGCCAGTTGCATAGAGAGATCCTATCACAAAGGGGGATGGGGGGCATTTGAAAGCTTGTTAGAAATGTAGCCTGCTGAGTAGGAACCTGAATTTTAGTGAGATTTACTGAGATTTAGATTTAGATTTGGATTTAGTGAGATTCTCAAGGTACTTGAATGATATTAAAGCTCGGGAAGCCCTGGGCTAGACTGCTTCTAAAACAGCAAAATCAAAACTGTTTTCCTGCACAGAACAGGAAGCACATGAAGGTGGGGAAGGGGCAGTAAGGACGGGGAGGACACCAAAGATAGTGGCCAACCCCACAGCGGGATTGCGTGCTCTGAGGGTGAGGCGTGCAGACTGTCGTGAAGAGAGCCAGAAGGAAGCCTACATCCCTATGCTGCCTCCACACTCTAAGGGAAGCAGGGAGACAGCCCCCTCCTCATCTCTCACCCAGGTTCCACCTCTTCCCACACCTCCTGCAGGAGCTTGGATTTCATCAATCTTATGGCCTATGATTTCCACGGCTCCTGGGAAAAGACCACAGGACACAACAGCCCCCTCTACAAAAGGCCAGAAGAGAGTGGGAAAGCCGCTGAGTTCAATGTGGTAAGTGGTCGGTGGGGTGAGGCAGGGATCCCCTGTCTAACAGGACCTGCACAGTGGCCGTATTTGATCCCCAAACCCCTAATGGAAAAGAAAAGTGGGAAAGCAAGTGAGACTCTGTTCTATTGCTATGAAGAGACACCATGACCACGGCAACTCTTATAAAGGAAAACATCTGATTGGGGCTGGCTTACAGTTCAGAGGTTTAGTCCATTATTGTCATGGCAGGAAGTGTGGTAGCATGAAGGCAGATATGGTGCTGGAGAGGTAGCTAAGAGTTCTACATCATGGTAGGCAGCAGGAAGAGAGAGTGACCTGGGCCTGGCTTAATCATTTGAAACCTCAAAGCCCACCCCTAGTGACACACTTCCTCCAACAAGGCCACACCTACTCCAACAAGGTCACACCTCCTAATAATGCCACTCCCTATGGGCCTATGGGAACCATTTTGATTCAAACCGCCAGAGACACCAAGGAATCAGGATTGTCCTGTTGTTGATATCTTTGTTTGTTTGCTTTATTCTATCCTGCACCACTTATGAGGGAGAAGCCTCACTTCTGTGCATCGTCTTACCTGGCAACAGAGCAAGTCACTTTAATGATAATAGACACACAGGGAGCAATGAGGAAGCCTCCTTGGAACTTAACTCTCCAGCCAGTATGGCTCCCATGTGTTTTACGTCCTCATCCCTTATTCACGGTTGATAATACCAATGGAAATGTCACTCAGGGAGGAACTACCCAGCCCCAGAAAAGAGCAAGCTGATCTTAGACTGCATTTGGGTTCTACTGCCCAACTCTTTCTCCGGGAGAAGTCTAGAAACTTTATATGAGCCCAGCCTATACTTGTAAGTCAAGAACTACCACATCATTTATCCCTCTTCAGACAACCACCACAGTATCCCCTAAATTAGAATGCTTTTTTTGCTTTTGGTGCCCTATATGTGCTGGCTGGAGTGGGACATTTTTATCTGTCTGGTTCTTCCGTAAAGTTCATACTTTGGGATGGAGTCACATGAGACTGCTCACCCTGTCTGGAAAACAACATGGACTTTGAAGAACACTAAGTAGCTCAGCCCAGCGGGAAACATAAAGACACAGAGCTGATTGGTGTGTGGGGCAGGTCACACATGTATAGTCTCTAGGCTGGAAAAGGGGGCCTTTTCCTTTGACCACATTTCTACTTGACATACTGTGTGTCTGAGGGTTACTTCTGACCAGAAGACTCTCCTGTCCAAACATACATAAAAAAGTGTGGTTCAGGTTGGCAGAAGGACTCGAGTTTTTCTCTCAGAAAGCTGGGGTTTGATCATGGGTAAATTATACAGACCAACAAAAAGAAATCAATGCAGTGCAGACTGACCTTTACCTGAGAGGCACAGACCCACCTAGAGGAAAACAAGCTACACTCTAGGCCCAAAGGACAGGCCTTCATCTTGTAATATTTAATATACCTAGATCAGTCGTCTCTTCTACCCTAGGCCTAGGATCACACACCGACTAACACATGATCATGGAAAGGCCTTGTTCAGAGGTGGGTGGTAATTCACTGAGGATGCAGACCCAAGTTCCCAGTCTTGTATTCAGGTGAAACTTAACAACTGTAATAGTTAGCAGAGAGACTGTTCATGGTTTCCTGAGTTGCATCTGTTAGCCTCACATGCACATGCATATGCACATGTACACACACACACACACACGTACACATATACATACATACACACATGCACACACACATACACGTATACACACACGCACACGTACACGTACAGATACGCATACACAACCTTGGATTCAAAAGGCTATTGTACTAGCTCCATTCTAAACACATTGCAGAGGGAAGTGGGAGTTTCTGTTTTGCTCAGTGATGTATTCCAAGCCTCTAGGACAGAGCCTAGCACACAGAGGACTGTTGGTGACTATTTGTTCAGTAAAGAGTTACCTGGTTCCAAAGCCTCGATTCTATCTTGTAGGCCTTGCAGATTCTCCCACAGGGTTTGGGAGTCTAAGTGGGGTTGAAAGAAGAGGAGCATGAACAGGATGCACATAGAGAGCCTTGGGTCCAGCAGAGGACACCCTGCCCTCCTTGCTTTCTCTAGAACCCCATTCTCAGGCAACCATAACCAAGGGAAAGACAGGTTAACCAAGCCCACCTCCTCTACCAGGATGCTGCTGTTCAGCTTTGGCTGCAGAAGGGGACCCCTGCCAGCAAACTGATCCTTGGCATGCCCACCTATGGACGATCCTTCACCCTGGCCTCCCCATCAGACAGCGGAGTCGGAGCCCCAGCCACAAGCCCTGGTGCCCCAGGCCCCTATACTAGGGAAGGAGGGGTACTGGCTTACTATGAGGTAAGAAAGCTTGTCCCTATCCTGAGTATGGTGGAAGCCGGGGGGCTCCTGGGAGGTGAGAGGGCTTCTCCTGCAGTTTCTGAGTGCAAGTGGTAAGCATGGAGAATTCTAGGCAAGGGCATTCCATCCCTACCTGGCTATCTTGTCTATATCCTTAAGCTCAGTGCCTAAAGTTTGAACCCACAGTTCTAGGCTATTCCGTAGAATCTGCTATATTTTCTAAGCTTCCTCAGAATGGGAATTTTCCCACTCTCTGGTCTTCTCTTGGCATGAGGAGACGAATGTCTGGGAGTGTTCTTTTTCCTCCTTAACACAACTCTGTTCCTATAGGTATGCTCCTGGAAGGGAGAACACAGAATCAAGGACCAGAAGGTGCCCTATGTCTCCCAGGGCAACCAATGGGTAGGATTTGATGACATGGAAAGCTTTAGAACCAAGGTGAGTCCCAGCTCTGCTGGGATTGGGGTGGCCTAGGGCCTGCCAGGTGGATCTAAGGCTTGCCAATAACATCAGCACGCAAACCCTCTTCAAGGATGAGTGTTCTTGTAAATGCCCTCCCTCTTCATGTGACAGCATTTTGAACAGTTATCCCCTATCAATGAAGAAAAGGCACAATGAAGGCTGGGGATGTAGCTCAGGAATAGAATGCCCACTGGCATGTACAAGGCCCCCAGTTCAATCCCCAACACAGAAACACACACACACACACACACACACATACACGGGGAGGGGCATGGAGATTCCTCTCCATCGAGTAGACCTCTTGACAAGACTTGTATTTTACCAAAATACAAATTCTATAGGCACGCGGAAAGGAGAAATACGCATGTGCGATGTGTGACTTTACCCCGTTTGTTGGCCAGATTTGGAGCATCCTTGGGTGTCGTTGACTTACTTATTGGGCCCCCTCTGCTGCCCAACATGGGTTCCTTTATGTGTTTCCTGGCCTTAGTCCCTGAAGAGAGAGCTTTAGCCCCTGAAGAGAACAAGAACTACTCCTGTTTGTCAGCTGGCCTCACTGGGGCAGACCATGGCAGGGTCTTTTAGAAATGCAGATGAAGTGCTATGGGAATCTAGAGAGTCATAGTTGCTTCCCAGATGGAAGGCTTGTGGAGGAGGTATGCTTGAGGCAAGTCCTATAGCCTAGAAGGCAGGCAGGCATCCCAGGAGGGGAGCAAGCAGACAGACTGGGTGGAGAAGGAAGGGAAGAAACAAGATGGGGCCCAAGGAGTAGGGTAGACTAGCAAGAGGTCCAGACCACCCCACCCTTCAGCTCCCAGCCCCACTCCACAGACAAATATCGTGGTACCCCGAGAATCTCTGAGGGAGCACACAGCTGCAGTGTATTCCCTCAAGAGCCCCGAGGATGACAAAGCCAGGAAGATATGAAGGCAAAGCCCTGTGCTAACTGAGCCTATAACAACCAGTAGACCATGCTTTAATCGCTGCACCTATCCTCCAGGTCAGCTATCTGAAGCAGAAGGGGCTAGGAGGAGCCATGGTCTGGGCCATGGACACAGACGACTTCGGTGGCTCCTTCTGCAACCAGGGCCCGTACCCTCTCATCCGGACTCTGCAGCGGGAGCTGAGTGAGTGAGGGGCAGGGGACCAGAGGCTGAACTCAGAGGGTGGGGTGCACACCCTCCCCCTCTCATAAACCTTTCTGAAGAAATGACTGTGCCCCAATACTGTGATTTCTCAAATTTTTCTTCTCCCGGGGAGCTAGGGAAACTGTTGAAACTCTGTGCCTTTGCACCCCTTTCCGGTGTCTTTCGGCAATACCTACCAGGATGTGATAACAGGGATTCCCTCCAACGGCAACAGCTAGAAGCAGATGTTTTCTCTTACTAAGAAAAAAGCCAGTCCTCACCCTGTCGGGTGGGACCCCCTAGGTGTCCCTCACCAGTATTTGGCTAAGCAGCTGGTATGTGGTCACTAGCAGCTGAATTGTGTTGTCACCAGCTACCTGCTACTGTACAGCCTCAGTTGTCTTCCAGGCAGCACCCAGCTATAGTTGTGGCTGTGGTCTGGCTGTGGAAGATGGGGTTTGGGTGCTGCCTTCTGTGGCTGCTGCTGTGTGCTTGGCTGTGGTTTGGAATCTGTTGGGTCAGCATTGATTGAATCCTCTTTGCCTTTCTAGATCTTCCATCCCTGCCACCACGACGCCCAGAACAGGAAGTACCTGGGCCGCAGCAGCCTTCTGAGCCAGAGCGCGGACCCCACCCAGGGCTAGACTCCTTCTGCCAGGGCAAAGCTGATGGGCTCTACCCCAACCCTGGAGAAAAGTCCAGTTTCTACACCTGTGCAGGCGGGAGGCTGTTCCAGCAGAGCTGTCCCCCAGACCTGGTGTTTAGCGACTCCTGCAAGTGCTGTACCTGGAGTTGAGTCCCTGGAACCCCGTTCAGCCCCAGCCTAAGGCCAGGCCTGGAAACCACCCCCCCCAAACAGCTTTTCCTGGGGCTACAGGCCTCTGTTCTTTCCATAACCCAGCTTCTGCTTAGCTTCTTGGCTTCCGTTTGGTCTCTCCTGGTCAGTTTCTTTATCTGCAAAATAAACTCTTAGTTTTCACCCCTGATGTAGTAACTCGAAGAGGCTCTCTAAATAACACTGTTGACACAGAAACCTCCCTAGGGGATCAAGGGGAGAGGGTGGCATACACCAGGCAAAGCTCAGAGCCAGATGGTACATTTAGGATGTGCCGGGCCCCATGAAAGTCTCACCTCACTGAGTCTACCTGCAAGCAGGCACCTGCCGGTACACAGGGGACAGCATACAGAACATGGCCAGGCTCCACACATCACCTGGTCATTGGTTCAGGAGCCTTTGGGAAGATTCTTAACCTCCACTAGGCTGTTCTTCCCCAAACGGACACGCGATGGCAGCAGAGAAGAGCTTTTCCCTGTTTACAGCTCTGCAGCCACCAGCGAAGCCTCCGATCCTCTCACATGCTTCATCTCAAGTGCTGTTCCCAGTAGGTAGACGACACAGAACAACTGTTTTACAGGCATTTTTTACAGGCATTTCAGTTGAACACTGATTCTAACCAATTCTCAATCCAGAACAAAGGCTTAAAATGATCCAAGACAAGCATGTGCTCTCAGGATAACCATTGAATGGTGATATAGCTGAGCGTGGTAACACATGCCTACAATCCCAGCACTTGGGGAGCTGAGGTGGGAGGACCCTGAGCACCACACCAGCCTGGGCTATAAGGTGAGACACTGTCTCAAACAAACAAGCAAGCAAAATGAAAAGAGCGAAGGAGAATATACACATCCCTTGCAGCTTCGGGTGGCACCTTGACTGTTGCCTTTAAAGAAAATCCTCACGTTCCCTAAAGGTCTACCCTGTGGTGCACTTGCTGGAAGCCTGGATTTGGAAAGCCACTCAGATGGGCCACTGGGAACGAGTTAGGTCAGAGAGAGGTTGGGGAACAGCTTGCCCACCCCTACACCCCAGCCTTCTGCAGTCTGTTCTACTGCCCAGAGCTACCTGCTTTTGTACAAATTCCCACCCTCTGGGCTCTGAACCTGAAGGAATGCCTGTTTAGAGAAGAGTCCGGGGCAGCTTCCTTAAGGAGAGCGCCTGTGTGTAAGGATGATAGTAGGCCCACTATGTACTTAGTAATGGCTTCAGGTGAGGAGACAGCCTGGGGGTCCCTTTCTGTCAGATGGGGGCACTCCAGCTGTCTGGGTGACTAGGAGGGGGTATCCAGGGTCTGTTTGGGAGTGAACATTCTTCCTTCTTTCTTTGCCTTCCATTTGCTGGCGAAGTCAAGGAGCCAGCACACTCCTGTCAGTACAGTGTGCTCTCCGGAGAGTTCAAACGGTCACTCCTCACAGACACCAAACCTTTGTGCTAGTTTTATCCATAGGAGAGTATGGACCATGGCCTCTCTCTGGTCTTCATGTCTCCATGCCTCCCCAGACCCACAGTCCCTGCCACAGCCCAGGCCAGGGCACTTCTCACTGAGACATGGCTTTCCTCTGGTCTCTCTGCTCCCGGACCCTCCGTTTTCTAGTCCACCCTCCAAACTCAATCAGCTTAATCTTTATAAATCTTATAAATTAAGGATCTAATCTAATCACACCCCTTGCTTAGGAACTACTAACAAAGTCCCTATCATCAGCAGTGTCAGGCCCTGGCCTCTTTTCCTGGTCTTACCTCCTGTTATTACACACTAATCCATCCCCAACCCCCAACCCCATACCCAGCTGTCAGTGTTAACCTCAGGCATCCCAGATCCCAGTGTGGGGCCTCCAGATGGCCACCATCACCCTGCTTACCAGGCGCACCCAATTTTCTGAATAGATCTTTTTGATCCTGGAGCCCCAGCGTACCTAAAGCCATTGGTGCTCACACTGTCTCTTCTACCTCCGTTATGGGCTCTGGGCCGCGCGTGGCTCTGTGTCTTCCCACTGCAATTGGGTCTCTCAGTACAAACCAAGCGTCTGTAATATCTCGGTCCTGGTGCCAGGTGGACACAACAGGGTGGGATGGTATTCAGTACGAGGAGAGGGGGTGTGTGGGTAGTGAAAGTGTCCAGGGCTAGGCTTTCCAGGGCCAATATTCAATATTCAGCAGACAATGAACAAATGAAACCCTTTCAGGTGCTAGTGAGTCCCGCAAAGGAAAACTCGTGGCTGGAGACTGAGAGTGGGTGTGGGTGGGGCTAATGCGCAGCACAGTTGGAAAGGGCACAGTGGACGTCACCTTGGAGCTCCCTAAAAGCGAGGAAGACTTTCTGACATCATCCTGCTCTGCAGAACAAGGAGTGTTTGTCTAGCATGCACAAAACAGAGTGTTCAATCCACAGCACTATATAATTTGGGTGTGGCAGTTCACACCTGGAATCAAGAGGTAGAGATGGGAATCAGAAGTTCAAGGTCATCTTCCACTTCTCAGTTCAAGGCCAGACTGACATATGTGAATATTCTGTCTCAAAATTAAATACTAAAATACTTTAAAACAGAAAATAAATGGTCTGGTTCTTACCGAGCCTCAAGCACATGTAATGGAAGGGGAGAACCAGTGTCCTTGTTCTGCCTTCTCATCTTCTAAAGAAGTCCCTGCAGCCTTCTCTCTGGTGATGCACTTCACACCTGCCATGGCCACTAGAACTCCAGGCAACGGATCAACCCAACTCTCCTGGCTGGATGCTCCACCCAGAATGCCCTCTCCACTTCCAAATGGATGGTAACCTACCCAGAGATGAAACTTTGTTTTTGTTTCCATTGTAAACTATATCACACATACAGAAGAGTGTTCAAAATATATGTGTGCACGAACTCTCATGAATCCATCACCCAGGCAAGCACACAGCATCACCAGCTGCTTAGCATCAGCACCACAAAGGGGTCAGCCAGCATCTTATTATGCCTTAGACCTGGATCTCCTAGCTTCTCGTTAGCTCCCGCATGTCTCTTATGCCTACAAGCTGTATGTGTTTGTTCTGTTGTCCGTTGTGTCTCTTGCCATCTTTCCATTGGGTGGCCTACCGCACCTTATCGAAGTGTAGGAACTCTTTATGTATTCTGCATATTCTGAGCATAAATTCTTTGATAGTTATGGTTTGTGCTCGCTCTCTCTCTCGCTCTCTCTCTGTCTCTCTCTCACACACACACACTTTTCTCTCTCATTTACTCACCTCTCTCTCTCTCTCTCCCACTCATTCACTTTATAGTCTAAGCTGATTTTGAACACACAACCTTCCTGCCTTAGGATTCTGAGTGCTGAGTTAAGGTGGGCCTCACACTTCTCGAGGTGTTGTCTAGTGGGGCTGTGCTCATCGATCTTATCCTTCATGGTTTGGATCCTCTGTGTCTTAAGAAATCCTTCTCTAAGCCAAAAGTGGTGGCTCCCACCTGTGATCTCAGCACTTTGGAGTCGGAGATAGGCAAACCACTGGTCTACTCAGAAATTCTACACCAGCCAGGGCCGCGTAGCAAGACCCTGTATCAAAAGACCAAAATAGAAAAGAAGAAAAAGGACAATAACTCCTTCTCTAAAGTCAGAGACATTTTTCATATTCTAACATTTTTGGAGGTTTTTTTTCTTTTCTTCCTTTTTAGGCTTAATCCTTTTGAAAGAGATATCTGTATATGCTGTGATGTCGGATCAGATTTTGCTTTCTTTTATTTGCATTGGTGTTTTGCCTGCATTCACGTCTGTATGAGGGTGTCAGATACCCTGAAACTGGAGTTTACAGTTGTGAGCTGCTGTGTATGTGAGTGACGGGTATTGAACCCAGGTCCTCTGGAAGAGCAGTCAGTGCTCTTAACCTCAGAGCCATCTCTCCAGCCCCTGTTTTATTTTATCTTATTTTTCCAGCATCATTTAGTGACTGATCTTTCCCCTTTCTACCGTGCAGCATGTCTATTGGTGAAACTGGACAGTAAGTTTTAATGCCCTAGACAGGAAGTTCTATGACACCTTAGTTTTAGGAAGGCTTCAGCTCTCCTCAGTACTTGTTTTTCCACATATACATCAGAATCATCTTGATAAATTCCATTAAAAAGTCTTTTCAGGCTTTGATTGGAGCTGCATTGAGCCTTGGATGGATTTGGGAAGATCGGTATCTTTATGACCCTGTAACTCCCTAGCTACAGCCATGATATGTTTCTTTGTTTAATTGTCTCTTCACAATATATTTTAATGAAATTCTATGATATTTTTCTTAAATATCTCACAGGTTATTCCTAAGTTTATGTTTTGATTATTACTGTAAATTTCACCCCCTGTAAAAGTTCATCTTTCTCATTAACTACTGCAGAAGCATGGTTTGGTAATATCGCTGACTTTCGTGTATTGACATTGTGTCCAGCAACTTTTCCAACTCTCTTACTAATTTCTTGTATTACTTCGTTTCATTTTTGAAATGGGGCTGTCCTGAGACCCCTCCCCCACACCATCTCAGCCTCCTGGCATATGCTTAGTTTCCTTTACTAACTTTGCTGCAGATCCTGCCTCATGCTCTTTGTAGACAGCCACACCACCTGCACAAGTGAGATGTGCTCCTTCTTGTATTCTGAAGCCCAAGTCTTCTGCTTACTTTCTGACTTGGTTATTAAACTAAGAACTCCAGTAACCTGGGCACCATCGTCCTGTTCTTGATCTAAAAGACGATGTTTTCAATGTGTCAACACTAACAACACTATTTGTTGTGGAATTTGTTGGGTTTGCTTTTATTTTTGAGACGGTCTCATATAGCCCAGGCTAGCCTGAAACTTACTATGTAGCTGAGGATGACCTTGAACTGATGGTCCTCCCCTTGACTTAACCTCCCTAGTGCTGAGATCATAGATGTGTACCACCGTGCTTAGCCTAATATGGGTTTTATCAGACTGAGGAAGCTTCCTTCTGTTTCTGCTTGGCTAAGAGGGCTTTTATGTGCATGGACGAGAATTTTGTCAAGTATTTATTTATTTTTTGTTTTATCCTACTAATAAAGTAAATTAACTACTCTGTTAAATTCTTGCTATATTCCTAGGATTATTCCAACTTGGTCATGATCTGTTCCAGGCATTTAGGTAGACCGCAGGGTTAGATGAGTGTTTTCTTTCTCATTTTTGCACGTGTAAATTACTACACAGAGTGGAACTGCACACTTCTCACAGTCTGGAAACCCCAGCCATTGTCCCAGGAAATAATGAGCTGACTAATTAATAATTAATTAATTAATGAGCTGATTTAAGGCTCTGATAGCGTCATAAAATGAGCCAGGAGGTTGCCTCGTTCCCTTCCCTGAGGGGTGTGTAAAACACCGGCCGCAGCCCCCGTGACACCATCTTGGAGCTATCTTGAAGCAATGCTTTATTTTGATTTCTTTTTTTGGTGGCTTCAGGAGCATTGCATTTGTCCCGGAGCAGACTGAGGACTGAAGCTCTTCATCTGTCTGAAGATCCTCCCTACCCAGCCCTGAGGGACCTGGAGGCAGGAGGCAGCATCAGAGCTCTTGCTTTACTGAGAACTCAGCCCCTGTGCCCCTGAATAAGATGGAGTCAGAGAGGGTGCTGGCTATCTCTCTCTTCCATCTGCCCCTCCTAAGGGTTCCCAGGAGGGCTGAGTCAGATGCTGTAAATCTGCAGTTTTACCAGAGGTCACTGGGGTGGACCCAGACTGTTGAGGGTCCCATGGCCAGCTAAGAGCCCTCCTAGGGCAGCTCCTCATCCACTATGCTGTCCTCACTCCTGGACTAGAGGAATGCATAGAGTCTTCCAGGGATCTCTTGAGGGCCTAGGCTCAGTAAACTATGTCTGCTTTCCTCCCACCTTTCTCCTTTGCCTGGATCCCCAGCTCCACCCTATGAGGTCACAGACTCAAGTCATTTTCCTATACTGTAAGGCCCTGCTGTGGGAGAGACTTGCATGACACTTGACTCTGTGACCTGAGGTCATTGAGTTTGAGGACCCAGAAAGGACTCTGGGGAAAGAGCTGCACCAACAGAGAGGCAGAATGGAAACAGTGGTTTCGAAAGGCTCGTGTGGAAGGAGGCTGAAGGCACATCAGCCCCCTCTTCTGTGGCATGCCTTTTCTGAGTGTCTTTTTGCACGTTGTGCAGGGTTGGTTTACCTCTGAGAGGCATTCCTTCGATTCTTCACCTTCTGGCTATGAGAAAAGCCCACTCCTCTGAGTCCAGAGCCTGGCTCAGACAAAAAATAGACTGATCTTAATTTGTTCAGCTATTTGGGCAACACATATTTTCCAGACATACCGGAAGGAGAGACACACCGCTCCAAAGACCCACTGTCACGTTTCCCTTGAGCCTCTCTCCTCAGTTTGCTCAGGGTGTGAGTCGGGAGGGGCTGGACAGGCATTTCTGGCATGATCTGCCCTCCTCGGCCCCCACCAGATAGCATGAAAGATTTTGGGGGCTTAGGATGGCCCCAAATCCACTCCACTCCCTCCTTCTGCATATTCTTGCCATTCCCAGCTGTCACCCAGACCAATAATAACCCGAGAAGGCCAGGCAACCAAAATCCAGGCTTAACAGAAGACATCCTTCTGGCTCTCACACCCCATCCTCCGTTCCTTGGCAACCAAACTCCATGGTGGGGCACCGAGAGGACTGCCTGGGAAAGAGAGCCGTCTAGAGACAAAGGGCTCAAGGACCCACTGTCCCTTGCTCTTGCCCTGATCACCTGGTCTTCCCTTTGTTCCTAATCAGAGCATCTGGGGTACGGAAGAGCTAGCCCACCCTGAGGAGTCCAGACCCATTAGCTGGTGGTCTTGGCTTCCCCGAGGTCCTCTTTGTTATCCCTTGGTCCTCATGGTCTGAGGTGGTGTTCCACCTGAGAGCCTCACACTAGCAGCAGGTCCGTGGATGTCCTTACCTCGGTATCCATAGCGGTGGGAATCTCTACCCCGTTTGTGATGGATGTACCCCAGTACATCACACGTGGCTTGTTTACAGCTAGGTTAAGTCCGGGGCTGCCTTCTGTGCCCAGCTCCGGCTTCATCCACCTGGCCTGCCACACTTGACCTTGAGAAAGAAGGGATTTGGGTCAGGGGCCCTTAAGGTGGGAGGACTGAAGGAATGTCACCCCGCTACGGTTCCACTGCGTCGCTTGCTTGGCGTGGAGGGAAGTTCACAAGTTCACTTTGACTTTCCTTTTACTTTTTTATATTTATTTTTTGAGACAGGGTTTCTCTGGTATAGCCCTGACTGTCCTGAAACTTCACTCTGTAGACCAGGCTGCCTCCGAACTCACAGAGATCCGCCTGCCTCTGCCTCCCAAGTGCTGGGATTAAAGGCGTGCTCCACCGCCGCCCGGAGGCCTTTTCTTACTGTGTTCTTGCGTGAGCTAGAGCAAGTCACTTTTCACTGGAGCCCTACTCTACGGTCGGCTGGTTACCACAGCCAGCCACACCATTACTGGCTGTCCATTCTCAAGAAGGGAGAATAAAAGGGAAGGCCCCATCCTTCACTTGATGCCAAACACAGACCCCCCTGCTCCCTGCTCTTCCAGCCAGAAGGCCCCGTTAAACGTGACCTGAGCTAGATGTGGGAGACTTGGGCCACAGCTCCTCCCCCAGTGTCCACACACATCGGAACGCACAGAGGAGCACCGTCCTTTCATGGGCAAGCATAAGGCCCACGATAATGGGAGCACAGGTGTTTAATGCTACCCTTTGCCTCAAGGACTGCTTTACCAATTACTCAGGGCCTCTGTTTCTACCAGTGACCTCAGCTGTGCTGTCACGCCTGCCCACCCTCAGCCACTTCGGCAAAGGCTGCCGCAGAGCTGGCCAAAGGTAGGCAGCAGTGAAGCATAATAACACCCAGGCTGTATCCAGAGCATCTCTTGGGTGACTCAGAGGTCACTGGCCTTTGGAGAGCATCCCGAGTGCCCCTCCTCAGCCTGCCGGTTAGAGAGCAGTCTCCCACACAGCAGGCCCCAGATGCCTGCAGACAAAATCTTCCTAATCCTTTAATCCAGTGATGGGAGCCATTTTCTATTAAGGGACTGTGACTTCAGTGGAAAAAGGCAATCATCTGAGGCCATACCGTCACATGAAATCATTTACTTTTTGGTGTGGATGTGCAAAACATGAAAACACTTGTTTTTTTTTTTTTTTAAAGCAAGGCAAATAAGTAAATACATAAATAAATAAGAGTACAAAATAAACATGAGCGCCACCATGTCTAGAATATCTTCCGGATCCGGGATAACTGAGATGCCTGAAAGGACGTGAAGGGGAAAAGTGAGAAATCATGGCAGAAGGAGAGAGAGAAAAGAGAAAGGGGAGAAAGGGCAGGAGGGCAGGGCGGACTGTACGGGGACCACAGAGGGTGGCGTGCTGGAGGACCTGATGCTCACAACTCCACCCAGTCGTGGTTCTCAACCTGTAGGTTGCGACCCCTTTGGGGATCTAACAACCCTTTCACAGGAGTCACCTAAGACCATCTGCGTATCAGATACTTACGTTACAATTCATAACAGTAGCAAAATTACAGTTATGAAGTAGCAATTAAATTAACTTTACGGTTGGGGGGTCACCACCTGAGGAACTGTATTAAAGGGTGGCAGTGTTAGGAAGGTCGAGAACCACTGTTCTGGAAGATCCTCTCACCCTCGCCTCTCCCAGTGTTTGGCTGTCAGATCGTTCCCTGGAAAGGATCAGAAAGCCAGTCTGAGGAAGTGTTAATTGTTATACCACTTAATCTCTACAAGAACTCTAAAGATTAAGGGGTGGTGTTACTCAGGGTTGTTCAGTTTTTATTTGGTTGGGGTTTTTGCCTCTACCTGATGAATACCGGCATTCCTGGGCCACCACACCTCCAAGGTTAAGTTTGCAAATGAGTAAAGTAAGACCCAGAAAATTTGCTCGAGTTCACAGACAACAATGGGCCAGGGGCTGGAGAGGTGACTCAGTGGTTTAAAGTACTCGCTGTTCTTCCAGAGGTCAGAGGTCAATTCCCAGTGCTTACCTCAGGTGGCTTGCAACTGTTTGCAACTCCAGCTCCAGGGGCTCTGATGCCCTCTCCTGGCCTCCACAGGGACCCGCACTCACAGGCAAATAAGAACAAGAACTCATCCACGTCAGAGCTTCTGCCCTTCTCCCCTCCATCTCATGTTGACCCCTCCCTGTGAGCCATTCACTGCCGCCGCACCCCACCCACAGCAATTCAGCCACTCTTCCCCTCCTTCCTCTGGAACTCATTCAGTCACCTCCAGACTTCACTTTACAGACCTCGGGCCAGCAGTCCATGCTATGGGTCACTTACTAGAGAGGTGTCCCAATGCTGACCATCGCTCTAGTTTATTTTCGGCCTGGGACTCTCTGTTCCGCAGTGATCTCCCTCCTGTGTATGACCTTTCGCTTTCTGGAGGAAAGTTTCCACGTAAGCAGAACTTCATCAGCCTCATTAATTACTAGATCCCCAGAGTCTCACTCCATTCCTGGCTCAGAGTAGATGCTTGAAGTGTGTTTGTTGAAGGCTGGGGTCGAAGCGCTTGGTGGGCAGAGGCTGGCAGATCACACGTTCCAGGCCAACCTGTGTTACATAGTGAGACCCTATCTTTAAAAAAAAAGTACTTGTTGAATGAATGAATGGACTTCTCTGCAGCCTGATAGGGACCCTGCTGTCAAAGGGACATTTTCACGGAGAAGTAATAACCAAGTCGTATGCAGCATTTCCCACAAACACTCTAGTCAGAACTCATCCCTTGCACAGACAAGACTTGAGCTATAGACGAGGTAAATGAGATGTGAGACGCTCAAGGCCTGATCTCCTGGAGTTTATAGAACATGCATCCACAAAGGATTGTGGCTCCCAGTGAAATGAGCCATAAACAAACCAAACATGTTCAAAGGAAGAAGAGACCCTGTCTGGCTGGGTGATGGGTGGGGTTTTCACATAGGGTATTGGTGTGGAGCTAGAGCCCTGAGTGAGGTTCTGCTCGAAGTAGATCCAATAACCATAACCTCAGGCCCGAGTCAGGACCCCCAGGGTGTGTTCGAATGGAGGGCAATGGGAGGGAATGGAGACAATTCTAGTGTGTCACGTCAGCAGAGGAGAGTCAGCTGGAGCTCTGAGTCACTGCCCTGAGCTAGAGCAGCTCAGAGGGAGGGTGGCAGGCATGGCAGGGTTAACCTGCTTCTCTCTGTGAACAGTCTTGAGCAGGCAGATTCCTCCCTTTTCTCTAAGTAGTGTGAAATATAAGAGGGTCAACAAGCATGCTTTTTCAACACCAGGAAATGAAGCAACCGTTTTTGAGAAACCATCATGCCTTGAGGAGGGCAAGGCTCCAAGCTGTGTCTATTTGCCTGTCACGGTAATCCTGGTTTTAGAAAACAGTTCTCCTAAGGAGGCTAGCTTGTCCGGGAAGGGGTGGGGACCAGGATCTCGGGATGGAGATGAAAATGGAGACAGGCAGGGCCAGGACTGCTTGGGGGGGGTGCGCACCCAAGAGCATGTGCGTGTGCGTGTGTGTCTGAGAAGGGCTACTGTGTAGTCACCAGGCTTTCTGGGAGAACTGGAGCTGATGACCTGCAGGGAAGAGCACAGCATGGGGAAGAGAAAAGAGTTCCGGGTCGTTGGGGATCTATAGGGAAGAGTCCGGGTCTGGAATAGTTACCCGCCTCCGCCTCCTTGGTTTCCATCATTTCCAGTCTCGTGACCCCTGCCGCATCATTTCCAGTCTCGTGACCCCTCCCACATACTAGGCGAGCTGCCCGGCTTGGAGAACCAGGCATCGCAGCATCTCATCTAGCTCCTTCTTCCTGAAGTCATGTCTGTGACATCTTTACCACATTGTATTGTGATTGTGGGCTCACACGACTATCACCTGTACAGACTGGGAGTCCCTAGAAGGTCCTCCTCCCTCACTACCTGCTCTGGTCCCACCCTCCCTCTCTCCCAACCCTTGGAACTGAATGAAGGTATGCGGCTGCATCTCTACCGCCAGCCTGGTCCCTAAATGGCAGCACTCCTCAGCCTTGGCCTGAGTGTCCCCTTCTCCTCAGGAGCTACTGACCCTTGGATGACTGTAAAAAGCATCTTTATACTAATGGCCCCCATGTGTACCTCCCTCCAGTTTAAGCCTCCCTCCTAAGCTCATTGTGCAGCTACTCTGGCCCACTTGCTCTGTCTGCTCAGAGGAAGCAGCATAGGCATTCACCCTTGGCGTGCCTCAGATGGGCCTGACTCTAAAGCCACCTCTGGTTGTAAATCCCAAATCTGGTTGAGAATAAAGCCACACCCCAACTGAGCCAAATTTGAAGCAAGCGAGCTTTAATTAAATTAATTAAATACTGCCCAGGAAGATGGACTCTGACCAGGTCCATTGTGAGGAACCCACGGAGTGAACCTGTCATCTCCAGGGCTCCCACAGAACGGCACCGAGTCATGTGGCACAGGTGCTTAAAAAGGCGGAACCCGTAAGGCCACGTACTTCCCACCTGGTCCAATCAGTGGCAATCAGTCCAATCAGGACAGAGGTACTACAGGCGACCAAGCGCATCTGGTGTATTTGGAGCACATCTGGTGCAGTAGGGTCAACTAAATGAGATCTAGACACTAGCTACCCAACAATCCAAGAGGTTATGTCCTCGGGCAAGAGAGATTCAGGGCTATCTGACCTGAACAGCCCCACTTGGCACTCCAGGAAGTTACATCCTTGTCCATAGATCTCTCAGGCAGAGTAATGAAAATGGAAAGCATAACTTTTGCTCTTACTTGGTGCTCGCTCTGGAAACTCGCCATAACCTATCTACCTTGCAGCAGATAGGACTCTAGGGGTGCTCCTGGCTCCTCTTCAGTTCTATACCTCCAACTAATCAGTAAATGTGTTGGTTTTCCCTTCAGTAAACATCTAGAGTCTATCAGCTTCTTTCTGTCTCCATCCTTCCAGCCCAGAATAGGTGTGATGGTTTGAATAAGAAAGACCCCCATAGGGGCCCATCGGATGCTTAGTCATCAGAGAGTGGAACTGTTTGACAGGGTTAGAAGGATTAGAGTAGAGGGTGTGGTCTTGTTGGAGAAAGTGTGTCACTGGAAATTGGCTTTGAGATTTCAAAATCCCCTGCTGAACTCTGTCTCTGTCTCTGTGTGTGTGTGTGTGTGCCTCTCTCTCTCTCTCTCTCTCTCTCTCTGCCTGTGGATCAGAATGTAGGTCTCAGCTACTGCCCCAGAACCTGCCTGCCTGCTACCATGCTCCCCACCACAAAGATAATGGACCAAACCTCTGAAACTGTAAGCGAGCCCACAATTAAATGCTTTCCTTAATAGACTTGCCTTGGCCATGTGTCTCTTCACAGCGAAACAACAGTGACCGAGACAATAGCCCACCATGTCTCCTGTCTGGGCCTTGTTAATTGTTATTTGGAGCCCAGCAGAGTAACACTTGCCTGCGGTCCCAACTACCAGAGAGGCTGAGGTGGATCACTTGAGCCCAAGAGTTCAAGGCTCGCCTACGCGGTGTATCAAGAACCCAGCTCAAAAACTACAAGTTAACTCTTCACACTCTGACCTCTTCCGCTTGGGTACCCTGTCTACTTTCCACGAGGCAGTAGGAGTGACTTTGCAGGTGTGGATCCTACCCTGAATCCCACTTAAACGTTCAGGGATGTCCAATTACAGGAAAGACAGGACCCCTCCCCGGTTTACAGGGCCCGATGACCCAGACCCTGATTCTCTCTCTCCACACTGCCTCTCCCAGCCCCATCTGTTCTGGCCTCACTGGGCACTTTGCTTGCTTGTCCTTTTCCCTAGGACCTAGACTGTGGTGCTCTCTCCCTGAATCACTTTCTCCCTTCTAGGCTAATCCCAGGTCTCCTAGATTTCACCTCAAGTCTGCCTCCTGAAAGAGTCCTTCCTGACTATTCTAACTATGCAGATCCCCCACCTGACTCATCCTCTGACCCAGTCTAGTCCAGCACTGGGCACCTAGTAGGGGTTCAGCAACTCTCTCCTGAAAGAATGGATGTACACAGCCACTGGTCCCAAGTGACTCCTGGGAGCCCCTTTTCTCCTCCTAAGCCAGCAGGGCTGTACCCACCTCCTCCTTTATCTGTGGATTTTCTCAACATTGCTCCAGGCAACACCCTACTTCTCTCTCCTCCAAAAGGAATTCAGAACTGGACATGCTGCTCACTCACTTCCTAGCTGCCCCTCTCAGTTTTTAGATTTAAATGCAGGACGCTGCAGGGGAAGAGCAGGGAGAATGGAAAATAACCAACGGGAGAAGTGGCGGTGTCCTGAGGCTGATGGGTTCCTCCGGCTGCTTCCATGGTCTATAGTTAGTTCTGACTTCCTTTCTTGGCAAGAGCCTCGCCGGTTATCTAGGGCAGGTCCCAGTTTCAGCTCCTCCATCCTATTGTCCGCTATGTCTCCTGGACTTCCATCTTCCTTCTCCTGCTCACCGTTTCCCCCACCAGGGAGCACAGCAGCACCTCAGATCTGTGTGGAAAGAGCTGAACCTGGCTTAAGCCTCATTCTTCCCTCATAAAATCTGCACAACTTTGGGAAAATTACTTTTCTTTTCCAGACTTCAGTTTGCTCATCTGTAATAGAAAATGGTAACAGGGTTTGATAGGGTATGACACACTGGTATCCACAAAACATCACTTCTTCCCCTTTGGGTGGGGGTAAATGATGTAACGTCACCTTTCAGAAACTCAAACACACACACACACGTGTACAGGTACACACACACACACACGTGTACAGGTACACACACAATCGCTCACAATCCTGGGCAGCAGTAAGGTAATACTTAAGCAGTATAACCAGTCAGTTGGCATGAATATCAGGCAATTGCTTTGTTGGCTGACATGAACTGTGACCCGGAAGACCCAGATCACGTCTATAGGCAGGGCGCTCCAGTTCCATGATGGAGTACACAGGCTCTGAAGACTGGCCATAGGCAGATGGGAGAGTGCCCCTTATCTCTTGGGTGCCGACTCAGGGTCAGGGTATGTTTCCTATCCAGGAGTCTCCATAAAGATGGCTCTTTGCGAAAACACAGCTCAGAGCTCTGACCATCTGTCACTGGTCTTACCGTGTGCACTTTCCACCACCACTCTGACCCATTCCCCTCAAGAATTTTTGTAATGCCCTGACCCAGACTCATCGCTGAAGGCTGAGGGACCCCCCTTTGTGACTAGCTCCTAAGAGACAGAACAGAGCCACGCACTCCATATAATTTTCTGTATGGGAATTCTTAGTTCAGTGACAACCTGAGCAGGCCTGCCAAGGTCTTTCTTAAAAGGAGCTAGCACTTTTCCCAAACCATAAGGGATTCCCCTACTCGAGGGAGTATTGCTCCCCGAGATAAGAATCCCTTTCAGTCTTGTTCTTACTCCTGGCACTAGCTCTATCTCAGGCTGTTCTGACCAAACGAATCCTAGAGTCTGGCCCCAAGGCTATCAGCAGCTGAGGGACTTGGAAAAGCCACCTCCTCTCTGCCAGTGTTGAAAGCAGTTTATATTAGTTTCTTCTGACTGCTGTAGCAAATTGCCATAAACTTCAAATGTTTAAAACAACACAAATAATACTCTCTTCTAAAAACTGCTGTATTCCTTGGTTTGAGGCCCTTTCATCCATCTTTGAAATAAATCCCTCTGCCCTGTTTCCATTGTCTTTCCTTTTTCTTCATCTGGCCCTCCATAGTTCATAATTCCCATTATTAACCCTTCTAAAATACTCTTCCTGTTTGTCTTAGCCACTTCCTGTTGCCGTGACAAAGCATTGTGAACAAAGCAACTATAGAAGGAAGAGTATATTAGAGGATTCCAGTTTCAGAAGGTGAGTTCCCAACCATCATCATGGTGGAGAGCGTGGCAGAAGGCAGGCAGGCAAGGCACTGGAGCATTAGCTGAGAGCTTGCATGTAGAGGAATATTTAATCCTTTAATCCAACAACATGGCTGCTCTAGGATAGAAAGAATACTGGCACACACTTTTAATCCCAGTATTCAGAAAGCAGTGGTAGTACATACCTTTAATCCCAGCACTTGGGACAGGAAACAGAGCTCAGACACAGTCAGTGTCAGACAGGAAGTGACTTCCGAGATGAGTCAGAGTGAAGGGCAGGCAAAGTGATGAATTAGAGGAAGAGTTAACAGAGTGAAGACATGTCCAACTCTCACGATATAAAAGCAGGCTCTCAGCTCAGAGAGTCAGGATGAGAGAGAGAGGACAAGACACAGAGACAATGAAGCAGTCTGACTGAGGATAAGGCAGAGAAGCAGAGAGGCTGACTGAGACAGTACGGAGCAGTGAGAGCTCAGAGACGGACAAAACATAGAGGCAAAGAGAGGAGTCTGAGGCAGAGACACAAAGGCAGTTCAGCAGAAGTCAGTATCAGACAGGTGACAGAGCGAGTCAGTTTGAAGCCAAGCAGAGCAGCTCAGTCAGAGACGGTGTGGGAGATAGCCAAGAGCAGGAGAGTCAGTTGAGTTCAGTACAGCTCTGAGTTCAGAAGGAGCAAGCCAGAATAGCTCAGTCAGCAGTAAGTCTCAGAGGCTTAAATGTTTTAGATTGTACAGAGGCTGAGGCTGAAGCCTTCCAATCTAGGCTTAAGACTAGATTATATGGAGGCCAAAAAACACTCCAGGGCTCCGAGACTAGGGACTGGGGACTGAATTAGGCAAAGAATAAACTGGTTTTTTCCCCCTGAATCAACACTATATTCACAGATAGATATTCTTAGTGTCATTTTATTTTGGTGTGCTGGGGTTAGAACCCAAGGGCTAGGGAAACATTCTACCAGCGAGCTGTGTCCTCAGCTGCTATAGATTCTGCAGGTCACCATGGGTAGTGTAAAGTTATTGTCTTTTACCTCACAAAAGAGGGAATATTTAAAAATCATTACTCTAGGCCTGGAGAGATGGCTCAGAGGTTAAGAGCACTTGATGCTCTTGCAGAAGATCCAGGTTCTGTTCCTAGTACCCATGTGGTGGTTCACAACCAGTTCTAGGGAATCCAGTGCCCTCTTCCGGCTGCAATGGGCACCAGGCACTCACATAATACATGCAGGGAAAGCTAGATACAGAAAATAAAAGATAAAAAATAGTTATATTTTATAGTTTTCAAATGATTGATTAGAGCAGCATAACTATGCGATCAATCTTAGTTATTCCCACTTGCCAAGAAGAAGCATTGGTTTTATTAAGTTTTTATAAATAAAATGTATTAATTTAAATAATTCAATGATTCTACTGAAAACAGCCGTACATTTTTCTTTGAAATGAAACATTCTGGCATTCATATGTAAAGACTGACACAGAAAACTTCAATACATTCATTTACTTTAAAATATGGGGGCCGAAGAAATCGCTCAGAAGGTAAAGCTTGCGGGTGACCCGAGTTTGATCCCCTGAGACTACGTGAAAGAACGCGAGAACTAACTCCCGCAAGACTTTCTTCTGTCCCCGACGTGTGCTCTGTGGTATGCCTCATCCCTCTACTCACAAAAATAAATATTTTCTTTTGCAAGTGTTATTTTTAAAAAAATCCGTCTCCAGGTTTCAATCACACCAACAGTCCGTTCCGGCTTTCAGCGGGATAGCTTTTGCTGTCCTCACTCTCGCGGGAGCAGGCCACAGGGGAGCGCTTACTATGAGAGCCTCCACTTTTCTACGTCTGGTCTGTCGTTTAACAAGAATGGTCTCGCCCTGCTATACACAGAGAACAGTTCCTTTTTCCTTACGTCTATAAAGCTCCCGGATACAAACCAAGGTCAGGGAGAAATAACAAAAGAACGTCAATAAAGAATCTGCCTTGGCTAGGCACGGTAGTGCGCGTTTGTAGACCCATCACTGGGGAGACCGAGGCAGGATAGATAGTTCAGGAGAAAGCAGAACTCTACAGACTTTGTCAACAAAGCAAAATAGGAAACCAAATTGACTGCCGGCTCTGCAGCATCTCCGACCGGCCTATGCGTGGGACTGTCCTAAGAGCTAAGAGCAAGTCGAAGCTGGCTTTGAACCCCACATCACCCCAGGGATGAAAACGGAAGGTGCATTTGGCTGCTCCTTGCATTAGCCTGGCAGCTTCACAGAAGCAAAGAAATGTGGTTGATGCTTTGTCTGCCCTGTAGCTGGAAACACAGGGAAGTGTAAACTCCACGTGCAGATGAGGCTAGTAGCCTTACCTCATCTAACCGATCCCATTCCTGGGGTCAATGACTCTTCCCCTGCCCATTCTGTGAATGTATGCTCTGGCTGCTTTAAAGTTGAGACACCCCCTCCCCCCCACGCGTGTTCTCCCGGGTTCCCGAGTACTTGCCAACTTACCCAACTCCCCCACAGACAGGAAGAGATGCAGTAAGGACTGCACCCCACCATGCTCTGTTCCCACACGGCTCCTCCGTGTGTAGACCTGGACCCTGGGCACTCTGCCGCTGTTCCAGGCGGAGGAGCTGCTGCTGGGAACGCGCCCTGGGAGAGGATTCTTGAATACAACACCTATGAGGACAGGCTTTTTGGCAAAAGCTGGTGGCCAACCAGAACCTCTACAGTCATTCTGATCTAGATTCTAGAACAAAAGCCAGCAAACCGTGGCTCTCGGGACAACCCTCACTAGCTGTCAACAAGTTTGACTGGAACACGTTTCTAGGTCTCTATTATCTATGGCTATATCTTTCCTGCTATAAGGACAGAGTTGAACAGAAAACAGATTAAAAAGCATACAGCTTTGTAGGAGCTGGACACCTGGCCCAAAGTCAGAGAAAAAAAAAATTCCCAGGACTAAATGAATGAATGAACTGACTTTATTTTGATTGGTATTTGTTTGCTTATTTGTCTGAGATAGGGTTGACTGTAGACCAGGGTGCCCTGGAACTCAGAGAGCTGCCCGCCTCTCCTCCCAAGCACTGGGAGTAAGAATGCATGCCACGCTGCCCAGCTTAATATTTTGTTTTAGATGACACAAGTCAATCCCTTCACGTTTAATCCATTCTCAGCTCCCTTTGCCAGGTTATACCTACACAAACGGGGATGAGGCATTATTTTTTTAATAACATATTTTATTTAATGCAATATATCCACAAAACTGACATTTCAATCTAAAAATTAATATTTTACCTTCTTGTTCTCTCTTTAAAGCAGTACTTATTTTTTTTATAGTCACTGCACACTGAAGCAAACTTTAAACATCATTTTGTCCCAGCTGAACTTTAAATTGTCGAAAGGAAACAATAATTCCACAGAAGATCTCAACAAACATTGTTTTTCTGCCAGACGGGCCTTGAACTCTCTATGAACCTCAGACCTTGCCCTGCATTCAGGATCCTCCTGCCTCAGCTTTTGAAGTCCTATTAATGCAGAGTCTAAGCTAATATGTCATCAGGACAATTGACAAAGAACAGTTCTGTAAATCAAATGGCATTAACTAATTGGCTCTGCCCGTGAAATGATAACAATGGCTGAAGAGCAAGCCTTTGGAAGTTCTCTTACTTTTTATGGCCAAATATTCGCATAAATCCAAGGGGGGAAATGTAACCAAATGAATCGTTATGGATGTCTAAACGGAATTGCTGTTTACAGTACTTCGGTTATTTATATAGGTTCAATAAGATTCTGTCATTATTTCTTACCGAGTGTAATTGGATATTGACTATGCCAAAAATTCCATTTAATTAAATGTGTGTTAAAGGGAAAAAAAAATCTAATGTCATTTGTTAAAGTATGGCAAAGCAGCCTTCATTCAAGACCATTCTGTGGGTACAGGGGCTGTGACAATAGGTCTGCAGCCAGAGAGAGACTGTGGCTCAGCACCACTGACGGGCAAGTGGGGACTGACAGCTCTGTAGGTTGGTGTGACTAAACGCCTGCAGAAAGCAAGTTAAGGGAAGAAGGACTTATGTGGCATACAGTTTAGGGGGGCACTGCCCATCATGGTGGGGGAGACCTGGCAGAGTTGCTGACAGCAGGGGCATGCAGTCGGGACTCCCCATCTTGGCTATCCAGAAGCAAAGAGCAGGATGTGTTGACACACAACTGGACACCCCGCCCCCCAACACACACACACTTTTTAAAAGATTTCCTTAAAAATAACTCTGCAGCACCCAGTGTTCCCAGGCCCAGTCTGCTTTGCTTCTGAGATCAAATGAGCTTGAGAGGATTCAGAATAGCATTGCCATGGACTCTTCCCCTTCTTTTATACAGTTTTCCCAGTCTACGGGATGGTGCTACCGGTGTTCAGAGTGAGTCTTCTCTCTTCTATTAAGGTCCTCAGGAAACACTGTCCCAGACATGCCCAGAGGTGTGTCTCCTAGGATATCCCAAAGCCAGGCAAATTGACAATGAAGATGAACCAACCATCACTATTGCCAAGGATGGACCAGGTTCAGGGGATGGAAATTACTAAGAAGAAATATCAGGGTGGGGAGGGAGACTCTAAACAGACAAGGTGACCAGACACAATCTGGGTGATGCTGGAGGATCAAGAAGCAGATCAGCTATGGAGAGTGATCAGAGGTGGAGGGCAGAGTTCTTTCTCGCCACGCAGCTCTTTACTTTGCTACAACTAGATTCTACACGGAAACACACAGACGGGCCTCTGAAAGGGTTCAGAAACCTGGCTAAAGGTTGGTCAGCAAAGCAGGCTGGCCATGGAATACGCTCACTATTAAGGAACAAAGGCTGGTGTGGGGGCAGTGGGTAGTTCAGTAGCACAGTGCTTCACAGCCCTGGGGTCAGTCCCCACACTACAGAACAAAGGACGAGAAAGAGGAGAGGGGAGGGCAGAAGAGAGAGGGAGGAAGGCTACACTTTACTGAGGATATGACGCCCGTGAGGCTTCTAGAAAATGCTCTTTTGGTTTTATGACTTGGAAATTCCCAGTTCTACAGGTTATAAATAATTTTATTTCCCAGCAGGCCAAGAATATTAACAAATACAGGGATCTTAGAGAGAAGAGTGTCGATAAAGTTGCCTCGTAATTACTGTGCCCATAAAAGCAATTCAAGGCTCCAGCGCTCTGCAAAACCTCAGGCAAAACTTTGCTGAAAAGCTTCGGCATTACCGACTCTAGTTTTCCTACAAAAAGAAAGTTCATGCCTGCCCACAGCGCCCTTATGCCAATGGAGATACATTATAGCCAAATAAATAATATTAATTTAATGATTCTGAACCAGAAAACTGTGAAATATTGCACAGATCCCAGTACACACCTCAGGAGAAAAAACTGACCCCAAAGAAGGAAAAACTTGGCACTTTGCTTCATTCACCAAGTACCACTGTGGGTGGGTGGAAATAATCTCAGCTGAGGAAAACCCCAAATAACCCACTAGCTGATGCTTCCAGACTCCAAAATATTACTTTCACAATTTCCCATAAATGTGCCATTCTGGCCAAACCAACTTTACCCCTGTTTTCTCTAGGCTGCGGAGTGAAGACACACTTCACCGTGCAGAGCCCGTGAAAACATTCTGACCCATCACAGAGGAAACAGAGTCAACCTTCCCTTCCGCCTCCTGGCTTTCCTGTCAACCCATCAGTCTTCTTGAAGTTTGATTCCTTTTTTGTTTTCTTAGGTAATTGTTTTCTTGGCACAGTGTTTGTGCTGGGGCCTTTGACCACACCGACAGGTGCCCTTCCAGCCAGGAGCAGAGGATTTGATCAGTCGCAACTTCCGCCAGCCCAGGCTCACCTGAAAGACAAGAAGAGCCCTGCTGGTGAGAAAAAGGACTCCCTCCCTCTTCAGCCACTGGCCATGACCACCCAGGCAAGAAGGATCTAAGCAATTATGCTTGAGAGGCCACCCAGGATTTCCAGGAATTTGTTTCCACCTCTTTGAGAGGTGGCCATATCCACTCACAGGCTTCCATCCAGTTTTATCTCATGCCTGCCTGCAGCCCTGCCTCAATTCTCCATGTCTCAACCTCTCTTGAAAGCCTCTTCCTGCCGAGGTTTCTGTCATTTCTCCTACCACATATCCACCATCCACCCCCCCTCACCGCCCCCCTCATTTGGCCTCCTGCATGCTGGACAAGTGCACTCCCCCTAAGCTGCAACCACCTCTCCCCTTTTACCTTTTTATTTTGAGGCAGGGTCTCTCTAAGTAATTCAGGCTGGCCTTGAACTTGTTGTGTAGCCCAGGCTAGCCTTGAGCTCCTGAGAAACTATGATCACAGGCCTGCACCACTAGTCTTGGCTGTATGTTTTCCCTCTTGTCAAGACTACTGTACCTTTCTCTGCCCCCCTCTCTATTCAGGTTACACGCCGTTTACCCGGGAAGACTCCCCATCTCCATTTCTCTTAGTAAAGTTTCCCACTCCTAGGGAGGATTACCTCATTGAACTTGACACAACTACAATGGAAATATTTTTTTTTCATTTTTTGCTAGACTCTGTCCTTCACGGGAACAGACACTGACTGTTTCCATTCACTTTTCTGTCTCTACCACCTACCACAGTGCCAGGTATCCAGCATGTTCTTAGTAAGTACTGACTGGATGGACCAATGAATGACCACTATAGCATGGGTGCCTAGAAAGGTCTGATCGGGAAAACCAAGTCAGGACACTGTTTTTGTGGAACCTCTTGAGTCAGCCATCCACAGGTGACAAGAACTGATGAACACCATGGAAATTTGAGAACACTAAGTTCCAAACTTGAATTTTGGAGTGGTACATCCCTTTAGGATCACACATTTGCTTATCTGGTCATTCCATCCAAGTTTCACTAAGCAGCTACTGTGCATCAGGGACTAAGGTGGGTACACAGGAGGATGAACAGCCAGCCAGGTTCTTGTGCTTACTGACCACATACCTTAGCTAGGGGCTTGGGCATCCATAAAATCTCACACTCACACACTGCCTTATAACTAGATCAGGAACCAGGAAGAGTGACACTCAGCCAGCCCCAGTAAGTTCCACCCTCCCTCTGGAGTCTGCCTTTCCTGGAATGAGGGGTCTGTGAAGTGAGAAGGGCGAGGAGGAAGAGGATAGAATGGCCAAAGACAGGCAATGCTGGGCAGTGCCGGGCAGCGCGTCTGGTGCATGCTGTGCACACGTTCTGAACAGTGGCACTGGCTAATGGTTCCAGGCTTCCCTTCACTGATGCTGGTACAGTGCACAGTCTGTCTGCCGTGCGTTTCACAAGGATAATATCTCCCTCCACGGTCAAGTGCTTGCTGCTCTTTCTAAAAGATCTAAGTTCCTTAAAAGAGGTTTTCTTCTGTTATGATGCAACCCATGTTGTACCCAGCATCCCGTGGGCTGCCACCCACACCCATCAGGCTTGGGGTCCCAGCAGAACTCACTCAATTATGAAGTTCATGCTGCTTGCTGTGCCTGAGTTGTAAAAAACACTTTTCCTCCATCCTGACTGTCAACCTGACAGTCTGCCAATACCCGAGAAGAGAGTCTCATTGAGAGATTCCCAGTTCAGAGAGCCTGCGTGTGTGACCGTGGGGATTGTCGCCATTGTTGATTGATGTGGGAGGGCCTGGCCCTCTGTGGGCAGTACCAATTTCTGGGAAGGCGGTTCTGGCTATATTTAAAAAAGCTAGCAAGCTCGGGCCTGTGAGCTAACAAACAGCATTCCCCCATCATTTCTACTTCACGTTCCTGCTGGACTTCCTGTCCTAACCTCCCTTAATGGTGAAAGCATAAATAATCCTCCCCTAGCTTGCTTTTAGTCGTGGTGATTCTCACAGCAACAAAAAGGAAACCGGAACAATCTCTGATACAGAGTCCACGAGACTGTGGCTGTTGAACACGTCGTTAAATCTCCTCGGGGTTCTGGTTTACAGCGTATGCAAAGGCCCTGTGGTGGGAGAGAGGACAAGAGCAGAGCTCTGAAAGAAGATGCTGGAAGTAGTATACTGAGATAAAATAGGAGGTGGCAAGTCATGATTCCCTCAGTAAGCAAGTGCTGCTGAGGTAGCCTGCCCACCCTGAGGGGGAAGGGGCAGTGTGAGAACATTACCTTCATACAGAATACATGGAATTAATAAGCTGAGCTTAAGGGCTCACAGGGCCAGAAAGCTCACACCAGTCCAACCCATAAGAGAACTTCTAACGAAGGAAAAGATGCAAACAGGCAGCATTTCTTCACATCCTGCATCCTGTTGGGCTACTCTGTAGTGTCTCCACCAGAAGTGGGAGAATCAAACAGGAGACTCATCTCAATGGCTACCGTTGCTGTCAATCATCTTTGGCTCAAAAGAAACCTGTCACCTTAAAGAAACCTGTGGTGAGCTTTGCTGCTCAGAGTCTGGCTCAGGACCAAGCTCTTCTTATTCAATTATCTTACAGCATAAGGCAGGGGCTTCAGAGGTTTTAGAGAAAGGGGGGGTGTCTGAAAGGACCCTCAGGGAAGGCTGAGAATCTATCCTGGACAACATCTGACTAAGACAGATAGGGGGCCTACCTCTCCCTGGGGTGCTAGGCAAATGTTAAGCACTGTTAAAGCACCTTTAATAATCTTAAAATCACTTTTTGTGTTAGTGATTAATTCCTTATTGTAAGTACTTCCACCTAATACTAATTCTCCTGTAAATTAAGCAAAGATATTAGGGGAAAAGGCACTCCGATTCCTTAATTAGCAGCTGTTGGGTTTCCTCTTGCTGTCCCGGCTGTCTTGAGCAAAAAGACTGTCAGTCTAAAAACCAGTCAAACAGAAGGGATGTGGTGATGCGTGCTTTAATCTCAGCTCTTGGGAAGCAAAGGCGGGTGGGTCTCTGAGTTCAAGCCCAGTCTTGTCTACATAGCAAGTCCAGGCCAGCCAGGACTACACTGTGAAATCTTATCCAAATAGATAGACAGATAGATAGATAGACAGACAGACAGACAGACAGACAGATAGGAAAGCCAGACAATCCTACAAGCACCATGATAAAACTGCATGGTGATCACAGTTGACCGTTTTGACTCCTGGAGGCCCAGTGTCAGTCAGAGCTGTTTCAGTTTGTATCAGACACTTCTGCCTTGGTAAACTCTGACTAGCCCATCAATAGTCTCCATCTTGTCCAGTAGGGAGTATGTCCCCTCCTGGCCTAGCTAAAGAAATTAATGTTTTTCCTGAAACCACAAATCCCCATTGCATGTGAGGTGTCCTGTGGTTGGTCCAACTGCCCCTTCTCTGCCTGTATGAGCAGCAGGCTCCTTGAGTTGACTGGGACATGTCCTGCTGTGATGTCTCCCCTCGTTGCAACTTTAGGCCCAACTTTAGGCTTCTCCTGGGTGTTCTTTTCTTATCTACTTTTAGTAGTGTAGGCTGAGCTGGTAACACAAGAAAGAAGCAGCAAATACAGCAGAGCAGCAGAAATGGGGCAGCCAAGGAGCAGTGGCAGCCACGGGAGCAGGCAGCCAGCAAGCTGAAGAAGTGGTAAGGCAGCTAGAGGCTTGACAAGAAAAAGAGGCAGAGCTGAGCCGGCAGAACTGCAAAAGCATCAAGGGACTGACAGCCTGACAGCTGTGACGAGAGAGAAGACAGCTGGGTAGTGTGAGAGAGTGGTCAGCGCAGAAAATCCGGGAAAGACAGAGGGCTGAGGCTGAAGGCTGTCAAGAGCCAGAGAGGCTGCAGGCCTGGGTCACTGGGAGAGTTCCAATGAGCTGTTAAGCCTGTAGCATCAAGGGTCTCAGATACTCAAGACCAGGAGGTGAAACCCTAACTGCTGTCAGCATCTGAGGAATCTTGCTGCCCAGGCCTGCCTGGAGGGTGTGATGCTGATTGCTGTCAAAGGCAGAGGGACCCGTACTTCCTGGGCCGGCACAAGGGCTGTTATACTTGTAGCGCTGAGGTCCAAAGTTCCCAGGCCTGAAGAGAGCTGCAGTCTAGAGGGTTCTACGTGTTGCTTTTCCTGAAGCTACCACTGCTTCTGCTGTCCAATGCAAAGAGACCCCAAAGCTTCTAAAGGTTAACACTGGAAGAACTCCTTGCCAGCCAAGGATTGCTAGTCAGGAAGAGCCAGAGGACCTCAGAGAGCTGACTGGTAATATCGTCGCTACCTAGAGGAGTTATAAAAACAAGGGGACTTGACTGGAATGCCCTTTCTCTAGTCCATTCTGGCCCCTGAATTCTGAACTTTTCACCCACTGTCTACTAGCTATTTGTTAAGTACATTCTGCAAAGGATGGAATTATCCTTCATCTTGGTTCCTACCTCAAAAAAAGTGCACGGGGGTCAGAGCACACGGAGCTTCACTAAGTGTTTTTGATTGTTTTGTTCCAGTGGGGTTTTTGTCGTTCCAGTCATCTGGTCTTCTGGGTGTTGCATGGGTTTTTATTTGTTGTTACAGTTGTTTAAGCAATATAGTAGTCCCCACCATAGTCTCAGCACTCAGGAGACTAAGGCAAGAGGGCTGTAAGTCTGAGGCCAGCTTCCGCTACATAAGTGACTCTTGGAAAAACAACAATGGAAAAAAATAAAATGTCTTCTGTTAGTGCAGAGGGCAGAAGTCAGAGTCCTGGAGAGATGAATGCTTGCTTCACCTGAGCCAAGAGCCCCTGGAAGTCGCTGTAGGATTTAGAGTGGGCATGCCTCATTGGGTTTGGGTTTCAAAAGCATCACTGAGAGGAGAGGAGATATTGATCTGAGATCTTCCTGTTGCTGCTGCTCCCTGGAGAGCCCACCTGGCCACAGTCTTCCTGCAGGGTCTTTCTCCCTCACACTGGCATTCAAAAGACTTGGAGGTAGCCTTAGGGCTCAGAGCTGCTTGGGAAATTTTCCTCTCCTGTCCTGATTTCCCAGACTCAATAATCAGCAACTGCACTAAAAAGAGGGATTTGGGAAGCCCCCTCCCCAACCCCTAGTCTGGTCCTTACCTAAACTCTGGCCAGGTATGGAAACAGCCAGGACGCAGGGAGGGGAAGGTCAGGCAGTATAATGGTGGCCTTGTTTGGGTGCCATGTCTTACATAACCCAATTGTGCCTGCTTCAGCCTGGCGAAAGGCCTGGATGGAGGGCTGGAGCTACTGCCAGGGGCTGCCAGGAAAGCTGGGAGACTACTTGCAAAGAGCGAGTGTAGGAGAGAAGAAATGGCAGGAAGGTTTTGGAGATGTGACTGTCATGCCCAGGGAGGCCCCAATCATCACCTGCTTGGCCCTTCAGCTGGCAAGAACTGCAAGAAGATCTGGCCCAAGGTTTTCAAAACTCCAGGGTTTCCCAATCCTCCTGGAGGTAGTCGCCACCTCCAGGGGCCAGCAATTGGGTTTACACACAGCTCAGTTCCTGTAAGGAGATTTGTTTAGGGTGTGGGGGAGTGGAGTGGGATGGGTTATAAGAAGGAAGTGTGAAGCCTGGGGAAGAGCCCAGGCTAGGAAGCTGGGAACTGCGAGAGGCCACCATGTCCAGCCCTGCTGTAGCCAGGATGGGTGTGAGGGTGGCACTGACAGGTCTCTGGGCTGGGCCAGGTGGGACTGTAGGTTTTCAGGCTAAAAGGTTCAGACTGCCCAAAGAGCTACTGCCCAGTGGGCCCAGCCTCCTACCTGCCAGGGGAAGGGGGAGTAGGAGTTTAGGGGGGGCTATGTGTAGGTGGAGAGAGCAAAGTTTGAAGGGGAAAGGGAAGGAGGAGGAGAAGGAGGATGGAAGGTGTTAAGACCTCCCTTGCCTGGGAAGGGGGCAGGAGAAAGAGCTGTTGCCCCTTCCCTGCAGCCAGGTCTGACCCTGGATTTCCCCACAGGCTTTGCGGTCCTGATGCTGCTCCAGTGCTGTGAGTACCCACTCCTACCCACCCCTACCCACTACCGGAGGAGGTCTTAGCACAAAAGAACACTCTTCCAGTTTCCTCTATGGCTCACAGGGCTTAGGAATACTTGTTGAGTCAAGGTGATAGGTATATGTGTATTTATTGTTTTAGTCTCCACTCGTCCATCTATTTGAACCTTTTCAAAACAGCGTACTCTAAAAGGCTCAGATTCAATGAAGACTTCCACGAACTGCCCCAGGGAACAGCCCTCAGGAACTGCAGGGATGAACCAGGCCCACGGTTTCCTTCCACGACCAAGTGGATGAAAAGGATTTTATCTACAGTAGGAGGAATTAGAATTAGAACAAAGGAAGAACTTCCTAGCCCCCTGTGATAATAGGCCCCAGCTTGGGGACTGCCATTCTGGGTGGGCTACCAGGCAAGGTCACTCCTACCTAGGGACAGAGAAGAGACCCACAAACCCACTCTTTAATCAAAGAACCCATTGTAGCTCAGGGCACCTTTTGACAATGGGTGGCACTGCTAGGCATCTGTCCTCTTTGGAAGCCACTACCTCCAGGAAGTCCTTAGTCCTTGGCCTAAGTCATACTGCATCCCCACCCACGAGCTTGGCTCAGGCTGGGGAGACCGGGCCAGATCCTTTCCTTTCAGATTTTCCATTTTGCTCAGCACTCCGTCCCTCGTCCCCTGGTACCCATCTCCACACCACACTGGTGCTCGGTCCCAGCCCAGATTTCTCCTTCAGGCTCTGCATACAAGCTGGTCTGCTACTATACCAACTGGTCCCAGTACCGGAAAGGTGATGGGAGCTGCTTCCCTGATGCCATCGACCGCTCCCTCTGCACCCACATCATCTACAGCTTTGCCAACATCAGCAACAACGAGATTGGCACATGGGAGTGGAATGATGTGACACTCTATGGCACGCTGAATGCACTTAAAACCAGGTTGGGTCACAAGCTGACCAGGATGGGGAGGAGGGACAGGTATTTGGGCTGGCCCTAGAGTGGGACAGCTCTGTCCAGGACAGCAGTGGCCCAAGGACCTTCCTGGGAGACGATAGCCAGAGGGCCTTGGCTTCGGTGGGAGGGTATCCTGAGTGGGTGACTGGCCCATGTCGGGATGGTGAGAAGGTGGCAGGAAGTCTCCCAGAGAGCCCAGGGAAGGGGCCTCTCTCATCCCCACAGCAGCTCTGTGGAGTATGGTGCCACCTGTGAGCACCTTACCTCTCCTTCCTCGGCTCCCCCGATGTGGGGAACCTCTAAGTCACCACCATGGAACCTGTGGCCGCCTAGAACACCAGTGTCGGGGGGTCGGCCCTAACGCATTCTCCCTGCAAGCAAGACATGGGTCCCCAGTGGCGTGACGGTTTCACCCCACCCCTGCTCTCACCACTATCCTGCTCCACAGAAACCCCAACCTGAAGACCCTCCTGTCTGTTGGAGGATGGAAGTTTGGCTCACAAAGGTAGGACTCATTGCCAGTGCAGGATGGAGTAGAGTCAAGGCTCGATTGGAGAGTTACTGTTGCCTGCCTCCGCCTCCCGAGTGCTGGGATTAAAGGCGTGTGCTACCACACCTAGCTTGTTTTGTTTCTTTTTTTTTTTTTTAATGTTTCTTTTTTAATTCTTATTTATTTTTAATTCATGTGCATTGGTGTTTGGGCATTATGGATGTCTATGTGAGGGTGTTGGACCAGAACTGGAGTTATAGACAGTTGTGGGCTTCCATATGGGTGCTGGGAATTGAACTCAGGACCTCTGAAAGAGCAACCTCTTACCTGTTACGCCATCTCTCCCACCCCATTTTTTTTTTTTTCTTGAAAGGAAGTTTTGTTAAATTTGCAGGCTTACCTCAAATTTACTATTTAGTTTAGGCTAGCCTCAAACCTCAAACTGTGGGTAATTCTCCTGCCTTAATCCCCAAGTGCTGGGATAATTGGCGTGTACCAGTGTGCCCAATCTTGCAAAGCTCTTTTTACTACATCGCAGGCATAAAAACAAAGAACTTCCAAGCTGCTGCCGTAAAAGCTGGGAGGGGAGGAAGAAAGCTGTGGGGGGCGTGGAGGTTGAGACTGTTGAGGGGGGTCTTGGAGTAGCCAGAGCAGAACGAGGGCAGCAAGGGGATTGGAGCCATAACTCCCGCTTACTGAGTGCTCACTGTGTTGGAGCCTTTCCCAGGGTGCTGATGACCACCCGGTCCCTTTCCTACTGTTACCATGCTGCCATCATCACAATATCAGCTGTCACCTATCCATTTTAAAGACAGGGAAGTGGGAGTCAGGTTGTAACCTGCTCAAGATGGCAGGCCAGTCTGGGACACTAGCAGTGTCTGGCCCCAAAGCACACACACTTGTAAGTTCCCAGACTGGGTGCTGTCCCCAGAAAGCCCTCGTAGATCTGGCAGTTCAGGCCCCCTGTTCCCAAGCCCTGGAAATCCCAGCATAGGGTCAGGGTCCCTGGCGTGTGAGTGTCAAGCTCATTCTGGAGTGATTTTTGTCCTAGATTTTCCAGGATCGCCTCCGACAGTAAGAGGCGCAGTACTTTCGTCAAGTCGGTGGCCCCATTTCTGCGGGACCATGGTTTTGATGGGCTGGATCTCGCCTGGCTCTACCCCAGCCCAAGAGACAAGCAGCATCTCACCACCCTAATCAAGGTGCTGGGCAGAGGGCAGGGGCGGGGGGGGGGGGGCAGTATCAGCGTGTGGGCTAGTGAAGCTCTTTTCAGCCAGGAATCTCCCAGTGATGAGCACAGGGCTTCAGGGAGGAAGACATGTGATAACTACCATTAGAGGAGGGGGCGGAGTCCTCAGAGGTCAAGGCTGAGTAAGAGGTCCATTGTCTACTGTTCAGTCCTGAACTGGCAGTCCCAGCTACCCAACATGCACTGCATACACAGCTCAATCCGAGGGCCCAAGCATCTTCAGCTTTCAGAGACAGAGAGGTGGTGTAAACAGATCATTTTCAGTACTATGGCGAATCTCTTTGACCTTGTGATTTCATGTACCAGCTAAAGCAAAATGCAGACTCACAGGCAGGTGTCTTCCAAGGCCATCGCCCACCGTATGATGGTCCCTCCAGGACAGGGAGCCATTAAGTGCTAATGGGTATGCATGGGGTTTAAGGATGCTGTTGGTCCAAACCATATCGTGTATACGTATGTACACGCGTTTGAGGGTGAGTGTGTTGGGGTGGGGGTGAATGAGAATGTGCAGGGGTGCGTGCACATATGTGTGCAAGTGCAGGGGTGCGTGCACATATGTGCGCATGTGCAGGGGTGCGTGCACATATGTGTGCAAGTGCAGGGGTGCGTGCACATATGTGCGCATGAGCAGGGGTATATGCACGTGTGTGCAAAGTGTGCCAAGCTCAGGTGCCACCCTTCGGACACTGTCCACCTTGTTTTGTTCTTTTGAGATAAGGACTCTCATTGGCCTGGCACTTACCACATAGGCTAGGCTGGCTGGCCGGCAAGCCCCTGGGATCTGCCTGCCTCCATTTCCCCAGTGCTGGGATTACAAGCATGCACCACAACGATGACTAGCTTTTTATTCTTCTCATGTGGATTCTGGGGGTCGAACTCAGGTCCTTGCACAGATGAAGCTATTTCCCCAGCTCTCGAATCATAGTTTAGTGAAAGCATAAGGTTGTCCTGAGGGAGGGACTGTAGCAGACTCATCTGCCCGAACCCCGGGCCTGCGGGCTATCTCAGCGGAGGGGGAGGGAGGTCAGCTCCCCACCTAAGCCTCCCTAGGGCACATGGCCCCTTCTGCTCACCTGCCTGCCTCCCACCCAGGAACTAAAGGCCGAATTCACAAAGGAAGTCCAACCAGGGACAGAGAAACTCCTGCTCAGCGCAGCTGTGTCGGCGGGGAAGGTGGCCCTCGACAGTGGCTACGACATCGCCCAGATATCCCAGTGAGTCTCCTGCCCCGGCAGCCACTCCGGAAGCCTCTGCAGGCAACGCTCTTCCTTCCACCCCGCCCTGGAATCCCGTGAAGACTCAGAAGTTCCCAAATCTTGATACGTAAACAAGTCTCTCCCCTCTCCATGACTCAGTTTCCCATCTGTCAAACAGGCCACAGTGAGCCCTATACTTCCTTTTACTTGGGATGTTGTTGGCCAATTGAAAGAGTAATTACGGATGAATTTTGGAAGAGGCAGTAGAGAGAACATACAGTATACCAGCCACTCCAGGGTGCTTTCTCCATGCTAGGCCTGGCAGGGTGCTGGATCCGGGAGAGAAGACCAACACAGAGGGAGGCAGCCTGTGCTGGGGGAGGCCACTCCCTTTCCTATCACCCTGCCCCCTTCTCCTTACAATGAGTTTGAACCGGCAACCGCCATGCCCAAGGGCACATGCAAATCCATGGGGAAATCCAGGAGTAAGGAGCAAAATTGTTCAATCTCCTTCAGAACCTTAGGGGTATAGTTAGTCTGGTGCTTTAAATGGCAGCTGGGAAAGAGGTGGTACACCCAATTGTTCTCAGTCCCCAACGCTCATACTACTGAGCTTTATGCCTACAGCCCCTTCTCCATAGGATATGGAGCGCTCCTTCCCCAAGAGTGAATGTAGGCCGAGCCAGCCTTTGGCATCACTCCTTCCACACTAGGCTGTCAGTGGCACTTTTAACCAGCTTTTGCCAAGACAAGCATGCCGGGAGTGGAGGCTGAGGTGAGGCAGAGAACAGCCTCTATGTATGTGCATGAGCGTGCGTGCGTGCGTGTGTGTGTGTGCACGCTGGGAACCTCACAGATTAGCCCATTCTCACCCCGAGGGCACCACCAGGACCCAGAGCCCACACCTGCATATGGCTCCGGAGAAGCAGGCCAGTAGTCTGGATAGCAGTTTCTGAAGTTACTGGGCTTTAGGTCAATGTCCTGTTTATCAGATGCCTGCTTCCCACATCGTGCTGGGCCTTGGCTCTGAAATTTCTAATTTCTCGTCCCACCTCCAACTCCTTTCTCTCAGACACCTGGATTTTATTAGCGTCATGACCTATGATTTCCGCGGAACCTGGAGCAAAACCGCAGGACATCATAGCCCCCTCTTCCGAGGCCAGGCGGACACTAATGTGGACAGATTCAACAATGTGGTGGGTCCCCTGAAGGAATATGAGAGAGAGTCACAAAGACCCATCACCCACCACTGCGCAGACAGCCACCCTTCCCTTTTTCAGTCTATTTCTTGCAAGATAAGTTATGAAAGCCGTTTCACAGATGAGGAAACCTGAGGGAAGTCTCAAAGGGTGGACTGGATGAGACAGGAGGGGGCAGTATGAAGAGAGGCTGGGGACTTAAGGGTGAGAGTCTAGCTTCAGGCTGTCAGGTACTCACTGTGCAACCTGAGCCAGCCAGCCTGCCAATTCTGTGTCTGTCATACATTAATAATCCCTTCTCATGCCTAAAGGAGCTTTTCAAGAACAAACCTTTAAAAATCATTTTTATCTGGCGTTATTGGTTCCCAGAGGGACGGGGATCCCCAGTTGCACCGTGTAGCTGTCACCCCGCCTGTCGAGGCAGCAATATTAATTGTACAGCCCTATCTGCACACCACTCAGCAGCTGTTCCCCGCTGTCTCTGCCCCACCTCAGGACTATGCTGTGGGGTATATGCTCAGGCTGGGAGCCCCGGCCAGCAAGCTAGTGATGGGTATCCCCACCTTTGGGAAGAGCTTCACACTAGCATCTTCTGCGTCTCAAGTGGGAGCTCCAATCGCAGGACCAGGATTACCAGGCCGATTCACCAAGGAGGAAGGGACCCTGGCCTACTACGAGGTAATGATGTTGCTTCACAGGCTGCCCCAGAAAAGAGGGGCCTCTCTCACCACACACACTTTCTCCTTTGGGAATGAAAACAACACTTGTTTGGTCCAGCATTCCTGAGGAAGAGGAAAGGGACCTCAAAGCCTTTTTCTCCTAAAAGCCTCCAG
This sequence comes from Cricetomys ansorgei, assembly GCA_026225945.1. NCBI lineage: Eukaryota > Metazoa > Chordata > Mammalia > Rodentia > Nesomyidae > Cricetomys > Cricetomys ansorgei. The sequence continues at coordinate 5,069,932 of JAMJFZ010001789.1, forward strand.
CAGGCGCCAAAGTCCTACAATATTCCTCTGGCATCAGACTTGGGGTCCATCCTGGTCCAGGAGAAGGGATAGCCAGGAGTCTGTGGGTGTTTCATGTAGGCCTCTGTTCCTCCAAGTGGTTTGGGGCCAGCCCTGGGTTTCCTCTCGCTCGAATCCCTGTTTAAGATGGAGGAGGCAATCAGATCTCTAAAGCCTTCAGGCTATGGCAGCAGACATTTGCATCTGCTTTTCATAAATTTGCATACAGCCTGTAACCTTAGGGGAGGGAGGCTACAGACTGAAGGATAACTTCTGGTAGCTTGACAATCCTCCCACACCACCCCTGTCTTGTTATCTGCTCAGATCTGTGACTTCCTCAAAGGAGCTGAAGTGAATAGAATCCTTGACCAGCAGGTTCCCTATGCTACCAAGGGCAACCAGTGGGTGGGATATGACGACCAGGAGAGTGTCAAAAATAAGGTAGGTTTCCCTGAAGCCACACCCTAGAACAATGGCCATGTCCCAAGCAGCTAGATTTGGTCTTCTGCCCTGGGCTGAGCTTGAGCGTGTGGGTCCTCTGGGAAAGGGTCCCAGAGCACAGTTCCCTCACATCTTACCAAAGAACCAACCCCGCCCGCCCGCTCTGGTCCTCCTCCACCAGGTGCAGTACCTGAAAAGCAAGCAGCTGGCAGGTGCCATGGTGTGGTCACTGGATTTGGATGACTTCCGGGGTTCCTTCTGTGGGCAGAACCTACGCTTCCCACTCACCAGTGCCATCAAGGAGGCCCTCGCCGCGGCTTAGCTCTTCCTCTCCCACGTGGTACCCCATGCCCTCTGGCCAGGAGGCTGGTCACTGGAACTGCTAAGTCCCCCAGCTGGGCCTCGGTTTCCCTCCCTTGGAACCTGTGCAGGAGGCAACAGCATTGAGATTTGGGCCCAGCCCTGGTGAACAGGGAATCAGGGAAGGACTGTGTGGTCATGAGCCACAGTGTGAGACACAGGTTCCGTACATCCCTGTTGATGAATGGAAATTCTCAGACTCTAAGCCTAGTACAAAGGAATTTCTTCAACTCCCTTTCACCCAGCTCTCCTGACCAAAGGACACCATTTTGGCAAGTTATACCATCGAGTAGGCAAACATCTTACAAGACGCAGTGGCCATACTAATTATACCCTCTGCAAAGCCCAACTTGAAACCTTCGCTAGGAACATAATCGTGTCTCTCTCCCACTTCCCTTTCCTAATTCCACAGCTGCTCAATAAAGCACAAGAGCTTAACAGTGTGTCGTACTTGCTTCAGTCGTCTCTATGGGAACACTGGACCAAGGCACTCACCTCTCCTGTCTTTTCTAGATTCCTGTCTCTGAGACTTAGGAATCAGAGCTTACAGAAGTGAGGAGCTCTTCATGCCCCGTGCTGTTCCCTAAGGAGCTTCAGTGGGAGGTGGGAGCCTCAGATTGGATGGGAGTTTAGATTTCACTCAAGCATGGCTGACAGCAATCCAGATACTAAAGCCATTGTCTTGCAGACTTCCAAACTAAGTTCCTGACAGAGACTGTTACAGGGCCTTGGAAAGAAGACCTTTCACCCAGTACATTTCTTCTGACCCTCTGGAAGGTGATGGGAGATGACCACAGATGGGGTTAGAAAGCCCAGGAACCTGGAACATTAGGGCCAGAAAGAAAGGCAGAGAGGGCCCTTTCATTTGCCCTTCCCGCTTCCAGGGCTGGGATCTCTCTCTCCGGACTCTCGAGAGTTGACCTTCCAGTGGCCCACAGTTCGTTGTCTTAGAGGCGGTCCACCCAACGGCTGGACTGTCAACAGCCCAGTGCTGTCCATGTCTCTGTGCTCACTTCCCCTTCACAAGACTCCCTTACTCCCAACAATATCAAAGCTCCCCAGCCCAGCCCACACTGGCCTGAGACAGCAGGGAAGGCAGATAGGAAGAGCAGCCTTTGGGAGGAGGAGATGCTGTCACCAGGGTCTCGTGAATTTCCGGGAGCCCCGGACATGAATTTATTCAAAGGCAGCCCGGATGAGATGTGCTCTAAACCCACCTGGATTTTATCTGTGCATTCCTTGATGTCTGGATTATCTGACTTGGGATAATCATTAGTTGGCCTGATGCCGGTGACTCTGCGTTGAGGCGAAGAAAGCCAATACCAATCTGCTGCCCTGAAACCTGAACCAGCTGGAGCCAGGCACATGCAGCTGATTCCAAGGTTGCCACTCCGCTAAAGGCGAGGGGCTTGGCCAGAGTCTCAGGGGTAGAGGTGATACCTGGCATTTCACTCTGGCTAGTGGGCCAACTGGCCTCTATCTCCCGCCCACTGTCCACCGTACCACACACGGTCTTTGAAACCTCAGGGCTGTGAGCTCCCCGTGCCCCGAGGCCCCCCCTTCTCCCAGTTTGGGACAGGCTCTCAGGGCTGACTCAGGGTCCTGCCGAGTTAGTCACAGTCGCTTATAGCTGCAGAGTCAGAAGCCGGGGTAGAGATCGGGTCTCCCTACCCAGCACAACGCTGAGTCACCTCACAGAGGACACGGACACCCAGGCAGAGCTGGATCCGGAGGTCCTTCACTGACACCCCACAGGAGAACAGCCGGGGTTGAGAGGCAGCCATATTCCTGTATCTCTGTCCTCGGGAAAGGGGAGAGTCAGCATGCTGTGGACAGCCCTAGATAAATTACGTGTCCATTTATTCCTCAACTGTGGGATACACCATGCCTGCTAACGAGTGTGCGAGAGGTATTAATCTAATTTAAAGCTCTCCTACGTACTGAAGGAGAAACAAACAAACCTCAATGACACTTTGAAACCTCTACAGCCACGTGCACCCTGTCTTCTCACCCAGAAGCAGCCATTTTCGGCTAGCCTTGGCCCATCTTCCTCTTTATTCGGCTTGTCACCTATGGACGCACTTTGAAGATGAGGCTTCATGAGGCTCTGGGCTTGGATTTCAAGGACAAAATGATCATCGTGATTCTGTGATTCGCCCTCTGGTCTGTGAGATCCGCTGTGGTGTCTCAGCAACTGGCGTCAGCTTCGGAACTGCGTAAACACTCGGGATGTTTACCCACCCCCTGTTCAAGACAGCCATTTCCCCGAGACTTGCGCTGTTACCAGTGATACCTCCGTGAATCCTCGCAACCACGTCTCCTGTGAGTCCGGAGCCGCTGACTAGGCTCATGGTCATCGCCACCGATTCTCAGTCCCCTTTTTTTCAAAAAAAAAAAAAAAGAAATCCACACTCCCACCCACAGTGAAAATTTCAACTGCTCCTCCTCTTCCCCGACACGTGGTGTTTTCTGGATTCTAAATTATCACCAATCATAACATCTTCTTGGGTAAAATGAATCAGTGACTGGGAATTTGGCCTAATCTGCCCCATTTCCCATACTGGGAAAGTCTGTGCCTAGGAAGAGGCTAGGAAATTCAAGTCTGCCTGTCTTATCCTCAAGGGTAAGGGTCCTCGGTCGTCTATGGGAAACTGAGGCCTGTGGATTAGTGACAACAGAGCTTTCCAAGCCTTCCCACAGAAACAGAAACTGGAGCGCTTACGTGGTCCCTGCTATGGTTTGGATGTCCCCTCTAAAGCTCCTCTGATTGTCACTGACAGTATTGAGTTGTGGGGCCTTTAAAAAAGCGACTAGGCACAGGACACTTCTCTCGTGAGTTAGTTAATACCATTATTAAGGGAGTGGGTTAGTTATCTCCGGAGTGGGAACTGGGTAAGGAATGCGTTCAGTCCATTTCCCTCTGTCTGGCTTGCCTCTTCTCTGTGTTCTGACTCAACACAAAGCTCTTCACTGGACGCAGGGGATGGTCTTAGACTCCTCAACCTCTAGAGCCAGGAGAAAATCACCCCCTGTTGTTTATAACCCACAGAGCCTATGCTGGGATGTTAACAGCAGCTGAAAACTGACCGACGCTGTTCCCTTTCCTAGGATTCACACTGGAGCACCTGCGTCTAGCCAGCCTTACCGTGGGCATCTTAATTCTCGCCTCTGAGGGGCCCTTACACAGTACACATGAGAGTCCCCAGAGACTTCGGGGACCACGGTGGAGTGAAAAGGCAAAAGTGGGGGCGCTCACAGGAAAGACTGGCTCAAGTATTCTTAATTCCAGACTGCACTCTGAGGAGATTAGGGACCAATGAGGGGGGTTGGGGTGCTGAGGAGACCTGACTCATGGGACGCACTTGATCTCCCTTTCCAGATGGCAGCTCTCATTACCCCAAACTCTGCAGGGCCCAGTAATGTCCCAGATTGCCTACCTGCCCTCCCCAATCTGGGCACTGGCACCCTGGCCGTGAGGTCTAACTGGGGTGATGGAGAGGTAGTAGGCTCCTCAAGGGGCCTTTGCAGTTCCTCCCCAAGAGCTATTCCTGGCCTGGGTGCTCCCTCCCTGCCCCCCTATCCCCCTGCCTGACCTGACCCCACAGCTGGGAATGGTTTGCTGGGGGTGGAGCTGCCCCAGCCTATATAAGTCAGGACCAAGGTTTCTCAGGCACTCTGGAGGCCTAGACTTGCTGCTGACCCTTAAACACTCCAACTTGACTTCCCCCAACCCCAACCAGCTCAGAAATGACAGGAAAAGCCGCCTCTGAGGCTTCTATCTCTAGCCCAGAAGACACGGCACCTGAGCCTACCAAGGTGCCCACCACAGAGCCTTCGGGAGAAGTGGCAGCATCAGATTCCACTGGGCAAGAGCAGGCTCCAGAGCCACAGAAGCCTGGGTCTCAGGCACTGGACCCTGCAGCCCTTGAAGCTTCTGCCATGCCCACAACCACTAAGCCCGAACCTCCGAGTGAAGGTGACCAGAGGTGGGGGCAGGTGGAGAAGGGAGGCAGGTATGCAGGGAGGGGCTCTTCATCTTACCCTGGCTTCTCCCCCCCCACCCCAGATGTGCCCAGTGCCCCACTGCAGCTGACCTTGGAGGATGTGAGCAATAGCTCCTTGACTGTGAGCTGGGAGCCGCCTGAGAAGCTGGGGAAGCTGGGGCTTCAAGGCTATGTATTGGAGTTCTGTCGAGAGGGAGGTGAGCACTGGTCTTAGTCCTCCTTCCACGCAGCCGAAGGGGGCTAGGGCATCACAGACAAGCCCGGTCTCTGCAATGGGTCAGGACAGGAGATATAAAAGGAGAAAGCAGTGGTCTTAACTGCCCATCTACCACCTCCTGCTCCCTAGACATCTCTGAAGGCACAGAGATGTCCAATGACCTCAGGAGACCTCCCATTGAACTGAGAAATTGAACTGATCTGATGAGAAGGGGAGGAGGTACTAAACCCCTTTTTCAGGAGGGGTTAACCCAGGAGGCAGAAAGTGGGGACGGGACAGAGGAGACAGTGAGGAGAGCTAGGGAAAGCATTCTCCCTCCCCGGCAGCCAGGTTCAACCTGGCCTCTGTCTCGGTCCCTACCTTGCTATGTGTGACTTGGTGAATGTGCCCAGACTCCTCTGCCTTCTGCATCCCTATCTCTGGCCACCGTCCCAGAGCTCTAACACCAGCTGTCTCCCGTGTTACTTGATGCTACAAAGTCAGGGAAGGGAGCAAGAGGGACTACGGCCCAAGAGCAAGGGCAGCTCCTGTGCATCACCCTTGAGAAGGAAAGCCCCCATGAGAAGGATGCCCTACCATATCACTAAGATTCAGACATTCTCCACTACCCTCAGCCTCAGAATGGGTGCCTGTGAATTCCCGGCCGGTGATGGTGACCCAGCAGACGGTTCGAAACCTGGCCCTGGGAGACAAGTTCTTCGTTCGTGTGGCAGCAGTAAGCTCCACAGGGGCAGGACCCCCAGCTGTGCTGGACCAGCCTGTCCACATCCAAGAGATCACTGGTAAAGGTCCTCCTCGGCTCTTGTTCACGGTCTGGATATAACGGGTAAACTGAGGCCAGTGGTCATCGGGACCCAGGCAGCCATTTCCCCCATTTCACACTCACATGCACAAGCCACATGCTAATGTGTCTTGCCTTGTGAAAGGTTCAGGTTCTTCAGCAGCAAGAAGGAGGTCAAAGAAAGCCACTTCCCTGAGTGGTCCAGCCTCCTACCATCAGGGAGCAGCTTCTAGCTGCCCAGAGAGGGAAGCTCAGGCTCCCGATACTAGAAGTCATCCATTCCTACTTCTTACTAGTCTGAGTCTCTGAAGCCATGGAAGTTCATTTTCTATTTCCTGAAGCCTGGCTTCCGGGCTCTCTGAATGTTCTGGAGCGCAAGGAAGGTCCACTTGCTCCCTGTTTTGTCCTGGCCCTATGGACAGGAGAGGAGGACAAGAAGAGGAGGCTGTGCAAAGTGTCCACGGAGGCTTCTTCATCCCCAAAGGGCAGTGCCCCGTGAGGACCTAGAGGCCAGCTGCTGTCCCTGTTGCTAATATTTCTATTTGCAGGGTGCATTAGCTTTAGTCCTGCCCTGACTCCCCTCCCAAAGCTGATCGAGTTTCAGACTGTTAATGACAGTGAGTCATTTGGTTTCTGGGGACAGTGCAGGGCCCCAGGGTGAAGAAAGACATAGGCAAGCAGGTGGTCCGAGACCTCCTCTATCTTTCTTCTTGTTCCTTGAGGGAAGGAGGTGGGAGATAGAACCCTACATTTCTAGACAAGGCACCCAGGAAGAGAGGGTATCTCAGCCCTTAGAGGGGTCAAATTTGGATTCAAGGAAATATATTGCTTTAAGGTCTAAAGACATTGCTTGAAGGTCTGAAGACCGGAACCACAGACTGTCATAACTTATATAAACCAGGCAGATCCCAAGGGGCCCAGAGACTCCCACAGAGTCACCCAGTCTTTCAGTAGTATTCAATTCTGATGCCCACACAGGACTGTCCATGGCCACCAAGCTGCTGGGCATCTGCTCTGATGGTTTTCAAAAGCTAGGACATTCTCTGGGTGAGATACCACCCAACCCCTAAGCAGATATCTGCGCCAACTCTAGCCTGGGGTTGTTAGGAAGTCCTTCTGGTTGCCAGAGTCCCAGATCTTCCCCCAAGAAGCTCAGGCTCTGAGATGCCTCCTAGGCCCAGTGTTGAAGGAGCAAGCCAGACTCAGCACCCACCTCTCCATTAAAATTCCTCTGGCAGGAGAGAAGGGGATTTCCTGGAGAGAAAGTGGGGTGGAGGCTATGAACAAGTGGGGAACAGCCGGGCCTCTCGTGGGCTGGGCAGGGCAGGGTGGAGGCCTTGACCAGGATCCCCAGCTGCTCAGCTGTCCCCTTCTTGGCCACCTGGAGCTGCCAGGCATTCCTGATCTCCTGGAGAGTCCCCAGAGCATTCCAAACCCTGATGCTCCCTAGCCAAGTGCCTGCTCAGCTAATCCTTGGAGACATGGTGTTCCTTCTTACTGTGCACTCCTACGTGCCACTCACCAACTGCTTCCACCTGTTTGCTGCTGAGGAGGCTCAGGCTGAGGCCCCACACCATCCGCCAGGGACAGGAATGGCAGCTGCCACAGTTTCCCTTGGGATGTCCAGTGGCACCTGATTAGGCCGTAATCAAGAAAGTGGTTCCCTACCAGACTAGGAGGCTGGCGTAAGACTTTGAGGACTTACCATCATGACACTGGAAGTCTGAGAGGGCAGATGGAGGAAGAAGCTGCTGTACCTGCTCTAGCCTCAGTTGTACAAAGAGCCAGAGGTTCCCAGTAGGCCTGGAAGCAGAGGCTTGAGCCAGTGAGGTTTCACAGTCTCAGAAAGTCCTGGGCTCCTGGTGGTGGATGCTGAATCAGCAGGAAGCCCACACACCGATTCCCTCCCTAGGCACGCAGGCTGACAGGTGCAGAGCCTGCCTCCCTCCAGGGGGAGACCGAGAGCCAGCCTGCCCCAGCTGGAGCTTGAGACTGCCTGGGCCTCAGGGCAAATCCCAGCCTGGCAAGCTTGAGGCCCCAAGGGAGTGCCAGAGATACCGGCCAGTTCACACTGTAGAGTCCCTGACCTCTCCTGAGCCTCTCAGTTCTCAGCTCCCCAAAGGCCTTAAGGGATTTGGGTCCTTCGATCTCAGCACTGAAAGCTTTGCCCTCTCAGCTAAGAGAGAGCCCAAGCTAGTGGGAACACGCTAGGTAGGAGCTGTTCTGTCTGGCCAGGGACCTACACTGCCCCATTCAGCCATGCCACTGCTGGGCTAAGCCCAGACACTTGCTTTCATGCAGAAGCCCCCAAGATCCGTGTTCCCCGACACCTTCGTCAGACCTATATCCGCCAAGTGGGAGAGTCCATCAACCTGCAAATCCCCTTTCAGGTAAGTACGCCTCACTGAAGAGCCTGGTGTATCAGCACAGACCTGACATCATCAGGATTCTCACCGGCGTCTGCCTGGGACCCAAACGGATGGCCGCCTCTTCTAGTTTTGCAGATAACTCAGTTCTGAGTGGATAGATAGGTAGTCCCCAGGGCAGGCCAAACACCAGAGGACATGGCTCTGGGCAGTAACCGAGCAGCCAGCGGGGCAGGTGTCCCAGGCACAGTTAGAGTGGGGTGGCAGCGGGGTGCTTATACCAATGTGCACTCACCCCCAATCCCGTCTTTGTCAGGGGAAGCCCAAGCCGCAGGCCTCTTGGACCCACAATGGCCACGCCCTGGACAGCCAGAGGGTAAATGTGCGCAGTGGAGACCAGGACTCCATCCTCTTCATTCGCTCAGCTCAGCGCTCAGACTCCGGCCGCTATGAGCTCACCGTGCGTCTGGAAGGCTTGGAAGCCAAGGCTGCCGTTGACATCCTGGTGATTGGTACAAAGGCAGTGGGGCATCGAGGGCGGGGATATCTCAAAACCCTTGTCTCCCACCTCCTAGCCCAGAGCTGATGGTGGGTGGGGGAAGGGTAGGGTAGCATGGCAAGCACCAACTCTTGGGTACAGGAACTGCTACAGGTCTGCTTCCCCCTCACTTCCCTTCATAATCTGGTCCTACAGAGAAGCCAGGGCCCCCGAGCAGCATCCGGCTACTGGATGTCTGGGGTTGCAATGCTGCCCTCGAGTGGACTCCACCCCAGGACACGGGCAACACAGAACTCCTGGGCTACACGGTGCAGAAGGCAGACAAAAAGACAGGGGTGAGACTGGCTGGGGCATAACAGAGATGGGGAAGGGAATGGTCCAGGCCAAAACGGTCCATAAGAAGTTCTGGATGCTGACTGACTTCCTATGTGGCCCTGGGAAGACCTCTTCCCTCTCTACACCTCAGTCTGCAGGGTGCATTGTGTTAGGCTGCTGCTATGGAACTATATCATTGTGCATATAAATAGATGATTTATGGGGAATCTCATAGATGTAGATTCTGATTCAGGAGGTTGGGGCTGGGCATTGGGAGTCCACACGTCTAAGTAGTGCCCAGGTAGAGGCTCCATGTCAAGAGCCACACTCAGAGTAGCAAGGCCCTTGAGCTCATATGAATGACCCAGGGGTCTGTATCCCTTTTCCAAGTCCCTCAGGCCCACTGCTGGCATTCAACCTCCCAAAGCTGGGGCACGGCATGAGCCCCTCTGAGGGGCATTAGGGTAAACAGGAAAGACAAGAGCTGGGTAAGAGCAAAGGGTAACCCAGCCAAGGTCCCTGCAGCAATGGTTCACAGTGTTGGAGCGCTACCACCCCACCACCTGCACCATCTCAGACCTCATCATCGGCAACTCCTACTCCTTTCGGGTCTTCTCAGAAAACCTGTGCGGCCTCAGTGACTTAGCCACCACCACCAAGGAGTTGGCTCACATCCAGAAGGCAGGTGAGTGGGTCCGATCCCGGGCAGGAAACCAAATCAGGACCTGTATACCGACATCCGTCTCCACTTCTTCCTCCATGGCCCCGCATCCCGCTCGGCTTCTCCTCCGTCACTGTCCCCTGCTCCCACTCAACAGCTCTGCATGAGCGTGTGTGCAAATGCATACACACGCTGATGTGGAGACTGTAAATAACCGGTATCACTGACCGATTTAAGCAAACACGAGAGCAAAGCCAATGGAATGAGCATTGCCCCTCTGGAGGCTGACTTATTCTGAGGACTGCAGCCGCTAGCACGGCAGCCACCGGGTCTCCCACAGTGTCCCCAGGGGCCCATTCTGAAGGGTTACATGGACAGGATAGGTAGACCGCCAATCTGTAAAAACAGGGACCCCCTCACCCAAAGACAGGCTGTGGTATTTACTGTCTCCAGTAGGCACCTGACCAGTGAGGCCAAATGTGAAATCTCAGGACTCTGTCTGGACCCCTGCCTGTCCCAGATTATCCTCCCAGCACCCACTCACCCACCGTGGGAGCCAAACTCTTATCATTAATTTTAATCACATTGATTTGTGTGTGAGTGTGTGCTCACATGCACACGCATGTGAAAGTCTAAGGACAACTTGTTGGTTCTCTCCTTCTACCCTGTGGGTCCCAGGGGTTGAACTCAGGTTATCAAACTTATCCGCTGAACCATCTCCCTGGAAGCCAAACTCTGTAACATCAGCACAGACTGAGCAGCACAGCTGTAAGAGTTTTGTGTTTGAGAAGGAAAGCCAGTCAGGTGTCAGAGACAGACAGAAATGAAATGTGATGTTCACCTTCTGCCACACACCTCCGTGACTCTGTTTCCCCTTCCCATTCCTCCCTGTTCGCCTCCTGCCTCAGCTCTGCTCGGCAAGGCTTTCTCTGGTGTCTGATAGTCTCCACATGTTGACGAGGCTGAGAGTCCCAAAGCTTGGGGTTGAGACTTCTTCTGAAGCCCCCTCTACTCCTATAACCTCAGAATTCTCCCCTGAACCCAGATATTACTGCCAAACCTAAAGGGTTTGTTGAGCGAGACTTCTCAGAAGCCCCATCGTTCACCCAGCCCCTGGCCGACCACACCTCCACTCCTGGCTACAGCACCCAGCTCTTCTGCAGCGTCCGCGCATCACCCAAGGTGAGCAGCCCTGGGCTGCCGGGGTGGGAAGAGGCCGCCGGTCCCAACCCATGTTCTTACTTCATCACCCCTCATCTGACCCTGCCTCCAGCCCAAGATCATCTGGATGAAAAACAAGATGGAGATCCAGGGTGACCCGAAGTACCGTGCAGTTTCTGAGCAAGGGGTCTGCACTCTGGAGATCAGGAAGCCCAGCCCCTTCGATTCTGGGGTCTACACCTGCAAGGCCGTCAACGTGCTAGGGGAGGCCTCTGTGGAATGTCGGCTGGAGGTCAAAGGTGGGAGTCTGAGGGTTGCCCTTGGTGCAGGTGGAGCCCCTCTTTGGAGCGGGACTAGATGTAGAGTGAAATGGGAACAGGAGACAGGGGTAGGGAGGGGCAAGGACAGTTCCTGCGAGTTTCTAAGCGGGAAGATGTTCTATTAGGGGACCGGGACACTGGGCATCTTTGACCTTGAACCTCTCAGTTCCCTCCTGCATGCCCCCAAGCTCTAACCAGTAGGACCTCTTTCAGCCTCTGCCACACACTGAAGAGCGACACGGGTAGAGACCGGGACAAGAAGATGGGTAAGCGGCTGGACCCACTCCCTCAGCTACCTCTGGGTGAGAGCGTGAGAGCATGGTATCAAAGAGGATATTGGGAAGGGAAGCTCCACCTCCCAGGCCCACAGTGTCACTGGAGATGGGTGGAGTAGGGAGGGAAGGCAGTAGGCAGATCTGGGTACAATTTTGCAGTTAAAGACTGCTAGCATGCATACTCAGTTTGGTAAAGACTGGGCAGGGCTGGGCCATGCTGGTGAGAGCCGGAAGGGACGGCGACAGTGGGTGGTGACTTGGTTTGAACAACTGTAAACATGGACGTTCTCTTTGCACCTTCTTCCTCATCGGAAAAGTAGGGACACGGCCCTGCCGTCCTCATTCGGTGGTTCCAAGGCTCTGGTTGAACTAGGAGGTCTCTAGAGCTACACTAGGCAGAGCTCAGCCTTGGGAATTGAGCCTGAGAAGGACAGAGAAGGGTGGCGGTGACTCTCTACCTGACTCCCCAACATCTCTTCTGGCAGCTTGGTCACATACCAGGACTCAGAAGGCTATTCTCTGCCATGTCCTGCAGGCCTGAGGATTGGGCCCCGGGGCCCAAAATGTCTCTCCACCAATACCAAAGACCAAAATACCATAGGAACAGCTAATGGAGAGGCCTCTGGTACCTGCAGGCCTCCCTCTACCAGAGGCTGGAGTCCAGACCCAGGAGTGGGCCTGGCAGGCCCCAGGTCAGGCCTCCTGGGCACAGAGACTGGCACCCCCTGCAGAGTTGTACACTGAACAAGAAGCATTCAAATAAAGGTGTGTGGTGTTACGGAGCGAGGCTTCTGTGTCAGCGAATGTCATGGTGGATGGGAAGACACTGTGACCATGCAGGGAGACAGTATCACCACCAGGAAAATGACAGCAGAAAAGGTCTCATGGTGACACAGGACATTTTTTAGACATGGGAACATTTTAGATCTTGCTTTCTGATTCACAATGTGCTACCCTACATGGTAACTATAGCAACAGGCATACCATCTCTGGAACCTTCCTGGTTCCATCTGCCTCCACACCCCTCTCCCAGCTTCCTCCCACCCCCACCCCACCGTGACATCGTCTCTGCTGAGGTGGTCTAGTTGCCCCCCATCAGGGCTGGGGTAGGGTTAGCCTCGCACTCTCCACAAGGGTTCACAATCTTTTATTAGACACAGGGGCCTCCTTGAGAGCCAGGGACACCTCACCTCCACCTGAGGGAAGAGCCTGGCATCCAGACATGGAGTTGTTATTCACACTCAGAGCCTGTCACCCTCCCCTGCCTGCTGTCCATCCAAGGAGGAAATCCAGGCTGAGCAGGGTATGGATGGGTCCTAACTGACCCCCGAAGGCCTACACCCTATTTGTAACACAGCTTATGGAGCCCCTAAAAACTGAGCTAACACCCCCCCTCCCCAGGGGCATTTGGATATTTAAATGCCATCAAGGCAACCCCTCCCACTCTCAAGAGAGTGGTCTCCTCTGGTCTGGTCTGGCCTGCCATATTCCACACCAGGAGTGCCCATAGTCGGCTGGGATCCTCACCCTCCTCCTGACTCAGAATGCTACCAAGGGTGCCCTTGCTGGGGCCCTCTTCTCCTGGGACGGAGAAGTAGAGATGGTGTCACCCAGGAGAGTCCAAGCCTATCTGTGAGAGTTGATGAAGCTTGTTGGCCCAGAAGACAGAGCTTGTTGGGACTCCCAGGAAGTTTAGGGCAAGAAGGGCTCAGTGCTGCCCCCTGCTGACCACACGAGGCCAGCTCTTACTGCACCATGCTTATCCCCAGGGCTTAAAGGCCTACCTTTAAGAGTCCAGGGCTTTGAGTAAAGCTTTGAGAACAGCTCCCTGGACCCACTCTTCCTGCCCCTCCCAAGTGCGACCCCAGGATTCTCAGGGCAGGGAGAGCAGGCATCACAGCACCTGCATGGCCGGGGACACAAAATCCTTGGAGGTGAGGTGAAGTCTCCTTCCCTGCACTTTACTATCTTCTCCTACAGGACAGGAGCGAAAGCAAAGCCAGGACATACCCATTTCTATCCATCCACCTCTGAGGGGGGTCTTATCCTCTCCTTGAAGTTGGTCCCTTGGGCCACCAATACCCAATAGCAGGCTCTTCTGTCTGGATATAGGAGCCAGAATATTCTAGCCCTGAATCTCTGAACTGCTCAGAACAGCCAGGAATGGGGTACTCAAGACACTCCAATCGCCTCAGGGGACCCAGTTCCCTGCCACAGCCTGCCCCACCTCCAAGCCTCCTCCAGGGCCCAAAAGGTACAGGGCAGCTGGCTCCCTGTAGAAGGAGCCCTGCTCTCCGGCATCTCTTCAGAGCCTCCCTGGTGCCCACGGCCCACTTCTCAGTTGAGGAAGCTGAGGAGGAGCAGTGTGACAGTGTGGATATGAGGGCCGAACTGAGAGCCGCTGGACGTGGGCGTGGGCAGAAGGAAGCAAGGCGGAGTCTAGTCGTCAGCTTTCTCCTCTGGGAGGTCATCGTCCTCGATGGGAGGCTTGGGCTTGCATCGGAAATGGTCATTCCAAATCTTGAGGAAGGTGACCTGAAACTTGTGGATGCGGAAGGCATAGACGATGGGGTTCATGGCCGAGTTGCCGTGCGTGAGGAAGATGGCGATGTAGATAAGAATGCTGGGTTTCTGGCAACTGGGGCAAAAGAGGGTGATGCAGTTCAAGATGTGCAGGGGCAGCCAGCTGAGGGCAAAGAGGAAGAGGATGAGGGCCAGGGACTTGGCGATCTTCAGCTCCTTCCCGTAATACTTTTGCGGGTCTCCGGAGGAGGCGGACACCTTCTTGTTGAGCTGCTTTCGGATCAGGTAGAAGACCTCCAGGTAGATGAGGACCATGAGGAGCAGCGGTGGTAGCACCCAGACAAAGAAGTTGAAATAGACCATGTACTCCATGCTGATAACCTTCTCGAACTCACACTTGATCACAGGCTCCCCCACACTACCGTTAGCTGCCCAGTCCTGCTCCACCGCACTCAGGTTGTTCCAGCCAAACATGGGTGTCAGGCCTACCACAAGGGAGAGAATCCAGCAGCCAGCGATGGCCACCGCCGCCCGCCGCTGAGTCACAACCGTCTTGTACCTGCAGGAGAGAAGGGTAGAGGGGTATAAGAAGTGGCCCCGTGACTGTGTGTGGGACCCTTCCCTGAGGCTGAGCAGCTCAAAGGGGTCTCTAAGAGGAGGCTTCTCCACATCCAAGGTCTAGAGTGTGTGTCTTTAGCCCAGGGCCCTAATCATCAGGAGCTAAGATTAGCCCGGAGTTTGTAAAACCTGGCCTCGGTTCTCCTCCAGCAAAGGGAGGGAATCCTGATAGTGATAAAAATAACAGAAAATAACAAAGGACCTCTTTTAAGAGTTTTAAACAAATAGCCCAAGTACAACTCACTCCCTGTGCCCACCTTGGCCTCACTGGTTTCCCACTGTGCGGCTGTAACAGCCCCCAGGGTTGGCGGTGTAAGGACAGCCCACAAGACAGAGGGTGAAATAGTTATGAAGCCTCCCCGAGGCCACGGAGACGCTGACGACACTGTCCTGTGCTTCCCAACATGTCTCTGCTCCCCAGAGAGCCAGGTGACGAACAGACCAAGAGAGCCCCAAGAAGCCGGGCACACAGGCCCGCTTCGTCTTTTGGTCCAGCCCCACTTTGCTGTG